>VSWD01000010.1:70738467-71090967 GCA_033119305.1 Pinctada imbricata
GTGTAAACAAGATTGACTAATTGTCGAAATTAACAAAACGGACCCGAATTTAAGTTTCTGAAATGCTTGCGAAAATATAAATATCTAAATCGATGACTTTGTCATGAAAACGATATAATATTGTTTGAATATTTATATTGTCTTGCGTCATATAAGCGAATCAGAGTCCGATCTGCAATGCTGTTATACATGCTCTTGCTACAGCTTCGTCAAGTGGGCGATGGAACGATAGCTATGAGTCATAAAGCAACAAGTGTCTCTTTACAACATCACTTGGAATCCATTCATTTAAAGCTGATGACAGCAAAAGTTTCCAAAAAGTCCCGATTCTTTATCTGACTGTTTATCAATGCAATCCAGTGAGGAATTATTACTACTATATAAAATCACCAGTATGCGATTAATTCCAAAGAAAAGCCGGTTACGGTCAAGCAAAACGCAAAAATTAAAATCCACCAATGAAATCAGGTAAACGCTATGATCCTAGGATGGAGTTACGTGCAGTTGCTGTTGCTTCTTGTTCTAGAAATATCTTTTTCTGCAACTAAAGGTCAGGAACGTCATTATCCATCTTATAAAAGCTGGGTTTGTGTGAAGACAAGTGGGTGTACTTCACTCAGACATCTGATATTGGTGATATTGCGGGTAAATACCTTATCAACTCCTTCTTTCTGTCACGTAAACTGCTTAGAATTTACGAAGATAAAGTTGCTTTCCGCGTGTGACAATTCCACATAAGTGTATTATAGATGTCAGTGTAACTAGGGATGATGGATCCTCACGCATCCGAATGCCATGAAATCACATAATATTGTTCTCACTAACATGCGAAAGTAAAGGCTAATGGTAGCACATTGCCCTAAACATTGGCATTTAATAGAGGCAGATTTCTGCTTGCAGTTGAACCGCTAAATGAAGGAACGTTCCGGGAGAGAAGGTCCGATAAAATCCTGATATTTCCACTCAATGACTCCTAAGGTACCAAGTCATTTACAAACGCGACAAATCATGCGGTATCTTCCTGAATCCAACATTTGCTGTATCAATAACTACAGCCTAAGACTCAAAAATCATAAAACTGTCTTGGCTAAGCAAAACCACCAATCAATTTAACCGGAGTCAACCGATGTCAATATACTATATGAGATTTCTGCGAGAGCTAAAGGAGCAAAAGATGGGAGAGATATTTTTCCTCTATCGATGAATTGCAGTTAGAGGATCATATAGAACGCAAAAAATACCATTCGTGCAGTGTAATTTCTGCCGAGAAATGCACCGAGGCTTTTCAACACCCTAGCGCTTATAACATATCTGTTGTGTATATTATCTGATCTCAACAAGTACATCTGTTTACCAATACCCTGCCTCCCACACTTCTAGAAACTCTCAAAGAAAATATGCCAGAAAGTTCAAGGCTGAAGCCATAGGTAAAAGCTATAATATCCCAGTCTATAGTAGACAGATCTTTTGAAATGACTTGGCTATAGGGAACATACAGGCTCACAAGCGTGTGATGGCTCTGTCAATAAAACACTAAGGATCGATCTCTTTCGTTTAAATGAATATTTTATCGAATCTTATGCATTAATTGTGCTGTATACAATATTCCAATCGGTCCTTTTATATCATGGGCCGTTACTGATTGAGCATGAAAAACTTGCACATGATGGAAGGTTAAACTAATACCAAACCCAACCCCTACCCCACCCATCGACATGGCGATATGGGTAATAAAGAATTATTAGACCGATTTGAAATCTATTTGACTTGCACGTTCATGTTACATTGCATCGTGAAGTAGATTCATAATTTCCCTGGCCATGTTTAGCCTGATATCTGAACTATTCACGTTATACGGGTTTTTTTTTTAAATTAGTATGTCGGTACACATTTTACATCCAACTTTTGCGACTAGAAAAGTGCCTACAAAATTGATCATTGTTGAACGGAATACATTTTGTAAACAGGTACACATAAGACACTTATTGTCACTTGGAATCACATAAAAAGTTCAAAATATGCTTATTGCTGTGTATTGCATGTATCAGGATTAACCGAAAAGTTGTCAGATATATTAAGACGAAACCGAGTTCTTTCTTACGAGTCTTCTTCAAGGTCAACGCCATAAAGTCCTTGACCTTGCTGATGATAGACTTTAAGTTACAGGATACGTCATATTCACATTTTTGTCAATGATGTTCTTTGAAGAACTTTTCTTATCTATTAAAATCATTTACTGTAAAGTACAGATCTAATTCCAAATATTTTAACCTACTGCCGTCTTAAGCTCAAAGTTTCAGTCAAAACGTTTCAAAATCTTCTCAACTTCTAGTGATTAAAGTAAAGACAAACTAGAATCAAAGATGGTTTTAGAGTCTCTTAGATGTGTTTAATTAAAGATAACTTCAGCAATACCAGGTGTGTTTCATAAAATGAATTGCAAAGGTGCAATTTTGTTGAAAGCAGATAAAAGGATGTACAAAAACATTTGATTTATTTGATTTGTTTCAACGTTCGAAGATTTGTGTCTTTTCGAAGTCCATGTATTCAACTGCGAAATTTATCACGGTTTTTATCCACTTAAAAAAAGTTTTGTGTATTGAAATACATGAAAATCAGTCAAAAATTCTTTTCATATTTGTGCGTATTATAGATTCATTATCAGATCATAAAATATGAAGTTGTAGGCGTATCACCACACTCTACTCTGAATACCATACAAGATCAAGCAAAGAGCTAAAGGATAGTATGTCTGCCACTGGATGACGGAATATGTGCGTTATGAGCTTTGAGACCCTATCAAGATAATAATTTGGACTTGTCAAGTGAACGGTTCCATTCCTCTATGACTTGTTAGGAGAAAAGTGGGGTTGATAGTTATCTTAAATCAGACAAACTGAATAGGAAATTACATAATGCCGTACCAGCTTCCCGGCGCTGAAATTACTGGGACCTTAATCTGGCCTTCTCGTGTACTTTACCTCCCTATAGGGATACGTAGGAGTGTTATTATGAACAGATCAATGCTACCTTATTTTTTCATTACAGGTGTCATTTATCACGACTACCACCGACTTCTATTGCTTCCCAACAAAATAAATTGTTCGCAAAAAGCAATGTCTCCATCAAAAGAAAAGCTGAATTCTCTTCATGAGATGTTCGTCTTCCTTAAACTGCATAAAGAGCACGGTTATTGACTACTTCCAAGCTTCTATACCGTAATAACTTACAGTTATCTCTCAAGTCGAATCGAACACGCACACGTTTCTTCTCTCCGAAATCTTGTATAGCGCGAGTAACGTAAAATATTAGCAATAGTTTATGTTACAGTTCACCAAGAAGGTTTCATTATCATTAAGCAGTGGTGTACTATTGAGATCCTAACATCAGATTACCAGATGCTTCTCTCTGGCATTCACGGTCAGGGGTACATGTACTAAATCATATCCCAAAAACTTACAGAAAGTACAGCTAAACTAAAGTCATAAATCCAAAATGTTTTCAAAATTTAGTACACAGTAAATATTTAAGATTTTCCCTCTTTAGTTTGGCGTTACAAATCCAAAATGGTCAAGTCATTTTTTTAATACAGCAAAAATTGTCAGGCAGGCCAAGATAATTTTTTATTTGGTACAAATATCTTCCAATCATTGAGACAACCTTGTCGTGTCTCGGTCTACCAGCATACTTGTACCCAAAACGTATCAGTATGTTCTCCTACTAAGCAGTTCTGTAAAACCAAACAGCCAAAGTCAAATACCGAAAAATGTACTTCTATACAGTAGAGTAAAACGGAAAACAAGTTTATGAAAAAATAGCAATCCAAGGAATGCTTGTGTCGCCTGCGAAGCAGATTTTTTTTTATTGAAAATAGGTCAAATATCAAGGGCAAGGTCACTATTTCATAAAGTATGGAATGTTTAGAAAGGTCTTTTCATAAGGATTACAAATGTGAAATATCAAAGTCCTATCACTTACCACCCAAAAGATATAGCCAATCTTAGATTTGTTGAAAAGTAGGTCAAATATATAGGGCAAGTGCACGAGGTAAAAAATGATGGTGAAAGGTCTTGTCACATGGAATGCACATGTGAAATATCAAAACCTATCACTCAGCAATCAAAAGAAATAGCCAATCTAAGATTTTTTGAAAAGTAGGTCAAATATCTAGGTCAAGGTCATGAGGTCAAAAGTTATGATATGTGTAGAAAGGCCTTGTCACAAGAAGGAATACACATATGAAATATCAAAGCCCTATCACTTACCAATCAAAAGATAAAGCAAATCTTAATTTTTTTGAAAAGTAGGTCAAATATCTAGGTCAAGGTCACGAGGTCAAAATTATGGTATGTGTAGAAAGGAATACACCAGAGAAAAATCAAAGCCCTATCACTTGCCAATCAAAAGATATAGCCAATCTTGGATTTTTTTAAAAAGTAGGTCAAATATCTAGGTCAAGGTCATAAAGTCAAAAAATATAGTATGTGAAGAAAGGGCTTGTCACAAGAAATACACATGTGAAATATCAAAGCCCTATCACTTACCAATCAAAAGATATAGCCAATCTTAGATTTTTAGAAAAGTAGGTCAAATATCTAGGTCAAGGTCACGAGGTCAAAAATTATGGTTTCCGTAGAAAGGTCTTGTCACAAAGATTACACTTGTGAAATATCAAAGCCCTATCACTTGCCAATCAAGAGATATAGCCAATATTAGATTTTTAGAAAAGTAGGTCAAATATCTAGGTCAAGGTCACAAAGTCAAAAATTATGATATGTGTAGAAAGGTCTTGTCACAAGGAATACACATGTGAAATATCAAAGCCCTATCACTTACCAATCAAGAGATATAGCCAATATTAGATTTTTAGAAAAGTAGGTCAAATATCTAGGTCAAGGTCACAAGGTCAAAAATTATGATATGTGTAGAAAGGTCTTGTCACAAGGAATACACATGTGAAATATCAAAGCCCTATCACTTACCAATCAAAAGTTATGGGGTGTGACACCCAAGTGTGACAGACAGACGGACAGACAGACAGACGGACGGACGGACGGACGGACAGACGGACAACGGACAAAGTGATCCCTAAGTGTCGCTGTGCTTCGCAGGCGACACAAAAATATCTCTAAATGCCAAAAAATATTTCGAAAATATTCGAAAACTTTGAAGCCCCATATAAAAGTGCATATTTATAAGACATACAAGAATTCAAATAAACCTCAGCAAGATCGTATTCATAGTATTCAATTCACGGTTAAAGAAAACAACCAAAGTCACCATGATCAGAATTCCTAAACCGAAGGATGGACGTTTATGAGTTCAAATAAGGGTTAACGAATTGGCCAAGCCTATCGCCAAATTACCATCAATTTCCGTTTGGTCAAACGGGATGTTTCAAAGCAATCGATAGTTGACATTTTATACCAAAAAGCCACTTGTACTTGTAAATTATATGTACATCACTTCTTCGTAAAAGTCAATACAAGTCGGTCATGACGCATCTCATTTAGAAAGGATGTGGTATCGATTCCTGTCACTGAAAAACTATGACGTGCAAATACACCTTGCTCTCACAAGATATTTGTTTTTTTCTGAAAATAACAGAAATATAATGACCTCATGTTTTTTCTATCACTTTTTTTAAACATTTGGGAACAATTGCTTAAAGTACAAGCCTGTTTCTGGCACATTGCTTTGAGGAATGCACCATGCATACAGTCTGTCATAAGTCGGTCTTGCGCCCATGGCATTGAACATATCTTGTCCTACATTAAAAGTACGATGCAATGTCACTGCACTATTATGGATGACACAAATGGATGATATGCAGAATGGCTTATAGTCATGCGCTGATTGTTCAAGGGGACACACTCCAACAGGGGGGGGGGAGGGGGGGCTTCTACTTTGTTGAGAAAATTTATAGGTGAAATAGCGAAAATCTGCTTTTTAGCACTTTCTATGTGAGGCTCCGTTACCCCTCTCGATCTGCACAAGTTTAGGTTAGAAGGTAAATTGAAGTTACCTTCAAATTACCTTCTAACCGACTTACATAGCAACTACCCCGTTAGCATAGTGGTTAGCGCGCCCATCTAGCATGCTTCAAATTACCTTCTAACCGACTTAGATAGCAACTACCCCGTTAGCGTAGTGGTTAGCGCGCCCGGTAAAAGTCTGGGTTCGGGCCACGCTCGTCCCACATATTTTTCTGTTTAGCATTTGTAGGATGCTGAATCCATGACGACTGTGAAGAGGGTTTCTTCACAGATTCTTCAAAAATAAGACGAGTCATTTCAGAGCCTGTGATTGGCTTAGTCCAAACGTTGCCATCTAAGATAATGTTCATTCTCATGAGACTGAAGGCTGGGCATGTAAGACAGGAGACGTTTACGCCTCCCTCACATCTTTCATTCCACCCCCTTGGTGACACAAAATGTACCATGACTTGTGCAATATTTTCTAAACCATTACTATCAAACATTCGTGATCAATGTTAGAGACGTGTGATTTTCAAGTGAATAAATCGATTGTGATGTTATCTACGTTTGACATTTATAACTCATGCTCTTGGGATGACGCTAAAAGTGACTGCGATCGCACAAATCTCTTATCAAAATGACTCATTAACCCAAATTAATGTTTTATCGAAGAAGATTCAATGGAAGTTTGCGATGCCAAATCATACACAGAGCTATAACCATCGTCTGAACATTACTGGTCTAATGTTTGTTTCTCGCCAATCAAAGACCAGTAAATCTAAGATTTCCGTGACCGACATGGCGTTCTCATGTGTATACCAGACAGCTCATGTTCAATACCTAACGAGACCTCACAATGACTTCCTTGCGTGCTCCGCTCCAAGGCCAAATACGGAAACTTACATTAGGACGGATACAAACCAAATAATCATGATTTATCATGTTTATACCGTGGTAGGAGTAGCTCTACTGACCGAGAAATATTCCGATTACGAAAGGAAAAGAATATACATTTTATCTAATTTGATATGTTGAGCATAGGTTATTACAGATTACAAAGCTCACCTCGCGGCGGCATGTTATCATGGTCATGGCAGCAAATTCAATTAATCAATTTTCCAAGTAAGCAATTAGGTAAATGAAGGTAATATCGTGAGAGGTAAGGTTTTACAATAACAAAATATAAATTCTGTATACTGGCTTGTATCTGCGCAAGTGCATGCTCAAAATTCAGAATTATCCGAAAAATCATTCAAGTGAAAAAGGGAAGTCAATTTATTATGAAAGTTTTTTATTTAATGCGAAACTCTGGTACATGTTCAACTTATTCTGTGTGTCAAAGTCAAATTATGAAAGTTTGACAAAAGATACATCCAATATGCATATTTAGTAAATATACCCCTTCCTTTGCTGAATATTGCCTTTTAAAAGCGAAATTACTCAAGTGGAAAAAGTAGGTCAGAAAAGCATCTGATGCATGGGTCCATCTAAGTGTAAACTCATGGTGTGTGATGATTGTAGCATTAGTCCATCTAAAAATCCAAAAGAGGTCACTAATGCAAGTCTGGTTAGTGTAGCATCATTACTTGACCAATTCTGATCTACCTTAAACTTCTTAGCGGAGTCACTTAAGGGGAAAATGTAGGTCAGATGCAGCATCTGATACACTGGTCAATCTCAGAATCCCCAAACCTATCACTTAGGAAGGTTTGGTCAGTGTAGCTTCAGTACACCAATGAGCTACCGAAAACTTGTAACTAAGACACTCATGCCGAAAATATAGGTGCAGTATCCAATGCATTGGTCCACTTCAATATCCAAAGATAAATCTCACATTTAAGTTTAGTCTGAGTAGCATCAGTTCTTTGTTTCAAATACTAAAACTTCTTAACCAGACTGGGACCCAGATGACAAGGGAAGTAGCTATTAAAGCTCGCTCAACTTTGTCAAGGTGAGCTAAATATACCCTTCTAAAAGACCTCATCTTGACATGAACAATGTTATCCAAGATAAACTGATAAGATAATACCTGGCCTCACTTTGTATGCAACTTCTCAAATTGAGTTTTTCCTTGTAATTGAATATGGTCCTCATATCCCTGAAGATATACCAGCATTGCATAAACTTACATATCTTGACGTTTAACTGAAGTTACTGGAGGAAATTTTAAGATGAATTTGATGGATGATCAGTACATCCTTGAGGAAATTTGACATTGAGAAAAACTCAAATTGAGATATGAAAACCTGGTACAAGCCAGGCAAGTGAAACCTGATCTTCGCATGTAAGAGGGTTTATTCATTCATTGTAGGTCTAATGCATAATCAGAGTGTTACTCAATTTATGATTACAAGAACACATAACCTTGTGTTTTGTGACCTTGACCTCTGACCTGGAAAACAATAGGTGTAATTGTCTCATCATTTTAACAAATGTTCGTGGTTTGATGACCATCATTTCAACAAATGTACATAGTTTGATGACCATCAAAAGTAATCTGAGACCAGTAAGAGTGTCGATACGGGTTTCTTTTTAACGTATATTCATCTTACTCTTTAACCCCTAACTGTGTGGGTATCCAATCTTAATCCAAACCTCACAGACATAAACTGATAATCAATGAAAGTTATCTGATATTTCAAGAGTGAATTCCTTATGATTGCATATTGTGACATTGACCTTTGACCCTGATATCCAATCTTTATAAAAACCTCAGAGGCATTAATTGATGATCAATGAATCTCTATATGATTGGCATACTGTGACATTGACCTTTGACCCTCATAGTCAAGAAATGTCGTCAATTGGCAACTCACCCTCTTAAACTGATGATCATGAGTAGTAATCTTCCACTTCTGATGACTTGACATTGACCTTTAACCCTGATAGCTAAGAAATGTCATCATCCCATCTTCTGTAGTAATCTTCCATGTCTGATGATAAATATAGACTTACTTCTTGTATATCCAAATTCATCTTCCTCTTCACTATCATTTTCCTCTTTTCCCTGAGCTGAAACTGGTGGGCTGGCAAGTACCTCCGTAACCTTTACGGAAAGAATATATAATTTCTTAGTGACATGTGTAAGGCATTTTCTCCTTTTCACTGACCATATTAGATGAAATTAATCATAAATTCTAGGTGAAAGTTCTGAAGTGAAAATTAAGCAGTTCTGTGTGCACGAAATATGAAACTCCTTATGCAACAAGAGAAATTCACCAGACAGATGAGTAGATGGACAAGGTAATTTCTACATAACAGATAACTTAAAGGATTAGAATTCTCACACAAGATCACGTTAACATAGGAAATAACATGTCAAGATGAGAAAGAAACTTACTTGTATGGGTTGAATACCAGCTTCTTCATAGGAATGAACAGATTTGCTATCACCCTCTATATCACCAGGCTGCAAGAAAAACAAGGAATTCATTGTTTTATCAGCATTACGTCTTGAAAATTGTACAAAATATTACCAAAAGTTGAATACAAAATGATAGATATTACACTTACACATGTTGCATCACAAAGGCTTTGAACGACAAACTTGACCACACCCCCTGACTGCCGAATGATCTCAACAGCCTGGTCGTGTGTAGCATTCCTCAGATCTTTACCATCAACCTGTGACAAAAACAAATAATATTACATAAGCCATGTCCTCGACAAATATTGGCAAAGATGTGCAAGATATAAAACAAACACATGGTACCTTTGATGAACCATTAGGCATAAGAGCGTAAATGTCAATACCTCCAAGATTCTATCTCCTGTTTTCAGAGTACCATTTTTTCCAGCTGGACTATCATCCAACACATGTTTAATGAAAATTCCTGAGATAATATTTTCTTGCTGTACATGGAACATGTCAACTCTACCACCTGAAATCAATCGAAAACAGTTTTGACCATCAACTGCATATTTTGAAGAGAAAAAGTAGATCTTTGATGGTGGACACTAGTCCAAAATTGGTTCTTATCCAATTTTGTGATGCCAATGCAGAATTAAGATTTTAGATTGTCCTAAAAATGATCGTAAAATTTGAAGCTTTGGACATACCAACAATACTGATTCCCAGACTTTTTCCTGGTTCACGTTGTAGTTCCACAGTTCTGGGCGGTCCCCAAGTCTGGTTACTAGTGGCAGGTGAACCATCAGCTGACAGAGATTTCTGACGGGGTGATACAGGGGCAGGTTCGAGTGATTGGAATGTTGACTTGTTGGCAGACACTTGGACTACTCGTCGGGGAGAGTTGGGAGGAGAGGGGGCCCCTTCTGACCCCTGTGGTGTAGCCAGAGGAGATATGTTTGCACTTAAAAGGAAAGATTCATTTGTAGGAAATATTTGTATTTTAAAAGTACATGCCTACAGGAGAATTTCATAAGCACCACAACTGTGGCAACATATAAATTTTTTTCAATCAAATTTGAAATTTAGATTAAAATGCTATCCCTGGGGAGAAGTAACTAATCCCATAAATGAAAGATGAGTTATCATTCATCATGTTCACTTCCTCTGAATGTTACACAAAACTGTGTTACAAATAGTGCTGACATATTCATAAAATGGCATTTTCTAATGAAAAAGACAGCATTGCTCATCGCAGATGACGTAAGACTTGGCTCCAACATCATTACTGCCATTTATCTGACGTATCTTATGCAGCAATCTTTAGACAGAATGAATTATCAGCAGACAAAGGAAAGGTCTTGTTATCAAACTTCGTACTCCTTCATCTGGTTGCATGTCGAAGAGATTTATCATCATTGGTCTGGTAACCTACTTCTATAGTAACAATGACAATACGGATGTCCTCCCATGCCCTAGTTTTACCACAGACTGTTTAAGTGTTTGATCACTACACTAGACAATCTTTCCCTTGGATAATGATGCAGCCATACAAATGACAGTTTAGAGTAATGGCATACTCAGTGAAGGCAAATTGGTAAACAAATCCTCGAAGGAAACAAAATACTTTTGACGTCACATCAATATTTGGCTGGAATTGTGACGTGACTGTTTGTAATGGTCTGTACTTCTTTATTTTGCAGATAAAAACCTTACAGCCAAATCCACTTTTCTTAATTCGGAAAAATGGAAACCTACATAAGATGTGCTGACCAGCTTTTCTCAGTGTCCACTTCCCTTCAACAAAATAATCCAATGATTCCTTCTTTAACAAATTAATCTGATGGAACAAGTCAATGCATCACGGTAATCTTTATATTCCAATAGTCTGACTTTGGACCGAGACTGCTTCAAATCAGCAGACATTAATTGATAGAATATGTTTGGTTACTCCAGGGAATAGCATTACATTGTTGTTAATCAACTTTTTTTAGGTGGGGGAGGGGTGGGTTAACTTTTTAAGTCTAGTTTTCATGGATTTCAAGGAAAATTTCTGTTTGGCTAGTACACAAAAAGTTCTTGACTTCATTCTATTACTGTATTCAATAATCATTAGATTTGGATTTTTAATAAGCATTTCTCATTTATCATTAAAGACTGCTGGCTGTATAATGTATACAATAAAAGTTAGAAGAAAATTTAATGTCTGCCTGACACACTTTTACAGACATGCCAAACTTATACTGTGATGAGAACTTTTTTTTTCAATCATATCAATAAAAGAAACAAAATTATTTGGTAAAAAGAAGTAGATTTGATGTACACATTGGTTTACTAAAGCTATGAGGTGCAAAAAAAAAATCTGATGACATAGCTTACCGATAATGTTTTGGGAAGATCCTTGTATGCATGCAAGTTAAGATTATAGCTATACATGTCAACCCAAATAAATATTCTTAATATACAAAATGTTACTTTCTATCAAAATGTTTGCTAGGGGTAAATTTTGCATTTCAATCGTTAATACAGTAATTTGCAAAAGGGCAATTTCAACCTTTTCTTTCTTATGCCCTTGTTCAGTACATATATAGTTGTTTTATCTGAATTCCACAATTTTTTTTTTTTTTTCATACACAAAATTGGATTTTTATAATTACATAAGCACATTTCCTCCTATGACAAAAATTAATAATTCTATCGTATGAAATTCAGCAAAAACCAGAGCATCGGAAATTCTAATGTATCTATACATATGTGTGGTTGACTTAAATCTCATAACAACCAACCAATCAGATTATTAACAACAATAAAAAATATGGTGCACTGACTTGGGAGATGGCATCATGGATGGGTGGGGTGGGCTAGGTACAGGGGGCTCCTGATTAGCCATAGCTTCTTTATGGGCAGCGGCATCACTTCCCGGTATGTAGGTGATACTGAAAGAATGAAAGATTCATAGCTGATGGCTGACCTCAGTGAGTATAGTTTCTTTTTAAAGTGGGATGTTGTGAAAACTCCATTAACAATGATTGAATAAACTTGAAATACATGTATATTAAAAAAAAAAACTTGAATTAAAAGTTAAAAAGTGCGAGTCATTAACCATTATTCCCTACAACAAATTCAAGAATGGATAAGAAGACCCGAGATTAATGTTATCAATGAATACACATGTTTGGCTTAAAATAAATCTACATCATAACTTTGACCTTGAATGTGTCCTTGCCCTCCCTGTTGCACCTCAACATGACTGTCATTTTTCACATTTTCAGACACTCTCAGTAGTCATGGCAAAAACAAACTGAAAGTGTGACAACCATATAGACAGACAAACAGACACACATGCAAAACACTAATCCCTTTAGTTGTGCTGATATGCTTTGATGGTGACACAAAAAGTTCCCATATAATGGAGAAAAATCGCCATAAAAATATATGGAAAAAAGAGAGGCGAAATGATTTTAAGTACACCCTATTAATCACTGCAGAGGGCATAATTACAACTTTCAAGCATTATCAAATAAACTTTTCAATTAATTTCTCTATAAAGGCATTCTGTGACACTAACTAGCAAATTGATCAAATGCCGAACCCTGGACCCCTATTCTTGAATTCAATTGTTCACGTAACGATAATAGATAGATATTGACCTAGGTCAAGTTAATCTCTGCTATCCTAAAGATGAGTGAACACTGACATATAGACTAACAATGGATAGAGTGCCTCAGGAGAAACCAACATTCCTATGGGCAATACTTAATGAAGTCAGGCATCTAATCTGTATAACACTTCATTAACTATCACAATGGCAAAACTGAATTGTTAAATATGGATGTGTTTTTGCTCATTATCCTTCTCAAATACTCATTTCAGTTCTTCTTAGTTTGTTTTTCTGGTCCCCTGTTAATAAAAGTATCTAGTAGGATATCTATACATGTAGTATGGAGAGGTGGTGAATGTATATACTAGTAGTATATCTATAGTATCGCTGAGGTAGTGAAAAATACTCCACTTGATATCATTGTTTTACCAATTCTGACTCTGAACAATTTCTCTCTACTTTGAAGATGTTGAAAGTACCTTATATCAATGCCAAGCAGTGAGGCCCGCCTGATTATTGCCCGGGCCTGGGCATTCGTAATTCTTCTCATGCTCTCGTTATTGACTGATGTAATGTAATCTCCAACCTGAATCCGCCCATCCTTTGCTATTGCTCCAGACTTTGTCAAGCTTTTAACCTGACAACCATTGATTCCTTTCTCAACAGACTCAACCGAAACACCTAAAAACAAATTATAATATGCAAAATATGAGCAGTGGAAAATATAGTTTCAAGAAAACACTTTATTAATTAAGAAATCAGCTTTATACAGATTAAAGGGCATTTTGTTAATTAAGCTTTTTATATGACAATAAAAGCAAAGGAATCCAACTTATTAATTTATAATGTACAGTGTGTATGATGTACTTTGGAAAAACTACTTTAGTCAGTAGAAAACGGGATATGTTTGTGAAACTTTATCTCCCTAGCTGCTATTATACAGCTGTAAAGAAGGTCAAAGGATGTGAGTAAAACTATCTAAAGAGAAATTAAGGTCTTGCTTGCCTTGAAGTCAAAAATCAAGTTTAAAAGGTACAGATCTTGCAATATAATGAAACTTCTTATTCCATAAGAAATTTCAAAATATCAAAATCTCAATCACTTCATATAAATGGCAAAGGTTACTTGCATTGGTTTAAAATTTTAGAACTTTTATGACGGAAGGTGTAGTTCAAAGGTCAAGTTACACAGATTTACTCAGAACAAGTTACTCAAATTTACTCAGACTTTTACAAAGAGTCAAGTTACTCAGATTTACTCAGATTTTTACAAAGAGTCAAGTTACTCAGATTTACTCAGATTTTTACACAGAGTCAAGTTACTCAAGATTTACTCAGATTTTTACAAAGAGTCAAGTTACTCAGTTTTACTCAGATTTTTATAAAGACCTGGATTGAAAGACTGGACAACAGAAAGACAGTGCAGGACAAAATCAATAAATCCCAGAATAATAGGGGCATTAAATAAGTATGAGAAAGCTGTAGGTATCCCAAACACATATAATATCAATAGAATTGATATCACTATAATAGAGAGAGTATCTTCTCTGAAGAGATAGATGAAAATAAATGTAATGGGTATTATTAACTCTAAATCAAGAAAACTTCTAACATAGAATTTTAATGGATTCCTATATAAATCCCTGGTGTTGAACCTTTCACTTATGCAACTCCAATTTGCCACTATAAGCGATTCATGTGTTAGTTGCTTTCTTAGGGACCAACTCCAGTTAAGTTTTTCATGCAAAAGCATATACATGGGTAATATAATTCATTAAGAGCAAAGACGTCATTAGAGAGCCTTGAAAACAAACATGAGATAGATTTTCAGAAAGTAGAACAAAGAGACTATGCAGTAAAATACTTTCGGTCTTCCTCATGTATTGCTCTAATACTAAAAGAAACTATGCAGTAAAACATTTTGGTCTTAAATCATCAGACATTGCTCTAATACTAAGAAATATAATTATAACTCCATTGAAGGCAAGAAACAAAAGCAGGTTTTGAAGAGAATAGGATACTGAAAGGAAACAAGAATACAGATGGCTGAAATTTCTAAAAGTTTTTTCATCAAATGGTTCCCCATGTGAGATATGCTGGAGAAGAGGAGGTGCAACATTAAGTATGATATGCCACTTGGTAGTGGCAAGACTAGGTAGAAAGTTTCAAGTATGTATTAACAAGTTTGACAAATACATCAGACAAGAATTTCAGCATTGAATGTCTAAGTATGAACTAGCTATTTGAAATTATGGGTAAGATCATTCCTTTTTTTTTCTTTTCTTTTTTCTTGGTTTGGTTGTTTCTATTTTCTTCCCTCAAAGAATAGTTATGCGAAGTTTTCCTCTGTACCAAGTGTAGAAAAGCTGTTTCAATAGATAAACAAAGTCTTTTGCAGCAAACACGTCACAGGTCATGTGACCCATGGTCAATCTTATATCATACCATTAGGGTCAAATGGCTGCACAAATTTACATCATGTACCTGTCTAGTCTTGAATGAGGTTATATGACCTTAAAATCAAGGTCAACTTAAAGTCAAGGTCATGACTCAGCTGTGGAAATGTTTGTACTGAACTATATCAAAAATCATAACTGTAGAAGAAAGGACTGACTTGTGGTTTGTTAAAAAGCGCTTAGGAGGAGGATACTAGTGTCAAGTGATCATCTAAAAGGACAAACATGATAAAAGCCTAAAAATGTGTACAACAAGATTGGGCAACTGGTGGACGAATGGTGACAAAAGGTGAAACTTCATAAATGTTCACTACAGAGAGGCATTTGAAATGTAACACTAGTTGAAACTCTACATGTGTATTTTTCTGATTTATTTCAGCAAGATTTAGGGCATAGAATCGCAGAATGGTATAAAACTATAGGAAAACAACCTAAACATTATTATCAAAAGGCAGATATGAGTTTCTGGTAACAATTGATAGAAGGTGGAGGGAAGTAAAAGTAATCTAAAAAGAATCTATATATCTCAAACTAGCACAGTGAAGTTTTCAAGGCTCTTTACACAATAATATCCTTTTCAATTACAATGTACATATCACATTTATTACTGATTTCTTTGACAACAATACAATTAAACATCGAGTACAATAAAACACAAGTGTGCACGTGACATCTTGGACAGCTACATGTTATTCTATGTCCTCTTTGCTCAAACCAGTCTCTAAGATTTAGAAATAATAAAAATAAAATCCTTTCTGCTATATGATTAAAGCAGTTAACATGATTGTCATACCTAGAGTGTATCGCTCTGCAGAGATATGGTTTTAATATAATTTTACAATTAAATTCTGAATATAATGATTATATATAATACTGCCATGATAATTGATAAAAGTTTTTACAATCATGAGTAATAAAATGTGAAATAAAACTCTGTTACATAATTCAAGTTTTTTTTCCCTTGTAAAAGAAACAAGAGGCCAAAGTGGGGCTTAAATCTCTATCTGAGTACCATATCATTAGAAATAGAAAGTGTGCTTTAACAAAGTCTCAAAGATTTGGTGAAATTCTGTGCAGCAATTGCTGAGCAAAGGTAAGATTTACTTTTACTGTACAGATGCACTGGCTGCTATTTTAATCACTGGATCAAAATGCAGTTTTAGAAGGGGACATTGAGAACTTGCTTTCTGTAAGGTTTCAAGATATTAAATGCACTGAGTCTATGCCAGAGAAAGAAAAATATATATCCATTGGTTTATTGCCCATATTATCAAAACAAACTTTTCGTAGAGAAGTGCGCATGCTTGCTTCAGTTGAAAAACATGAATTTCACAAACTGACAAAGGACTTTACTTCATCCATTCACTTCTATGAATGTTTCGATTAATTCTATACAGCCATTATGGAAAGGTCAAAATCTTGTAAGTCAATCAGAGCCCTTGATGGCCATATTTGACAGATAGGGTCCAATACAAAAACTTGGCGGAAGACCTTGTACACTTGCATAAAACTTGTTGATTGGTTACAGAGAAGTAGAAAAAATTGTGAAATGTTTACGCATGGACAGATACCTTATGCCTAACAAGGGGACAAGGGGCTATGACAATGGCTTAATATAAATGTATTCAACTTTCTAGGTCACTTCAGTCAAAAGAATTTCCGAAAAACTTTTGAAAAACATAAGTACAAGACAACAGGGCATCTATCTTATATTCACTTCTCTTTCAAACTTCCCAACGTTCAGCTTTTTAACATTCTGAACTGTATTGTAGTTAAAGTTTGCAGTCAGTATCATTGATAAAGCAAATTCACAGTGCAATACACGTTTAATTTCTTGGAAAAAAATATTCAATATGAAAAACATGTATATAAATATAGCTTAAAAGTATGGAAGGTGGATAAGAAAGTGGACTAACCGAGTGGGTCTGTGGCTTTTTTAATCTTGATCATTTTCTCCAATGACACGGGTAGAGCGTCGGGTCCGCCTGAGAGTGTTCGCATCAGACTGGGCGAGGCGACGGGCGACCTGCCGGGCGACATAGTGCGGGGAGTGGTGGAGGGTGATTGCGTAGATGTAAGGTCACTTGATTGGTCCACTGAACCGGAGGCTTGGACGCTGTCCGTCTTGCTGCTTGAAACGCCTTTCGGGCTGGCCTGAAACCAAAATTTTGTTCACTTTCAGAAATGCATTTGCAACATAGCGCATATTTCATAATGTCAAGATTTTCAATAAAACAAATCTACCATCAAAAGTGATCTTAGCATAAATGAAATTCTATACTTTAGAACTCCTAACATTCGGACAAACATATCATTTATCGAGACGAATACGGGTCGATAGATGGAATACACTTCCGCATGGTTGTTCTGATATTTAAATGTCTTATCAGCATAACATTGTCTGTCAAAGACCTGGACATATCTCGTTAAACATCAAATCCAAAGAAATCGTGGATAAAGTCAGAGTTCCAATTTCGAGGATAAACAAGCTCGTTTGTTAAGTGAGTGGAATAAAAGATGCTTAAAAATGAAAACATCAATACTTTTAATTACCATTTACCCTTGATACAATAAGCTTCCCTTTTCCCCCAATCTACATTCTGAAATAAACATGCTCATAAAAAAGATCCAATTATCATCGGTGTCCCTACAACCGAGGCCAACGATATTACAAAATAATGTCGATTTCAAACTCTTGACCTAGAATCGGAAAATTGGGTCAGATTGAAGCTAAACCCTTCATGATATAAGCTTTTAATTGGAATCACACGAAGGACGGTCACCTTTGTCAACTGTTTGTAACTCTCAGATTACGGTGTTACAGGCCAAATCTTTCTTTGTCTTCTCAGAAAACAAAGAGTATCTAGAGTTCTCTTTTTCATTTCCTCTATCAACAGTACATCAAATAAGGAATTAACTGTTTCTCACAGAAGTATACTATTTTCGCAAACAAATCATGAAAATTATTGAATAGAAACTTGGTTAATGGTCCCTAAGAAAGTAATAAATAATTGTAACGAATCCCTTCCCTTTCTGGTCAGAACGTATCGTCCCCTTTATGCACTTGAAAAAGAGTACACATTTAAAAGAGTTCAGACAATAGATTCAAGCTTCCGTGTTTATCATGTTCATACTTAACTGGCATTCGATGATGCAACACAAAAAATAATTTTCTGAGAAATGATTTTTGATTTTTTTAATTAGAACCAATGACAACTCTGCTTCCTTGTTTATACGTTCTGAGGTTCTACCTTCGTAAGAAATAAATAGGTTTTTTTCTGAACTCGAGAGTTTAACAGACAATTCGTATACGAAATTCTAAAAATTAACCGATATACCATTTCTCATTAACTAATAGCAATGCCTAAATGTAAAAATAAAAAGTGTATTCAGACATTCTTTGTGAAGTTCGTGTTATAATATATCGTTCACCTACATTTATTTCTGTTTTATCATAATGTACTACTATTTTCATGTATACATGCATAGACGTATAACGTCTATGATACATGTAATCAATTAAAAACTACTTATTTCCGATAGACTGAGAGGCCAATTACCATATAAAAATAAAATTTAAAAAAAAGGTGTTCCACGGACTGCATCAAAACTGAAGTTATAATTTGATAATAAACTTCAAAAGTTCACATTCTGATAATTGAATTGTTTGAAGTATGTTAACCTGGTATGAGGATGCAAGTCCCTTTTAACAATTGGTTAAGGAGATGATACACTCTCGAGCGGACAGATTGAAGGACGGACTGACACGATAGCGACAATATGATTCCAAAATAATTTTGAGGAAACATAAATATGCGCATATTTCATAACAATACGAAATTAGTATTTCTTTCAGTGAATCACCTTATAATAAAATGCACATATCAAAGATACCTTTATTATTATCCTTCCATCGTATTATGATACACAGAGCTTATAAATCATGCAAATAAATATATTTATTACTTCAACCATAGAATACATGATTTTTTCCATCTTAGTTTTTAATGTCTTAAATGAAAATCTGTCAAGTCGTACTGGTTGGAGTCCAGTTATACGATGGTCTCTTCACAAAATTTGTATACTTAGACGTAGCAACTAAGATTTTATAAGTAAGATTTGATGGTTTTTCTTTCGTATTTCTCCAAATATTTACAAGTCTCATATAAATTCTCTTCTATTGTGTGCCTACAATACCATTAATTGGGACAATAAGGTAGGAGTTAGATCAAGTATAGCCTACACCATACTCTCATTATAATTAAGTCAAGTCTTATATTGATATTTGACGACCCACGCGTTACACTACAACATTGTCCTTTTTGTGCAGTAAATATTGATCCTCGAGATCAGACGAGGGCAATTCTTACAATGCTTCTTTAACTTTTATTGTCTTGTAATGTACTATGAATAGAAAAAAATAAGGAGAAAATCTCCGACAATACAATGTTACAGAGATCACAGCGGAACACACACGAATCAAATGGGAAAAGGGTGGAGTACTACAAAGACCCTTCTTTAAAGAGTTGCAATTTGATCAGCTTCTCGACTTAATAATGTTCTTACTTTTCATATAGCGAAGTCAAAACAATGTACTTTCCAAAATACAATTTAGTGTCAGCGACACTGATCTTTCAAACAGGAACCTTGACTTTCACAACAAACCAACCGCGGTATACTAGTATTTATAATCATTTAAACCTTTTAGTGTCACATTGGCAACACTTACTAACTTTCAGAAACCTGATATCTTTTACTTTTCTTATATTTCATACAGGTTTATATGAGCAATCTTGCTGCCAGTATGACCCCGTAGATGTGGAGTAAGTCTTCATCATTACACTAACCATCGTCGTTTGACATTCGGACGGATAACATACAAACATATTTCAAAGAGACACTGTCCTTTTTTTTAATTTGCTTGAAATCGCCACAGAGTGTCAACTAAAGGTAACTCTGACAGGAACTACAACTATAGGCAAAAGGTCAAGTTTGTTCTAACTATGGATGTATATCTTGAATGACCCTCACATGGGAAAGAAATGGACGGTTGTAATTATCGGAGAAAGGGGATATATATATCATTATATGAGTAGGATATGTGTGGATATATTCATAGTTTGCATTTACCAATATATTTCGTCACAACTCCACATAATCAACCAAAAAGTACTTTTATCTATAAACTAACAAAATTCAATTTCATGGCCAAGATAAATGTAATTTTGAATTAACAATTCTAGAGCTCCTAGAAGAGGACTTAGTAACCTCTCTCTACACCTTTTACAACCGTGATATAACTAGACAGTCTAAGAAGAGTTACGTTTTCTACATTAGAATGTGACCTTGACCTTGAGTGTGATCTTAACTCTCAATACAATTTTAAAGTCTCTCCTCATGCTAGATCATTACTGTGTGTTTGTCAAAGTATAATGTATATCAAGTTAGTTATAGCCACATATGTAAACATGGGACTAGCAGACAGACAGACAGACAGACATACACTAAACAAAGTAATTCCTTAATGTTGCTTTTTGCATTGCATGTCATGTTCAGAAGGGAGTTCGACTTAACCCCCCAAAAGAAAAGAAGTTTCTTACACAATGACATAACCTTTATCTTGGCTAAAGGAAAGTATAAGGACATGCTTGTTAAACATTCTGAATTTGAACAAAATAAACAACCATGCATCTTAATATGACAACTCTAAAATTACTTTAGGTTCCTATGAATGTTTGGCACATTCTAACCTTCAACAACTTTTCATAACAAACTGAAAGAAGGATATGTATATCAAAATGAGAAATACAGATAAGGATTTGAAAATTTAATATGCTAGACGAAATATTTGTAAAACATGTGTACCTATTCCTGTGATAACAATCAACGAGAGGAATAGTTACCTTTACATTGACCTTTTCACCCTAAAACCAATCTACGTGTCTTCCCCTCTTGATCATTATTCATTTATAAAATTTGGTTTAGACAATATAATAATAGTGATATATAACTATCTAAAATTATCAATTAAAATCCACATTTAAAGTACATTTCTCCTACCAGTGACCTTGACCTTTGACCCAAAAATCTATAAACTTCCTCCCCTCTACATAAGTCACCATTTATTCAAACTGGTTTGGATAGGTTAAAAGGTTATTGAGTTATCATCAGAAAAAATTATCTTAATATGTGTAATTTTCCTAATAGTGACCTTAACCTTTAACCTTTTGACCTTAAAATCAGGCTACTTAACCTCCTGGTGAGTAATCATACATCCAAATTTGATTTTTATTTGTGAAATAGTTCTTAAAAGTTGTCATCTGGAAACCATAGTTTTAACATTATTTTTTTCTGACATTTGAAACCTTATATTTTTTTCCTTGTTAGCAAACTTAATATTTTTGAAACGACATAATTAACAATACACAGAAACATGAAACAATCTAAAAATTCTACATTCCTTTCTCAGCATGCTTTAATACTGTAGTAAACTGTGATTAAGACTTTTAAAATCTCTGAAGAGAAAATTTTAACACATACAAAGACAGCCTTTCTGGTGATAAGTATGAAGTTATGACAAAAAGAGTGTAAAGTATAATACAAAATTATTGGTTAAGGATCAGTGGTCTTACCCATGGACGAGGGCCGATTCGTCTAACAACCCTCGCTACCCTCAACGGCTATATGAAGAAAGTTTGTATATATATATGAAATACATTGTGAATCATGAATATACGTAAATCCTCAATGAGTATATTTGATAAGAGTTGGTAACTCGTTATTTTAAGAATTCATATTAATTTGTTAGATGGTGCACACATTTAATATGGCTGTACTAATTCTTAAGTGTGATTCTAACACTAAAGACAAACAACAAATGTGCAGCTATTTGAAATTGCCTTAATAGAAAGTGAAAGGATTCTTTTGTATGGAATAAGAATCCAAGATTTATGTGTTTTCACAAATTGAAAATTTCTTATTTTTTTCTCCAAAACGATTACTACTTGTATGTATCTAACAAATTTTTAGATTTAATGTGAATATATCCAAATGGGTGCTCTAAATTTTTTACGAAGACTAACATTTGCTGACATTTATAGAAGTTTATTAGATCTTCGTTCTGTCATTTATTAGGAATAATAATCTCGGTATTATTTTCCTGACATTTACTGCTTGTTAACAATAACTTAGTGGTTTTTGTCACTTATTGCTATTTAATGATGGCCCATTTTCATGCCACTTACATAATCCTTCTGTTGAGACATGTTACATCACATAGATGACAATGATGTTAACTTGAAGGCATGTACTTTATGTGTGTGACTCATTCCATAGAATGGAACTTTTTACTGATTATTTCAAACCAGATATTACATGTCGTGAATGCTTTGCAAAATTCTAAGAGAAGTTAAACAGCTTAAGTTTAGATGTTACACTGCACTCAAGGCATTTGAATGTTATCTCTATAACAACAATTAAAGGGGTGGGGGAAACTAATAACAACAGAGCAAGCCTGTAGACAAAGAAAGACAATTCTTGTAATATATCTTTACCTGGATATTGACTTCTCCCTCCGTTGGTTGAGCTTTCTTCTCCTCCAGGGGAGGGGGAGAAGATACAGGGAGGGGCGGTGGAGGAGCAACATCCTGAAAGTAATGAAATAATGGCATAAACTACATGCCACACAATAATATAAACTAAAATAATCTCATAACGTAATAAACATATTTACCCAGCATGTTTAAAATCAGATTAACTGGAGAAGAACTCATGCACCTCAGGGATTAAACAACATAGAAAAAAAAGAGATAAAAGTGGAGAGCAAAATCTGAAACACATGCTGCAATTCTTTGTTTCATTCAAATAACATAACATAAAGAGCTGATCTTCGATTTACTTAGCTGTCACAGTTTTATTTACAGGAATGAAAAGTTTTCATGTTTAAAATGAGGAATCAGGATGGGAATGAATAGCAGCAGGAGTACTCACTATAATAATGGGAGTTGATTTTTCTATGGTGATATCTATGAATGAACAGGGGGGTGGGGGGGAGGCAAAATTGAAATGGGTGTGGCAAGGTGATAGTGTTTTATTATTATTCTGTGTAACTCATCCTCCTTAATTAGCCGATGAATGATAAATGAATGATAAGTCACAAATTCGGTGAGAATATGTTAATTTTCTAGTCTACATTTGGGAAGCTTTTCCTGGAATATCGTGATACAGAACAGCTCTACTGTCATATCATATATAAAGTAATGGTTATTTCTCTGTTATAAACAAAATAAACACAAAAATATCTAAGCAAACGGAAGGTGGCTGATCGGGTTTATTCCCATGCAAACTGCCGACAAAAAATAGTCACATTTGTGGTTACAAAATATAAAGTGTGAGCATGCTAACAAATGGTTAGACGACAAAGTTAATGCACACATCACCAAATTAAAGATACATACAGGAGTAATATGGCCCAAAGACTGAGTCATTACCTTTCTCGAGGGTTTTACCAAGATCTTCTGAACTTTGGGTGATACCATTTGAGGTTTAGGAGGAATAGGTGGGGGAGTACGTTTTTGGGTCGACCCCGCCTTTTCACTCCTTGGAGAAGATTGGGGCTGTCAGAAATCAAACCAAACACGTTATGAAGAACACAGTTACACAAAAGCTTCATTCAAACACAATTTCACACATTAGCCTAATTCTGTCAGGATGTTGCACTGAAACTTAATTTCTCCCATTGTTAATCTTAAATTACCGTACAAGTCACCTACTACAAAAGTTTTGAGAAATTGTCTTTATCTTTTTTCCCCTAAAAGCTCATCTATTCTATGTTATATGTAAAAGACAAAATATGTTCCTTGCATGTGCATAGAGGCGACAAACTAAACCAAAAGATTAAGTTTTGAAACTAGACATTTATCTATCCATCAAACTCAACCTGGCTTATCCCTTCCTCCCATTAATTCTATCTATGTAAATTTTCATTTCCTGAAACTTGATTTGACAGAAAAGCCTTAACAATTTCCATTCTATCTGCTTTCCAATTTGATTCTGCAACTCAATATCCACAACTGGAATCGAGTTGCATCAGGAAATTACGTAATTTCGGCCAAAGTAGACTAATGAAGCAAATAAAGTTCTGGACATTAATTGTTTCGTCAATACGGAAAGCTTTATTTCAATTTGCTTTTCATTAATAATAAAATAAAGATCTAAATTGAGGAAAAACACAGGGCAATTTGGTATACGGTTCTATTACACGAGACTGATTAAAACAAACAACCTGACAGAATCTTTTCATCATATAACTAGCTAGCATGCATAGGCTATAGTAAACATTGCAACATGGGTCGTTACAGAAAATGACTAGCTTGAAGGAGCAGTAATTGAGTCATCAAATTGCAACTCAAATCACTCAGCGAAAACCATACCAAAGTAGATAAATATATGGGAGTTGCTCCCCTTCACTCAAGAATCTCTTCTTTTTGTTTAAAATTTGAACAAAATGTTCGTAAATTTTTTTTCTGATCTACTTATTACTTGAAACGTTCATAAAAAAGAAAGGTAATGTTCATTTACTCAAATGACTATTTACATAAAGATGTAATTTTTTTTTACAGAATTTGTTATTTCATCAAACATCATGAAAGTACCCGTTAACATGAGAAAGTATGTCACAATTATCATGACTTATGTATGATGATATGTGTATATTGGACAGAATGTTTATATACCTCATCAGATTGTAGCGCAGCGTCTAGATGGTGTTCCTCTGCCTTCACGACTTCATCTAGCAGAATTGCATTCTGGGAGTCAGATCTTGGCGGAGCAGGAGGAGCTTCCAGATCGTCCATATTAAAGAACTCTGCCTCTAGAGGCATGTCCTCCATGTCACCTGATACTGCTTCCTCGTACGTAGGCAGTGGCGCCATCGTGGTGTTCTCGTAGTCTGCTGGAGATTGCGAGCGTGGACTTTCATAATCCACCACTGCCTTACCTCCCACGACGTCTTTTTCTTGTGTTAAACTAGTCAGATTTGTGCTGCCGTCATTATGTAACCTAATAGAATGTTCCTGTTCTGGCAAGGATGAGCGGGGCTGGGGTATGGGAACTTTTCTCTGATTGACTTCTCCTTTCACTATTCCAGCTCTCATTTCCTGAAAGACACTTTCATTTTCATACGAAACTGAAGAGCCAGAGGCTTGATGCAAATTTTCTTGTTTCTTATCTAAGCTTGGTCTAGGAGAAGTTACAGGTTTTTCTACTTTATTAGGTGGTGATATGGCAGCGACTTCCTCGTCACTTTCATAGAAGCTGTCCTGTCTTTGATTCGGACCCTGGTCTCTGTCGCTACTGGATGATGATTCGTTACGGTTAATCTGGGAAAGGTTTTGAGGAGAAAGAGGAGGGATCTGGTTAGGGATTTGTCGTTGTAGGTTTTCTGCTGATTGGGTGAGGTTGGGCTGGGGAGGCATTTGGTGATAATAGCTGTTTTCCATGTATCCAGGGGTGGTGAAGGGAAAAGTGGCACTCTGCGAAAGCAAGCAAAATGGCTAATACATATACAGTATATAAAGTCTTGTGTATTATAGTGGGTAAGTAAATCATGCAGAAAATAAAATTTCTCATATATTATCTTGGCTAGTAAAAGGGTAGGCATGAATTGGCAAATATTCCTCCCTTTCTATAAATCATGTATAGCTCTGAGGTTAGGGCCGAGTATTGTGGGTCAAATTTGTATTGCAATATATTGCGATATTTGAAAAAATATTGCTATATATTGCAATATTTTATAACATCGAGATTCCTTATGATTTTCGTTCCTACTTCAATTTTGCTTTCAAAATTTTATTTGAAAATCAGAAAATGGTTCCATGATGAGCATGTGCAGACAAATGACAGTCCTTGTATAATCATACATTACAGGCATAAATATCAGGTTGAAAGAAATTAAAATTCGGCAGACACTCATGGACAGACAATGCAAAAAGTCGCTAGGAAACTTAAATTTCATTTAAACTACCCATTTTAAATAAATGACAGGAAAGGCGAACGTCCGTGAATTTCAACAATATGCCAATCATGAACTAGAAACTTGCTAAGAATCGAGCTATTACATGGTATAGTCTTTCTTGCAAATTAGTATGCCAATGATAATCTAATTTTGTCCTTAAGGGTGTTGAAGTACGTTTGTAAAGGTCAAACACGCATTACTTATTTGTTTCTTGGAATTTGTCAGGCTATGTACGGACATTTCGTTTTGTTTAAGAATGAGCATGATGTAATTCACGATGTTCTAACTTAATGGTCATACATGTATCTTAAATGTGAGATGTCACAACAACAAGGACACATGAATCCACCTTTGGCAATTTAAATGACCATATTGATGTACCAGTATTTTGAGTCATAATTTGCGTTCGCTTATAATTTTCAAAGATGAAAAAATGAAAACAAAAAAAATTCGTCAAAAAACGGTTTTTGAAAACAAATACCATGGTATGTATTGCGAAGCCTCATATCACAATATATTGGTACGTTGCCTTTTGCATATTCGAGCCTTCATTAGTGACTTTGACCTTGGCCCATACAGAATGCTGAGTTCCATCAAGCAAGACCACCACTTGAAGTCTTATGGAAGTATAATGCAATTCAGGTTTAGGACCTCAAAACACTTCTAAAGTCCATTTATACTTAACTTTCAACCCTCATTGAAATGCAATTTTTACGGCAGACAAAATCATTACTCTTGCAGTAAAAATCATGTTCAAGATTTACGGGAAAGTTTTAATCTTTTTTCATCCCTCCAGGTACCTGGAAACAGTCTTCTTCAAATCTTACCACTTACCGATCCAAAAATATATGACTGTGAGAATTACCTGTATATCATCCTGTTGGAAGGCATTATTCGCCAGCGGCAATGGTTTGGCCACACCTATCCTTACAATTCCTTTAGGAGCACCTTTTAAAGCATCCACAGCATCGTCCAAAGTGGCATTTTCAAGATTTTCCTCGTTGACAAAAATAAGCCTATCCCCGGGTACAAGTCGCCCGTCAACTTGAGCAACTCCTCCAGGAACTAAACTTTTAATAACTATCACAGTCTCAGAAGGGTTGACAGGGTCCTATGATGGTTAAAGAAAACTATGAATTTTTTATGTTCAAAGAGAGAACCCTAAAACAGAGTAAAATGAGCCATAATACTGATAAAATGAAATTTGTTTATCAAAGAATAATTACAAAATTTTCAAATGTACACAAAATGTTATTGTATATTTTGTTAATTATATTTGTAAATAAAATGGATGTGTGTGGACTCAAGACTTGCATCCATTAGCAATGCCCTAGCTCAAGCAAAAGCACACACGTAAATCTTGAATGTTACTTACCCCCTATGTATAGGGAAAACACTTGACAAAATCTAAAATGATTTCCTTGACCAAAGTGAGAAATAAAAAGTACATTATAAGTGTAATGGCTATAAACTTTCATTTTTTAGAAAAGTTCTATACATGTACCTGGTAATCTAAAATGCTAAATCCAAGGCCCTTATCTCCCTTTTTTAATTCTATCACAACCGGTTCAGCACTCCACATTGCTAAGTTCGTCAATGGTTCTAAAGAACGGGACTTGTTTTTGTTGAGTGCATTTGGCATGGCTGAATTTTCAGCTGATGTCAATGTAATCTCTGATTTGGCTTTCACGAGCCTCTCAGAAATAGGCGGCACTTCGTTGACGCCTGTAAAGTTTAACTGAGAGGTCATAAATTGATCATCCTGATCTGCATAGTTAGCGTTTGGAGGTTTCTTCCTGCGCGCACACACGAGTCGGACATGCTGAGGAAGCTCCTTGAGTATTCCCACAACTTCTTTGTGGTTCAGGCCCAGTAATCGTTTACCATTAACCTTGAAAGAGAAAATGAAAAATCTCAAAATATCATACATTCACAACATTTCAACTATTTCATGTATAGACCTTTTCAATAAAAGATTCATTCAGATCACTACTGTCTTTTCAAGTGATGTTTTACAAACTCAAAACAATGAAATGACAAAGTGAAGTCATACCACTCTAAAAAGTGGCATGTACCACTATGACATAATTTCATTGTTTTGGGCAGGTAAAATACAATGTGAAAAGACAAAAGTGATCATAGTGAATTTTATTGTGAAAAGCTCTATTATACATAAAATGAGCTGATAATTTTTGGTAAAAAAGTTTCAAGATTACCCGAGTTAGTACATGTATATGGGAATCAAAACGTTCAGAATTTTGTGACTTAACTTTGAAGGTACTTAAATCATAATTTTTATGAGGATAAAATTTTACTAAATTTCCAATACTTCATGCTGTTTGACCTCAAGAAGTTTAACAGAGGTAGTACTTACCTCAAGAAGTTCATCTCCACTCATCAATCTGCCGTTTATACCGACTGGACCATCGTGTAAAATTGAGCGTATGTAATGATGTGGTCGTACTTCTACCCCATTCTCTACATCCACCGTACCTTCAAGGCTGATTCCCAGTCCGCCACCTTCACGGAACTTTGACAGTTGTGCAACCTAAAAATCAGAACAATTTATAAATAGCTGCTCATGATTTGGGTGTAGGTGTTATATAATAGATCTATTAACAGTAGTTTACTCTGTAATAATATAACAGTCTATCACCTCCCACCTCACACTTGTGCAGATGTGGGTAGTTTTACAATCAACGTTTTTACCACTAGTAAGTCTGTTATCTATTCTAATATCATTTCCATTATGAAGAATATTCAATTTTTTTCTATCAGGAATTTAAAAATATCAATTTTTACTTATGCTTCATATTTTAAAAGTCATTCATTAAACTCTATTCAACAAATCATTGCAAATTCCAGAGAGGAATCAATACAAGTTTTTTAAAAAAAAGTGTTACTAAAAAAATCATTAATTGCAAACTATCAAATGGAACTGGCACATTTTTACAGGAGTTAACCAATCAGAGATCCCTAATCATAACTTCTTACACTACCTTAAGATATAAAACCTATACTGATATTGAATTTTTTCCCCTAATTAAAAACTTTTAGCATGTAACATGTCAGACATAAAATGAAACTGATTCGCATTGACATGTGATTGGAGCAGACTTAATGGTAGAAAATGCAGGACTAAATGGGCACTTTACAATCGAAATAGCCAGAAATCAGGCAAAGCAAAACCGTAATTACTCATACGTTTATTACGTCTAATCATGGGCAAACCCTAAATACGTCCCGTTTCGTGTTCTTACAAGACACACTTATTGACGTCCTGTGTTCATTAAAGAAGGACAGAATCAGGGAGAGATCAGGCAGATTTGAGCTACTAATGATTTGATATTTAAGGGTCAATTTAATGACAAGACTACTGAAGATTGTACATGAATCACATTGTGTAAAGGCAATAAATGTGGTCTCTTATTGTAAAGTTTTGAGAAATTTTAACAGAAATTTGAAATCAAATACTCCTGAAACTCTTAAATGTAATCTTTTACCACATGATCTTGATATTATACATATCCGTATTTAGTATACAATATATAATTTTTCCATCATCATTTCTTTTCCAACAACCATCGAAAGAAAAACAAATCATGGTGTGACACCATATGCATCTGTCTGAGCAGTATTTGTTCCTTGTCCATTTGTCCCCATATCGGGACCAAATATATGTATTTATCATCAAATTAAACAAACTCTTTCTTCAAATTTTACAGACACAATATAAAGCGTTTTGTTGACGCCTGTAAAGTTTAACTGAGAGGTCATAAATTGATCGTCCTGATCTGCATAGTTAGCGTTTGGAGGTTTCTTCCTGCGTGCATACACAAGTCGGACATTCTGAGGAAGCTGTAAAGCTCTGACCTCTCAGTTAACTTCTTGACAAGAAGTTGCCTTTAGTGTCTGTAAAATTTTCTTGATAAAGACCACGCGGTCGAAAATTTGAAGAAAGAGTTTGTTTTATTTGATGATTTTACACCACTTCCCTAAGGAAGATTACTTTGGACATTTACATGTATTTAGACCAGGAAGCTCCTACATGTACTTTCATATAGCATCATTGTAATAAAAGGAAGAAACAAACTGATTTTCAAGGTCAGAGGTCAAGTTATAGTAAGGACTAATAAACAGTTTATAAGTCCTTGGTTACTGCTACAGTAAATTTTTGGTGACAAGTTATAGATTGTTCAACCATAGGACTTGATAATCTGAAAACTAACAATACAACATAATCTTGACAAGAAGTTGCCTATTGATTTTCAAGGTCAGAAGTTCAATGACAAATTAAGGTAACAGATTCAGAGCCTATATTTGTGTAATTGACATCTTTGGTGCCATTTTAGGTAAAAATTCCTATTATCAATTCAAAATATTTCTACTTTTAGTATTGCACTCTTTACTTGTGATATAGCAAATTCATGTAAATCTCAATATGAGAGCAAAGGAGCCTTCAGGGTAAAACAATAAATCCCATAATTGAGAAATATAAAATCAATTTTCGTCAATTTACAAGAAATGCTCTTTAAAATATTGTGGATTGCTAATGCTGACCTACATTTCACAATAAATAGATTATATAAGGTCATGGGATTTGATGAAATAGAACAGAGACAGAGCATGATCACAGACAGAAATAACTTCCTCATACAAGGAAAACATGCAAAAAGCCTTTAGCATACCACTACTTCGAAGTCGCTTCCGATAATTGGTTCCCAGCATGCTTTAATTGCCGCTTCCACGTCAGGTGACAATTCTCCGGCTGTAAAAGAACAATATGACTTAATATAAAAGCTTGGCAGTGTACCATGTCCCGGATAGCTGATACTGATAGACCCTCAATCTGATTATATCATACAATTTCATTGATACTGGATAATAATGTTGTCTTAATTTGAAGGCAATCTGGAAAACAATAATTGGCTATTGGGCGACTGTCTTCTTTCCTTTTTCCCCACAAATGCGATACGATGCGCGTTTTGAAGAACTCAGAAGAGTGAAAATTTCTTAAGGTTTTGAATACATAATTTTGCTTGAAGAATACATTCAATAAGAAACTTCGTTTGTTTGTTTGGTTTTTTGTTTTGTTTTGTTTGTTTTTGTTGTTTTTTTTTTTTTTCGCTTTTTCAACTGATACCAATCATCACTTTTTATTTCAAATTACAGAGACTAAATGGTTCCTTGCAGAATTAGGTCAAGGCCACATCTAATGAAAAAATATCAACGCAGTTGATGAAGAGATGATAGTATACATTCGATCTTCAATTAAGTTCAGCTTTTAGAATTGAAGAAGAGTAGAATTCCCAATGAAATCAACATTTATCTCTATTACTCTGATCCTCTCACCGCAAGTAGGACAAGTTATATGGGAAACAAGGGCGATGGGGTAAACTAATTGATCAAATAAATTTAAGGAGAATCATTCAGATTGAACAATTCTCAACTGCAATTAAACTTCTGTTCGTGAAAAGTTTTGTTTCTACGAGTTCTATAATCTCTTGCAGATACTAATATGTAAACAGTAGAGCTGCAACGATTCGGGAACTTTTTGATTCGGTTCGATTTTAATGTCTCGATAATTATTCAGACTCGATATATTCATCATTTGCTAATTCAATAATTGATTTTCCTTGCAATTGTGACATAATATGAAAATTTGACCTTCATGATAATTTTAAATCACTGGGGTGAAAATATTGCAACAAGCAAAATAATGACTGTCATTGTGTGTCGTTTACACATCAATTGACGGTCCTCAAATTTGTTCACTAGGTAAAAGTCCTTGTCATAATTATTGAGCATGTTTACATAATTATCAGTTACAGTGACAACAGAGAGTCGTTTGCTATTCGGTCTGTTCGGTAAAGACCGGATAGCAAACGACTGTCTGTTGCCACTATAACTACATAATCATATGCATTATAGGACTATATTACTCAAGTGACTTGCGATTCAGGTCAGGAGGTAAGAATTTTCAGTACATTGTGGTGAATCGTTGCAGTTCCATTAAAGAGAGTGTTCGAAGATCAAGGAATAATTTCTCCTTTGATACACATACATTCCTGCAGTAGCGTATGAATACACAACTCAACTCACAAAGCGGATGACATATTGAGACGTCTCTTATTACGCAAAACAAACGAAACCTCATTGCAGCAGGAGAGGTCACCATACGTGCTGTCATGAAGGCATGGGTACTCTATATCCCAACAAATCTTCATTTAAATCCCGCTTAGAAAATTCTCAAAAACACAGTCACTAAAACAACGAAATGTCTTTTGCGAGAACAGGACCTCGAGTTCGAAAGATTCGTGCTAAGAATGTCTAAAAATATAGATTCTAGGTAAAGCACAGAAAAGCGTCATCATCCTATTAAAGACACATCTTGACGTAATTGTAGTCCGGAACAGGTGATCATAACACGATACGAGCCAGATATGTTTAGTCTAACACCACTGGATACGTCTATGTCCATGAAACCTAAGTCTTAGCTCCTTCAGGTTCAATAATTAATCTTAGCCAATCAATCAGTGGATATTGATCAGGTAACTCCTGAATTCTCACGCTGTTTCCTCTATAAATCATGATGACCAACTCTTCCTCAACTCTTGGACGCCAGAATTGACCAAATTGTGCCTTGGCGTCCCTGCGGATTCCACCACTGTATGCTCCATTGCATCCCCGTATACAGGTAATATCAGTGGAAGAAAATTACAGAACAATTCACGATACAAAACTGTCGTAATAAAATACCATTTATCCATTTAGAATCTCCCTCTTTTTGATTAGCTTGCCAATAACAAGTTGTCAAGTGTTAATCAGTATCGACTGGATGTCAATGGCGACTTGGGCAATAGAATAGGGTCGATTTCAAACCAACCAATCAAAAAAATATATCCGTCTAAGTGATCTTTGATACCATCAATCAAATGCGATCCATTATCGAAATAAACATTGATGTTGATTCAGAAAGTAAAACATTTTGAAACTTGTCATATTTGTAGTTGAAGAGTTGACATGTACCGTCAAACATAATTTGTTTCGCCATTATGGACACTCTCCATATTTCCGACCCAATAACGAAAACTTGCACTTTGTAAAGCAACTTGGGACTTTATAAAAGATTTCAGATCTCCGAAGTCCGTCTATCAGCCACACGGAGAGGCAGACTCATTAACAATGACAAACAAAATGCATATATATTCATGCAGAGTACAATAATTTGTCGACAAAAGTAAATAATTACGTTCTGTATTGCATGTTCAACAACACGAGAATGTTCTTTCCTTTTCATCCAAAAAAGGCGACATTTTTTTCTTCTTATTTTCCAGATGCAAGATGCAAAGGTTTTTGATTTTTTTATATATATATTTCATTGTAATGGGTAAAACGATCAAAAATCCAAATAAATCCTCCAAACACTGCATGACAACGACTGGTGGACCTCTAGACTAGAGATTCTAGTAAATACCTCAAGTCATTAAAATATCATTTATATATTCAAAATATCAGGGCCAGAACAATGTCGCGTGATATTTGTAAAATCATACGAAAATTCAGAAGGAAACATAACATTACAGCCGTCTGAGCCATGTAACGTCACGCAACATTATGTTCCTTTCCGGGATAGAGTTGTTCCAACTATTCCATTTCGCACGCAATAAAAACGTTCTAAAATACAACATTAGGATTTATCATATCGCTTCTTACTATTATATGCAAATAGGTAACCTTAAATTTGACTTGAACATGAAATGTATGTGGCTTTACATTTTTTCTAAGAACTTTTTTTTTCTACTCTCTATCTCTCTCTCTCTCTCTCTCTCTCTCTTGAAGGGGGGATATTTATTCATTATACAAGTTAAAGGTAATTGTGAGGTAAAAAGGATAAGCAAATATGATCATCAAGTACAAATAAAAGCATCCATTTCCAAGACAAAAGGTCGATGGATAACATGCTGTGTTAAATGAGCGGTGCTTAGCGTAGTCTTAAAATCGATGGACTTTCACACTAAACCTGCAAAACATGAGTTGATAGCGTCGTATTTCACTTATTAAAACAGCCAGTAGCTGATGTAATGCATGTCCCGTGTTATAATTGACACCCAGTGCATACTAATTTCCCGACTTTAAGAAAACGTTTTCACGTTTAAACCGTCTCCTTTTATATTTTTTTGCCCATTTTTTCATTCTTCGACGATTCTGACACTGCAGTTTTATGCTGGAACTATTTTAAATTAGCTTTAAACCTAATTTAGCGTTAAAAACCGTAAGACAACATCTATCTTCCGGGGAAATGATTTCATTAAGTTCTCCGATGTTCGAAGTTTTTACATCTGTTTTCAATAATGAAATAAAGACGTCGGAAAACTTTGGCATTTTAAAAATACTTGGATGATAAAGACAGATTAAGCTAATCTCATTAGTTAAGGGACCATCTAAAGTAGTCTGAGTGAAAATTACATTATACTGAAAGACAAATTATATGTTCATGTACATGTATAGCTAAAAAATCCCTTCACTGTCCATAAAATTGATCTTTTATCTATCTTTACTAAACTATTACATGTTTAACTCCAAATGTACAAGTTCAGTAAGTCCAGTCTTTCTGTATCTCCATTACACACCAAATTTCTCATTTTCTTTTGTTCTGCGCTATTTTCAGTGCATTCAGATCATAAAAATACCAAGGTACATTTAGAGTCATTGAACAGCAAAGCTTGATATGTAAAAAGAAATCAATATCAAGCAAAAATTTCAATGGTTTCCAATGCCAGTTTTTCTAAAGTCCTGCAGTGTGGTACTCTCTCTCCAAATGAAATCACAAATTCCTATTCCAGTCTTTACGAAAATTCAAACTTGCTTTCTATAAGAACAGTTTCAAAGCTGAAGTTCATAGAAACTATAACAGTACACAATGAGATAGATTGAAATTTGTTCTTCTACAGTAAATATATATACAAAAGCAATTTTAATGTTTCGGTCACATTCAAGGCTACAACTTTGCAATGAGTATCTCTCATCATAGCCTATCTTCATATTGACTTTCAATTTGATATTTCTCAAAGAATATCCCTCTATGTTTTCTTGTGAAGAAGCACCCTCAATGTTTCCTTCTGAAGAAGCAAAACACAAATGTAGAATACCCAATGTCAAGGACACTGCAAGTACCTTTGTGCATTCTACCTTCATGTCAAGTTTTCAACTAGATATCCCTTACCACAATTTTTCAGTAAAACCAACAAAAGAAGTAGACATCAATTTTCCAAAACCTCAAATTTAGAACTTTCAATCATGCAAAATTTCAATTAGCTATGCTTAATCAAACACTTGACACAGACATATAAATGATAAGAAAAATGAACAGACCAACGCTACCAAATCACAGACCAGTCTTGGTTCATTGTCCAGCTAGATCAATAGGTAAGTTATAACATTTAGATGTATAACAGCTGGTCTACTTTCTGTTTACATTCTGATTAGCATTGATTGAGCAAATGTTCACAAGTGTATCAGAAATTTGAAAAATCAATCAATAGTGAGAATGGAAAGACTAATATGTGTAAATATAAAACTAATTCTCTATATAATAAGTGGTCAGTTTCTCTAAAAACCAGAAAAATGGTAAAATGAAACAACAATGTAACTTGAATGCAAGATGAATTAGCTGAAATATGACATTTTCTGTCAAAAATCTGTCTATCTTCTTTTCAGAATCAAAATATTTCTTTATAGCATAGCAGGACAGTTTTTTTTAACAAAGCTTAAAATAAAATCTGTAAAACTGATTGCAACAATACTGAACGATTTTGCACATCAGAATGCTTTTGAAATGTTAAAATTACAGCGAAACAAAGGCACAAGTTTCCTAACAAGATATGAAGTTAACAATCATGTGCCGTTCTTTACAAATACTTGGTCAATGCCGAATCTCTGACAGAATTCAAATCTAGTGATATACAGTAATCTGTTTTTGTCAGAGCATTGTTCTTCAAGCTCTGGATATGTAAATAAGCTGTAAGCTTCAAAGGGACTTTTATCTTGCAGCCCAAAAACATTTTAACACATCATTTATCGATCACAGAATCAAGTGGTGTCATTTTTGTCCCCTGGGTTACGACTCTGCATCACATTACATCTACAGTGTAAGATCAAAGCCGTTTGAATTAGAACATAGAAATTTTATCTAAAGTGTCTCGGATACACTCGATCTTAATGGAGTGTATAGGGAGATAGCAGATTTTCAATCAATAAAATATTTTTTTGAAATTGCTTTCCATCAAAGTCATCTATTGCCTTTTTTATTTTTTTATTCAGAAACTCTTCTTCACAATTCTTTAAAAAAATAATATTTCCTCTTAATGGAAGATGGATATATAGGAAACAAAGTGTGACAGGATAACAACCGATGTGCCAACGCATGAGGCACCTCTAAAACAATGAAAGAACAGATAATGATGCACTAACAATTATATGCACTATTTCCGTAAATGATAGGAAAATGCACACATACGCTGAAAAGACATTGCAAAATTTGCAAGAAGATTCAACAATGGAGTAATCATAGTAACCTGTTATGTGGGTCCTATTTTCAGAATTACATTATTTTTCAAATTTAAGGAATTTTAAAGAATTCTTAAAGAAGTATGGTCCTTTGAACTATGTAAAAAGTACTTCACTTTAAAGGCACAACACTTGAGTAATTTGAGTATGGAGATATAAATGGAAGACTTTCCTATATAAGTTATGAAGTTAAGAAGCAGCCCAACCTTTGTCAGAAATATTTTCTTATACAGCCATAAATTATCTTTATACAATCAGATAACCTTGTGCCTGTTCTCTTCGCATATTTAATTTATTTTGAACATTTGCATATTTAATCTATTTTGAACAAGGTGTGGTCCACTACTTAGTTTTGAAAAATTATGATGCAGATTTTCCTTCATATGCCATAATCCTGAGCAAATGATGCAAGAAAATGAAGTTGAATCTCACACATCTTTTTTGAAATTTATTTCTTCATTGATATAGGCAATAGTAAATTATTCTTTTCGTTACATTATTTTCATGTATATAATATGGTCAAATTGAGGGGTTAGCACACCTAACCCTTTTCATATAATGTGTGAGGCCTTTGTGTACATTGGTTCCAAATGATATACATGTACCCAATATTGAGATGAATCAGTGAAGAGAATAATATTATGACAAATGTCTGTATTTACTAGATCTTTGAGGAAAGCACAGAAAATAATACTTCTGATGCATTGAATACTCAAGGTAACATTTGAGATCAGGATTTTTAAGATATCAGCATAATTAATTACAAATATGAAACATAGTGTAATCAAAGATTACAAAGCTCACTTCATGGCAGTATTCTATCATGGCAGGAGTCAAAGAATACACAGTATTGAATTTGAAAACCTGTCCTACAGAGAACCAACAAAAATGATACCACACAAAAACAAAATAGAATAGGGAAGTAGAGTATTTCATTTATTGACCCAAATTTTGCCTGAATGGGTATACTCTATTGATACCCAAATCTTCCTAACATGTGCACTCAAGCAGAAAATATAGGTCATAACCTACATTTAAACATAGATTCGTGATCTTCTCTTAAGGAAGCATCATCTGTGCAAGTTTGAACTTCCTAGAACTTATAATAGAGAAATAAAACTTCTTAACATTGATACCCAAATCTTCCTAACATGTGCACTCAAGCAGAAAATATAGGTCATGACCTACATTTGAACTTAGATACGTGATCTACTTTTAAAGACGCATCATCTGTGCAAGTTTGAACTTCCTAGCACTTATAGTAGAGAAATAAAACTTCTTAACATCGATACCAAAATCTTCCTTACATGTGCACTCAAGCGGAAAATATAGGTCATGACCTACATTTGAACGTAGATTTGTGATCTAGTCTTAAAGACGCATCATCTGAGCAAGTTTGAACTTCCTAGCACTTATAATAGAGAAATAAAACTTCTTAACATTGATTCCCAAATCTTCCTAACATGTGCACTCAAGCGGAAAATATAGATCATGACCTACATTTGAACGTAGATTCGTGATTTAGTCTTAAAGACGCATCATCTGAGCAAGTTTGAACTTCCTAGCACTTATAATAGAGAAATAAAACTTCTTAACATTGATTCCCAAATCTTCCTAACATGTGCACTCAAGCGGAAAATATAGGTCATGACCTACATTTGAATGTAGATTTGTGATCTACTCATAAAGACGCATCATTTGTGCAAGTTTGAACTTCCTAGAACTTATAATAGAGAAATAAAACTTCTTAACATTGATTCCCAATTCTTCCTAACCTGTGCACACAAGTGGAAAATATAGGTCATGACCTACATTTGAACGTAGATTTGTGATGTACTCATAAAGACGCATCATCTGTGCAAGTTTGAACTTCCTAGCACTTATAATAGAGAAATAAAACTCTTAACATAATAGTGCAGACGCGGACGCAGACGCAGACGACAGGGTGATAGCATAAGCTCCCTCTCACTTTGTGAGGTGAGCTAAAAACTACTCTTATTCTACTCATTTCAAGATCATATCTAGAAAGTAGCAAGTTCATTTGAATTTAAAATTTCTATCATCAAAACAATCATAGAGAGGAAAATATCTCAACAAGACCTTTCAAGAAAAATATCTAGGTGATGCATTTCCTTCACAATAAAACTCAATACATTTTTGTATTTCAAACCATAATAAGACAAACTAAAAATTTTACAAAGCATGTTATTGCAATATTGAAACTAAAGAAGTTCCTAACATCTACAAAACTTTTCTTACTGTAATCATCATCCGTGTTTAGACGTATGTCATCTAACTCCACCTGCTGGTTACCAGGCTGTACCATCGGTGGCAGACCATTCACATGGTTAGCCATTGGTGGCTGCTGGTTAAGTGGCTCAGCCATCTGTGGCAGGATGGTGGCTGGCATATCCATCTGAGATACACCCATGTTCATCCCCATGCCAGGTGGCAACATGGAATAATTTGGTTGAGCTAAAAAAAAAAGCACATTACATACTCATCATTGGTCAATTCTTATAGTAAATTGTAAAAAGATATTTTAAAGATATTAACATGTTCTTGCACAATAAAGTCCCAACAGCATCATCAGAACATATAATGCATGTGCACATCTTGACCTAAAGCTCCTAAGGATTTTAGAGATTACACTTTTTGATTCCTTTATCAAAGAAGGTTGCCAGTGATAAAAGATTACCTTTCGACAATAAAGCTCAAATAATATAAATCATAGTACATTTGTATCACTTATCATCTGAAATTATCGCTGTCAAATGGATTCCATTCTCTGTGTAAGGAAGACAAATAGATATATACATATATCTATAAACAATTTGTCCCTTGTGTATAATAAAACACCGCTAAAGACGGTATGGCCGGATTGCAAAGTAAGTTTTTGTCACCACTAGGTCAAATATTACAGCATACATTGAGAGGTTTTGTCAGAGGCAACCTACATGTATAATATAAAGTTTCTACTGCATACAGTTCCTTAGATTTTGCTTAAACCAGAAATTTTAACCAAAATCTTCAACTAGGTCAAAGTCCAAGGTAAAGGTCATGTTGTCAAATGTTACAGCATACATTGAGAGGTCTTGTAATAGGCAACCTACATGTAAAATATAAAGTTTATATTGCATACAGTTCCTTAGATTTTGCTTATACCAGAAACTTTGACCAAAATCTTTAACTAGGTCAAAGTCCAAGGTAAAGGTCACTAGGTCAAATGTTACGGCATAAATCTAGGTCTTGTCATGGGTAACCTACATGTATAATATAAAGTTTCTACTGCATACAGTACCTCAGATTTTGCTTAAACCAGAAACTTTAACCAAAATCTTTAACTAGGTCAAAGTCCATGGTCAAAGTCACTAGGTCAAATGTTACTGCATAAATTTAGGTCTGGTCATGGGCAACCTACATGTATAATATAAAGTTTCTACTGCATACAGTTCCTTAGATTTTGCTTAAACCAGAAACTTTAACCAAAATCTTTAACTAGGTCAAAGTCACTAGGTCAAATGTTACTGCATCAATTTAAGACTGATCATGGGCAACCTTCATGTATAATATAAAGTTTTTACTGCATACAGTTCCTTAGATTTCGCTTAAACCAGAAATTTTAACCAAAATTGTTAGCTAGGTCAAGGTCACTAGGTCAAATGTTACAGCATTAATTGAAAGGTCTTGTCATGGGCAACCTACATGTATAATATAAAGTTTCTACTGCATACAGTTCCATAGATTTTGCTTAAACCAGGAACTTTAACCAAAATCTTTAACTAGGTCAAAGTCCAAGGTCAAGGTCACTAGGTCAAATGTTACTGCATAAATTGTAAGGTCTTGTGATGGGCAAGCTTCATGTATAATATAAAGTTTCTACTGCATATAGTTCCTTAGATTTTGCCTCAACCAGAAACTTTAACCAAAATTTTGACGGCAGACGGACGGACAGAGGGAAGGATGGACATCGTCAATCTATAGACCGGAATTGCTTTGCAATCTGGCCAAAAATCCATTTGTACATACCAAGATATTGTTGGAGTTTTTCAAACTTAGGTCCATGTTGGTACCTGGCCAGCTGTAAATGAACCATTTGTGCTGTGTTTCTTAGAACCTCCACAGCCTGGTGATTTGTAAATCCATGTAAAGTCTGATTATCCACCTAAAACACAACAGTAAGGGCTAGGTTTAAGCTATTCTTCCTCATTCAAAGTATGCATTGATTTACTAAGAAGACGTTCACTAAAACATAATAAACTTTTCTGTATTACCTGAATGATTTGATCATTGACTTGGATCCTACCATCCAATGCAGCAGCACTTCCCTCGGCAATACTCTTCACAAATATTCCACAAAGCTCATCTGAAATGTAGGAAAGATAAATCATTTAATTTTTCATTGTAACAACAATACGGATTACTAAATGGGACTTGGTATAATGCGGATTACTATAATGTTATACTATAATAATATAATGCAGATTACTAAATGGGACTTGGCTAAATTACTAAATTCTTGGTAAACTGTAGTAAAATAAATTCTTCAATGAATTTATCACAGACGACAAGTTTTTGAGAAGTTCAGAAGAAGTGCAGGGTTCATAGATGGATTACAGAGTACATGAAGTTCGTAAGAAGGAAATTAAATGATAACGAATGAATCTAATCTTTTTTTCGTTGGATGGAAAAATATCATGAAAAGAAGAAGAGAAAACTTGGCATCATGTTCTATACCCATTGATACCGTTTCCATAGTTTTTAAGTGGTATACCTCCATCAAACAATAAAAATTCCAGTCATTCCTTGAATATTTGAAGTTTTGAAAATGTAAATCATAAAATACAAATCATACTTTATTAGCAATTTTCAGGGATTTGTCAGCAAACATCCAGTCCCAAAGGTACATAACTGAACAGTTAACTTCCATAATAAGGACATGACTACCTTCTTTTCACGCATAACATTTTCTGGTCATACCAAGTCTTGGATATCATATATATAACCTACAACTTTAAATCAAGGCCATGACTACATTACCTGGAGTGCCATCCTTTCCTACATAACCTGCGATGGTTATACCAAGTCCCTGACTATCTTACCTGGAGTACCATCCTTTCCCACATAACCTGCTATAGTTAAAGTCCCTGACTACCTTACCTGGAGTGCCATCCTTTCCCACATAACCTGCTATAGTTATACCAAGTCCCTGAATATCTTACCTGGAGTATCATCCTTTCCCACATAACCTTCGATGTTTATACCAAGTCCTTGACTATCTTACCTGGAGTGCCATCCTTTCCCACATAACCTGCGATGGTTATACCAAGTCCTTGACTATCTTACCTGGAGTGCCATCCTTTCCCACATAACCTGCAATGGTTATACCAAGTCCTTGACTATCTTACCTGGAGTGTCATCCTTTCCCACATAACCTGCGATGGTTATACCAAGTCCCTGACTATCTTACCTTGAGTAACATCCTTTCCGACATAACCTGCTATAGTTATACCAAGTCCTTGACTATCTTACCATGAGTGCCATCCTTTCCCACATAACCTGCGAGGGTTATACCAAGTCCCTGACTATCTTACCTGGAGTGCCATCCTTCCCCACATAACCTTCGATGGTTATACCAAGTCCCTGACTATCTTACCTGGAGTGCCATCCTTTCCCACATAACCTGCGATGGTTATACCAAGTCCCTGACTATCTTACCTGGAGTGCCATCCTTTCCCACATAACCTGCGATGGTTATACCAAGTCCCTGACTATCTTACCTGGAGTGCCATCCTTTCCCACATAACCTGCGATGGTTATACCAAGTCCCTGACTATCTTACCTGGAGTGCCATCCTTTCCCACATAACCTTCGATGGTTATACCAAGTCCCTGACTATCTTACCTGGAGTGCCATCCTTTCCCACATAACCTGCGATGGTTATACCAAGTCCTTGACTATCTTACCTGGAGTGCCATCCTTCCCCACATAACCTTCGATGGTTATACCAAGTCCCTGACCAATCTACCTAGAGTGCCATCCTTCCCCACATAACCTGCTATAGTTATACCAAGTCCCTGACTATCTTACCTGGAGTGCCATCCTTCCCCACATAACCTGCTATAGTTATACCAAGTCCCTGACTATCTCACCTGGAGTGCCATCCTTTCCCACATAACCTGCGATGGTTATACCAAGTCCCTGACTATCTTACCTGGAGTGCCATCCTTTCCCACATAACCTTCGATGGTTATACCAAGTCCCTGACTATCTTACCTGGAGTGCCATCCTTTCCCACATAACCTGCGATGGTTATACCAAGTCCCTGACTATCTTACCTGGAGTGCCATCCTTTCCCACATAACCTGCGATGGTTATACCAAGTCCCTGACTATCTTACCTGGAGTACCATCCTTTCCCACATAACCTGCTATAGTTATACCAAGTCCCTGACTATCTTACCTGGAGTACCATCCTTTCCCACATAACCTGCGATGGTTATACCAAGTCCCTGACTATCCTTTAGCAGATCAACATCAAAATATTGAATCTCTGGGTATTCATCATCGTATTGTGACTAAAAGATAAAATTGAGAAATGTAATGAGATTAAATAGAGCAATGTAACAAGAGGTTGCCATCTTAGAACTACTGAAAACATGGAAAGGGGTAGGGCCACGAAGCCCGATATTGGCCCTAATTTTGAACATTGTACTTTATATAATTAACTGTTATTTATCATTTTGAAATGTTCTCTACTGATTCACGAATCTATCTTTTGTAAAAATTGCGTTTATCAATACCTTTAAGCCCTTTAAAAACACCAAATTATGTCTTATTCCACGAAATTGATGCAGAAACTTCTATTAAATTATCAATGGCTGCATGCATTAACTAAGATGGAAAATTTATATGTGAAAGATTATCATTATATCCTTTTGTCATAAACGTTTTGTCTCAGTTAATGCATGCGGCCACATTGAATTCTTCGATAAAAGACAAAGTTCCCAGCAATTTTCGCCATATTTTGTCAATAACGTCATGACGTCATTACAGTTAAATGGCACTTTGTTTGGTGATATTTTTCTTTTCATGAATAGCAGTAAACATTCATGTATTTTCATGAGAGATATCAAGTATTTCTCATGAAATTTATTTCTAGAGAAAAATCGAGGGCCGATTTAGGGATCTCGTGGCCCTAACCCTTTTTACTTGGGGTATTTTTTGCCTCTTTTGCAAATCTATGGAGATTGCGAAAATTTTCCTGCACGAAAATATCCCTGCTGCATTCATGAGAAATGCATTTTCATTACAAAAATTTCGCCCACGCATAATGTCTTGATGTTAAAATCGCGAAATTTTCCCCCAGCAAAAAATAACCACGTTTACAGTATCAGTTTCTAACAAAAGTGGAAACTTCTATGCCTGATATTCCCGTTTCTTTTTGTTTTAAAAGTATAAAATCATTTGTGTAATACATGTACTATAAACTAGTCAGAATATTAATTTTTGTCAGTACAAAAGTTGTTACCTTAAAAAGAAGGTCAAAGTCCAAGGTCAATGTAACAAAATTAAAAGTGTTGATACCAGTAGAAAGTTCTTGCAACAAAAAATCACCAAGGTTAAAGTTTTTTCAAAAGAAGGTCTTACTCCAAGATCAAGGTCATATTATGGTCAAACATTTTTGTACCCATATAAAGGCCTTGTCTTATTCAATACACATGGGAAATATTAACACCCTATCACTTAGCATTCAGAAGTTATGGCTAAGATTAAAGATTTTTTTCAAAAATACATCAAACTCCAAGATCAAAATACAAAAGTGTAACCAAGGTAAGAAAATCAGGCACCCATGGAAAGGTTTTGTCACAGGGAATATACATATGAAACATGAAAGCCCAATTTCTTTAAATTTTACCATTCCAAAGTTATGGCAAAGGTTTAAGTTTTTGAGTACAGGCAGATGAACAGTCAAGACAAATAACTTTATGCCAGTAGCAAGAGAATTAGGGAATATTAGCTCCTGATGTTAAGTTTGCGGACAGTAAATGCTGGTTTTACTATTGCAAATTGAGGGGTTTTTTTCAAACAATGCCTAAAACGGAAAATCAGCATTTACTTCAGAATCTAGTTCACCCTATTCTAATGCAATTTCTATTTTCATGAAAATGAAACATTGAGTAGTTATCAGTAATAAGTAATAATAGTGGCGAGTATGTTCTCGTTTTACAGTCCTAACTAAAAAGTGAACAACCAATGAAAGTTGACGTTATTGCAACATTGCATTAGAATATCTAGTAATCCAGAGTAATCTGGGTTTTTAGTTCCTTACACGATGGACTTGTACAATTCCCATTCCATGCTGCTCAGTCACCAAGTTATCTTCAGACAATTCATAACCCGAAGTCCCATAACCCATGTTAGTCGTTTATATGGAGAATATTATTTATTTGTGCCAAGTGTTCGTCAAGTTGATGAGTGGGCACTATGGCGTGTGGTCCAGAGAGAGGGGATGGTTCGTTGACAGGTCTGGCTACGATCAGTCTGACGTCACTTCCTGCCTGACGTAATACTGCTGCTACCTGCTCTGACCCCATACCTCGTACGTTAACATCGCCAATCTGTAGAAGATGGTCACCACTCTGTAGTCTGCCATTCTGAAAATAGATAGACTAAAATAAGAACTTACATTTTTATAGTGTTTTGAAATCATTCGTGGATCTACTGCTACTTACCTGATGGCCCAAAACCTCCTCTGAATAATTACATGTACTTTACATTGCCTAAAAATCCAGAATTTTGGCATAAATGTAGACAAAAAGGATTGAAAGTTCAAATCAAGGAAATTTACTTTCTACAATAAAAGTACTGGTTTAAAATACTCAATATACTGTAAATAAAGATTCGTAGTATAGAAGAATATGATAATAGGCACATTGAATGTTAAAACGGGTTTATATTGTCCCAACTCATTTTATTTTCCAAAATTGGTGGCCTACTTACCACGTCTGCTATACCACCAGGTAATATGGTTTTGACCACTACACCTGTACTACGCCCACCAATAATACCAAACCCCAGCCCCGAACCGTCGTTAACTAGGTCAATCACGTCAATCTGGGTCCATTCTGTGTTCAACTGGAAGAGAAAGATTCAACCATTAATACAAGTATTGATACAGCGAAGGTTAAAAGATGTATATATCAAGAGACGCATAAAGAAGGTATTCTCTTTAAAAAAAAATGTAAAAATGTAGGTCAAGATAGAAAAGCAAAAGCATGGAAGTTCTGACCAAAAAGAAACTTTGCTTTTCAAGATAAACTTGAAGTACTGGAAAGAATTTTGAATAGTAAGTTAAAGGTCAAGGTCTGATGTCATGTCAACTAAAGGCGACAGAGATCTAGCCAGCAAGTGGAAGTAAAAGACATATAAGCGTCCTGCTTGAATTGAAGAAAATTCAGTATTTTGATATTTTAACCGATTTGTATGGCGCGTACGGATCTATAAGAGGGGATTCATGATCCCATCATGGAATGCAACTATTGCCTATTTTTAAGGTATAGATTTCACCTGGAAAAAATTCTAGACACTGCACACTTCATGGAGACTGAAGATGTAAATAAATTGTCCGATAAAAAGAGATGACCAGTACATGCACACTGGAGTAATTACAAATTAGTTTTCCCATTACCCAGGGAAGGGATATGGAGAGTCAAGGGCGTTAACCTTGGCATCTAATAGTCGTATATGCCAGTTCAATTTATTTTCCAAGATAATGGTGATTGCCAGAAACCTTTCTTTCACCCCGTCATCCGTCTAAAAGAAATAAATTGAATCCGTTCTGAACACGGCGTATTGCTCGCAATCTATTTTCTTTCATGCTAAATTGGTATCAACTTTCAAATCGTTATAATCACCTGCTCCATGTCTTTCTATCAGTGTGAGGAGAAAACTTCCCTTTGATAATGCTGCTTTATTAAAACAACCAAATTACAAGCCAGAAAAAGTTTATTCTCCATCAGGTAAACATCACTGACTCGATAATTGACAATGTCAAGAAGTTAACATGATTCACCGTGAACTTAAAAAAAAAGAGCTAAAGTCTGCATCTTGAAGGTTTTTGTTAGTTGTTGAAATTTTTGTGGACGTGAGGCCTTGACCTTTGGCAAAGTATATAAAAGAACGATGTCTATGTGTATTTGACATTTGAAATACACATCATCCTAGGTGGCTACATATCTTTGTCTAACAAGGCTTGGTAGCATCAGCAAGAGGACAGACGGACAGACAGAGGTTTGTAAAAAACAAAACGAGACATTCGTACTGAAGGGCTTACTTCATTTCTTTGTGGAACCGAATGTTTCTTGTTGTTCAATCTATGACAGTTGGACAGTCAATCAAGATTTGATCAAATATTGTTCAAAATATTGTTACAGTAACAATACTTGTTTCGCATCATCAGACACTGTTCAAGATCGTAATGCGAGAGGAGACGTTTCAGAGAGGTGTTCTGAGTGATGGACAACACTAGGTTATGATCGGCTTCACGCAAAAACACGGCATAATAATTCATCGAAGTATTCTGAAATGTTAGGGATTAAAAGCCGTAGCTAAAAGCTAGATTCACACATTACCATGAAATTACCCCCATCTAAAAACGAAAGACTGTACATTATACCCAACAATAAATATAATTCACCACTCCATTTATGACAATTTAAAGATTCTTTGGCAAAACTCCGAATATCGAACTAGAAAGTGGGAGAAAATCAGGAGCTCTTCTTTACAAATTAGCTTAGGGTGTGAGACGTTATAGCTCCGCTGACCAGACATTCTCTATTGCAATAGACCTAACTTTTTATCGGACTGTCTTGACCTTAAAAATGACGTTTTCCTTTTTTCGCGAGAAATTGCTTTATTTCGGAAATCAAGCAAGGAGGCGTCCAAAATGACTAGCTGCTCAAGTACTACAAGAAAAATATACATCGACATAGTAGATAACTACAGTGTGACTGGGACTGGATATCCAATAACATCATCAACAGCATATGTTTTCCCTGTATAGATTATCAATACACTATTAGGTCACAGAATGTTGCACATCAAATGTGTAAAAAGTTTTCTATAGGGTCTAGACCACAACAGCTGTTAACAACAATTGTAGGTCATTGATCAGCGTCCCATGCTCGTTTTGTTGTGCAGTCTATTTTACAGGGTAGCTGAAAAGATCTACGCTACATCTTGCATTTGAACGGAAGTACCTTTTGCACCGTAAAACTTTTTATGCAATGTTCAGCTTATGTAATGTCACCTTATTTCTTGATCGAAAATGTATAACTATCAGAAGATTTTGAGCACATGCAGAGGCCAAAGGTATCCCCTTATCCTCCGTGTATATAAAATTTTAAAGTTCCTGTGATATCGGGCGACTAAGGTGGTTTTCATCATTATTTGATTAGAAATTCCCTCCCCATTACCAACGTTTTAAAAATTATGACATGCGCATCGATTAGAGGATTCCAAGATAGAATTTATAGTGAAAGAGAGACGTCAATTGCGTCTACTAGCCTCTGGTCGTTTTGGCTGGGACCCTAAGTCACAGACACGGCCAACATCACTTATCTATTTGGACGGTTTTGTCCGAGTAGCAATGTGTTGTTGGCCGTCTCTGCGGCTAGGACTCCCAAATAACTTGGGTACCATTCGAGTACGTATTCTGGTAGCAGTTGAAGTAGACCTAAATGAACTCCCAAACTCTTGGCTGTACTTACAGGTTCTGCCTTGGACACAGATGAATGAATTCGTTCATGGGTGACAGCCCTTCTGGTTTTCAGGTAACACAGTGCTGCCATCACGGCCCCACATATCGCGTGGTGGTAACTTCCCCTCAAAGAGAATGCCATCTATCTAGCAAAATCTCAAAATTCGCAGAGATCACGAAATATTTCCATATCTTCATCAAATTGCTGTGTAAGAATAACATCCTAGCATTTCACCTGTACGAGGGCGTTCACAAAGCTAAGTAACATCAGCCAAGTAGATTTGTGAAATAAATTCACTTTCTCTACGCAAAATCCAATAAATTACGTACTATGCTAATTTGAGATCAAAACGAACGTGGAACAATAAAAAATTGGAAAAGATGTTCCGGTAAACCCTCATGGTAACCTTGACGACTCGATGTCTCTATAGCTATTTTCATATCGAAATGATTTAATTCGATATCGCGAAAACGAAACAAGATTAGAAGACAACTCTAGCTTATTGCAATACAGAGTAGCTAAAATAGTCTTGCTAAATTCAGCAATTTGATTTGAAAAGTGCATGTACAAAATTATTCATTAGAATCTGATTCTCTTTTGATTAGTTAATCGTCGATAACAATTTTTTTGCTCAGAGCATCATGGTCTACCTCAGAAGTTTCCAAGGTCACCTCCACCCTACCATTCACCTAATATTGTTGAAACCATTAGAGTTTCGCAGAGCATAATCAGTCAGCTTGGCCACAAGAGACATTGAAATGTAAAAACACTACCGTTATTTTGAAAAAATCGATTAGAAAAATACAAGTCTGAGAGTAGAGAAGGAATAAAGACCATAAAACAGTGTTAAGAATAACGGATCAAATTTCACTAAGGCCGGATTAAAATAGACCGGTTTCATTCCGAAGAGTCCCTTCTCATCTCAATCGAATAGATTCTACGGCAAATCTTGTCAGAACTCCATAAATCAAATGAAGCGAGATTCCATCGATGTTCGAGTATCTGGAAATCTTGTTTTAACTCCATAACTACTTTGGCAACGAGATCGGACAATATATACGATGAAGCCGATTTTGGGGTAAAACATTTACTGACTGATACTGTTTTGTAAGGAAAAAAATAGATTCCTCTTCTGTGGACCACATCCAAGCTTCTGTATTGATTAAGGCCATACACCCACTGCATTTCCACAAATATGACTATTTGATATTTCCCTGAAAAGAACTCGTCCATAATTTGTTTGTGCTTTTTATCCCCACTTTATTAATACGAAATCTTTAATCTTTAATTAATAAGTTTCCTTTTCCATCGCCGCTAGCATCTTTGAAGTACAGCTTGGCATACAGCTCTAATATTTGTATGTCCTCATATTTCAATCGATACAAATTATCGATGATTATTTTTTGTATGAAAGAGAGTGCACTCAAAATGTAGTCTCCTGGACGTGAAACAACAATTTATTCATATAAATGTGGCATGTGTAGATAAAGGTTCCAGACTAGAATACTGTGCAAGACTTGTGCCTGTACGTGAAACACGTGTTAGGTGTGTCAAACTCCAAGGTCAAGGTCATGCAAGGTCACAAGGTCAAACCTTTTGTTACCAATACGAAGCTATTGTCACAAGATATCGAAACGCTGTCATTTCTCATTCATTTATGGCCAAAATCAAAGTATTTGCGGGCGGACGAACAGATAACAAAATACAGACAGACCAAAATACGGAAGCATAATAATATTGCCGTCGAATTACGACCTAAGAAGGATGAAACAAGATGTTCTTTAATGTAATGTTCAAAATGCCGTTGAATAACTTGCAAAGAACAAGGAAAGGAAAACCACACTATGAAACATCTCGCACAAAAACACCGAAGGTACCAAACCACCTTGAATATATACGTTGTAGTTAGGGCTCACAATGAGAGGGGGATTATAGTTTCTTTTGAAAACCTATATCAAGAGTATATCATCTGTCCGAACAATCATCAGACATTGCACAAAATGTTTGGCATTTGGAATCATGACACAATCATTTGGTGGAAACCATTTCAGGTGGGTAAATTCTCCCGAGCCAATGCATTATTCAAGTTATGATCTGGTATTTTTGGAAAATCTAGAGACTACAAAAAAGTAGACCTAGCAGTGGTCAATGTCAAGTTACCACCGACAGAGAGGAAGGATTCAAGTTGATTAACTACAGAATCCACCAAGTAGACATCAATATTCCACAATTAATGGCGAAGTTGTGGGACAGAAATATAAATAATTTTTCTCAAACGGATCTTCTTTTTTGTTGACCTTGAATTCTTATAAGAAAGAAGTGATTACTAACTTTTTTTCTTAATGCGAATCCAGATCATCGTTAACAATACTAGACATACGAGGAGTGATTGATATGTTGTGAGCCTCGTATTGATGGATTTGAATTTTATAAGACATTTTGAATTATTTTTCTACATATCAACTTCAGTATCTATACACTTTTGTCGCCGGCGTTTAAGGACCTCAATATTACTTTCAAAGAACACATTATCTTGACTGGTCAGAGAGCCATCCACTAGAAGTATGACGTCATCATTGGACTGAAAGTTGGTGCCAAAATAGCTGCTTTCAGTTTTGGGAATAGATGAAAGTCTGATGGGGCAAGATCATGTGAATAAGGCGGATGCTCAATCAAATTAAAGCCACAACCATGAATGGCAGCCATGGCAGTGACAGACTTGTGAACAGGAGCATTGTCCTGATGGAACAACACAACTTTAACTAGTGAGCTATTTTCCCGCAACTGTGTCAGAAGTGAAGCATATATATAGTATTTGCCATTTATTGTTTGTCCTCTTTTAAGATAATCTATCAGAAGAGTACCTTCTGTATCCCCCCAAAAAACGAGGCTCACAACATATCAATCAGCCCTCGTAGATGCAGACTTCCAGAATGCATGATTTCCTAAAATTTCCCTATTTGGCCTCAGGGATTGAGGATTTTTTTCAAACCCTTCGAGAATTTACAGATATCATAAGCGTATGATCTTTAGACTGGACTGGTTTGTTAAGGTTAAAACATGCGACTCCTTATGTCCACGTAGTAAAATACATGTAGTAGGAGGCTTCATATGATACACACGAGCTCTAACCTTCGTTTCCCGTCCTTCAAATTATACGAAATCTTGTTCACATACGAACGTTCATTTCTGTTTTTGTGCCAAAAGCTATCAAAGCTAAATGGAAATCTTCCAAATTTGTCCCTGAAGTGACATGAAACAAGTAAAATTGGATAAAAGATATCGAGTCGCATAACCTTTATCGATCTTTTAGGCTCATGAAGATATACTCCAACGTTCTCTTTGAACCACGCAGTCAAAAACTTATATTAGAATTTACTTGTAGAAATGCAATAAAAGTCTAGAATCCAAAGAAACACTGCTGAACATCGAACATCGAACATATTTGACTACGTAGATTGCTTTTCCCAACTTGTTCTTGATGTATTGAGCGTTGTTAGGATAACCTCATTTTCAAATCTTCAACATGTAATTGAAAACAAATGAATATTGAGTCTATCATTTATAAAATTGATTTTTAACTACATGTTGAATATTTAGTATATGAAATCAAAAAATGGCAAAAAATGATTTAATCGAATGGTCAACGATGTCCGTCTGACTAATTGACAATTTCAAGTAGACAGCAAGACATATATTTTGTCTTAGGCTTATCGAATGAATAATCAACTCTTGATCACTCAACATTAAACGACATAAATACCATCCTCTAGAATGTGATCGTCACGACCATATATGAATTAAATCTTGTAAGCGCTAAGATGTCCCCAAGGTTGAAACAACCTACATTTTCCGGCAAATCCAATCTCCATAACCTAGTTTTCGGATGCTTAAATGGCAGGGTTTCTAAAATGAGGACAGTAATTTCAGAACCTCTATCGCGTGACCTTTCATTTAAAGACAATATATAAACGACAAATTTCCTTGTTGCATCTTAAATTCCAAAAATTTTCAAATCTCTGGAGATAACGTCAATCAATTCAGTATGGAATGCAATAGACGTATTCATGGCTCTTTAGCGGGCAAACACGATCAAAATGTCCATTATGCAAATCTCTCAAGTCACATGCAGGAGCAATACAGTGAAATCATGGAAATTAACGGAATCGATCCGAGGTAGAAGTTGATGGTTGTAGGGGGGATAATTGTGATTAGATTTGAGGCGGTGGTCAGAGAGATAGCCATGTCTTCTGTGTAGATAAAGACCGCTCGTTAGAGGTCCTCGAGCAGTGACATCAGAGTCCATACCTATTGCTCTTTTTGTTCAGATCCTGCAAAAATTGATGCTGATCTCGGCAATGCCGGGTCGGACTACATTAATCATAGAAATCAGATTGTCTTAAATCGACATTACGAGTCAAGGTTTTATAATCGTCTGAAAATGCTTGAATTCACCGATCTTAATGTTAGAACTTTTGGTCAAAGTCCAAGAAAGGTTCAAACCACGAAGGAACCTAAGAATATCACAAGAGAATTGTAAACACATGTATCGAAAGCCGTCAAACCATTTTTTTTTTTCAATTCGAACTTTTTGGCAAATGTAAAATTGAGGAATTATTAAATCTGTGAAAGCAAATCAGGTAAAAACACATCACAAAGGATTATAATATTCCAACTTTGTAAGTAGGTAAAAAGTCTAGGACTTTCTAGTTTGTGGAAAAACTTTAAAAAGCTTTATCGATCCTTCATTTTTTTAACATTTACTCCAGGAAATTCAGTCAATTTCGATTCTAAGAAGTCTAACGTCATTTCTTCCATAATTCGTAATCAAAGATATTGTCAAACGTCATACAGTATAATTTATCACAAGCTGGCACAGTGTTCTATACACTAGATCCTCAAGATATGAAAATATCCAACTGGCTTACTGTCATCTTGGACAAAACATGTAGGCGAACATGACGCAGAGAGACAATATCATCTGATGAAGATTTCGATCATCAATCATCTTTTCATTATGAATTAACCAAAAAAAAAAGTCTTAGTAAATTTCTTAGAAATAGAAGCCGCAAGTAGAAAAATAAAGAAGACAACCTATAAATTTTCATTTTACTCAACCAATTCAATAACCTACACCAAGTCGTGGTAACTAGAAATGATGTCAGTATAAATATATAATTTACTCCTCAAAATTATAATAGCCTTCGGACTGCCACTGGATTCGAACTTGACTTGCACTTCCTTGAGATAAATATGTAAACCAAAATTATCAATTGAATCCATCAAACCTCCAAGGAGAAAATGTCTGGAAACTACCAATTTCAAGCTCTTTTTTCCGAGGACAATATTTTCTACATTTAAAGACGGACCTACTTAACCTACGTCTTTCTCACTTAAACTTTCTGTACACGCATGCACTACAGTAAACCAAATATTTGAAACCATCAAATGCCAAAGAAAATACCAGAAAATCAAACAGTGACGGACGAAAGGACGACGGAATGCAACACTTTATACTCCTTCATGAAATGACGAGTCGTAATAATCAATGCCATCTTACCACCATATCTGCTTGAGCCTCGGGTTGAACATTGGCAGTCTGTTCCTGGGGTGCTGCCTCTGGGGTCGGGGGCTGGTCAAACTGCTGTGGGAGGGACCCACGAGCGACAATGAGCACCACCAGTCCCCGCGCGTTCTGCAGAATGCGAATGGCTTCCTGGTGAGATATGTCTAAAGGCTGACCATCAATCGCCAATATCTGGTCCCGCTCGCGCAGACGTCCATCTCTGAAAAAATAAAAACAATATTGCATAAGTCTCATTTTCAGATAAAAAAAAATGTATTTTCTTCGGATAACCCCCGATTCGGCCTCTATCACCAATAAAGATACATGTTTTATCGAAATACGCTTAGGGTGTCCAAAAAATTAATACGATGCATCTGGACCTGCAACTGAAGGATGCATGATCTCAGACAAATCAATCTGAGGAAAAAAAAAATATGAAATAAAAAATGATAACATCACAAACTTTCTCTTTCTATTCTAGATCTATAAATTTTTCCCGTCATATGTAAAGTATTTGAAATTTTGCTTAAATGTTGCCGTCGCAAGATTCGAATCATGCATGTTTTTGCGCCAATTTTTCCCCCAAGACATTTAGACACAACACATACAAGAAGGTTTTTCATATATAACACGTAACAAGTACGTGTGTATGTATGTGTCAGCCGACCCATGGTACTAGTGCGGTTCGAACCAGCAACCTTTCAGTTACTGGTCCGACACCTTAACCACTAGTCCGCGGCACTAAATTTGGTCATGGAAGTTGCCTTAATATGACGTATATGCAGGACCGGAATTACCCTTTAGCTTTCTCTCATCATCTCATACTTAATCCTGCTTTGTTAAAGAAAACTAATAACACTTGTAAATATAGAGTCTAGCACATTTAATTCATAGTTAATGAATACGGTCATCATATTCGTAAATACTACAATGTGAAACTGTGAGCATTAGAGTGCACAAATCTTGTAAAAGTACATAATTCCCAAACAAAATAAAAGCTTCGTTAATACCATCTATTTCCATATCAAATGAGACAAATATAATCTTCAGAAAAATAAAATCAAAAACTCTTAAACTGTATTATCTGGTGGTTCTGGGACATAATTGTAAACTCGCTTTCGAGTGCACTCTCTATGAAAACGCACGTCAGTTCGATATAATCCTAATTTCTTTTGACAAGTTCGACCCTGAAGAAAAATGATGGTTCCTTGTTGAAATTCTACATCCTAAAGCCTGTATTGTTTTTATTCTATTCATCTCTAATGGGAGCAGTCAGCGATCATAATTCGCCAATAATAATCTCTTAAGTGATGATAAAGGAATAGTTATTAGGGATTAGCGAGATGTTGGCTCTGCATCCGAGAGAGCAGACTAGCTGTAGGCACGGGCAATCAATGGCGACGGCCAATGCAGTGGATTATTGCATGTAAAACCAGCGAAGAACGAGATTCTTCAGTATCTATTTTAGCGTTACTGATTTACTGAAATGTCTGAATGTCAGATCAATATTAAAGCCACGTATATCAGTGAAAACAAGAGCTTCTCATCTCATGCCGATGCCATATCAGTCTTATGTAAAAGTCTTCATGACAGTTCATTCAGCTGTAAGATACACATCCTTCAAATGGTACCCAGGATGAAACCATATCAAGTGCGGATCTATGGGGAGTTGGGAGGGACACAACCCCCCCCCCCCCCCCCGAAATTTGCCAAAATTTCTTTTCCAGTTTCTTCGATTTTTCTTCAATTCCATTGACTGAAACACCACCCTCTTCCCTGATGGGTGCCCCTAACCCCCCCCTCCCCCCCGAAATAAATCTAGATCCGCCGCCTATACAATGTTTTCGAGATAAAAAATGTATAGCTCAATGAAAGTGACAGTATATTTATCTAGATTCAATAAATCAAAACATGCTATTATTTTTTTTTCTGATATGAGCTTCCGAACGTGTGAACATTTATTTGTTGGATTTCTAGAAGAATCAATTATCAGGGGACACTACAAAGCAGTCGTTTTCGTTTGATTTCAGAAATATTGGATACTTTTTTTATGAAATATGATATTCATTCTTTTCATAATTGATCAGACAAAAAAAAAATACAAAGTTGTAATAAATTGTCACTAAACATACTTTGTAGCACCTTTGTTTTAATTTTTTGTTTATAGAGTCGATTTTGTTCCTGGAAACTACTATGAATTTCATCCACTTTTCAAGAGGACTTACCATTATTTTCTGATTTTTTCATCAGTGTGGACCCGCACGTGCTAAATATGAACGCCCATTCTGTTCTGTAGATTTTCATAAAGTTTTTTTTTTTCAAATTGAATATCAATGGTAATGGTCAAGGTCACATGTCATAAAGATTTTATGTCCTTCGTTAAAACAAACATGGTCATTGTTCTTAGATTTTCGGAATGGTCATGGTAAAGGACATGTCCAAACATTTTTTGGTACCAACAGAGAGTCCAATTTCTTTACTGTTAAGTCCCAAGTCCAACGTTAAACATTTTCAATGTTGGTCAAATGTAAGTCAAAAGTCACGGTCAAAGACAATTGATAAAACTGCAGGGATTAATCTACCTCTACGTCCTGCGTCTCTGACGCATAAAAATTGTCAAGGACGCATTGATTCTTGATAGCTGCGTCCCACCGTACGCATTATTCTCTTTCGTATAATGCGTCCCCTTTAAATAGCTTATTGTTTACATAACTTTCAGAGTCGAGAAAGTGGAATTGTTCTATTGATGTATATTTTATCCGCTCTTTTAAACCTTACAGAAGGTTGATCATGTCCGTAGTGTTGTACAAGAAATTGTTGTGCATCAAAAATTTTCGACATAAAAGTTATATGCGGTTCGATGCGAGTCTAACTTCTTATCATTCGGATTCAGATGTACATGTAATATGTACAATATACATGTATTTATGAAAAAAAATCGCAGGATGTTTAATTCACACTTAAATGTAGTAATTAAGCGCCGTAATTTATTATTTATTCAGTTGCTTTATTTAGGTTTCGTACATAAGTATAGTAAAACGTTATCCAAACATAACGTTTTACTATACTCATGTACTACCTACCTACCTACCCAAGTCCTCTCTGAAAGCAGGGCGTAGGTAGCCCCTCTGTACTGAACCTCACTTGCGTAAATAAAGCAACTAAATAAACAATAAATTACTTAATTCGGCAAATTTGACTATAGATTGAAGTTTGGAAGATAGACGCTTTATTTCTAATATTTTTTTTCTGGAATATAACGATCTCGCGGACATAAATTGCCGCAAGCCATTCAAATCACTTGTATTCGCAAACTTAAAGACGCCGCGAAAAAAGACGGTTTATAGTACATGGGACCCATAAAATTCTGCTGGGACCCATTGTTTTGGCTAGAGACCCATTGGGCAAATTTCATCGGGTCCAGAGGACCCATTTAGATCAAATTGTAGATTAATCTCTGATTTAAAACTATGATAAATGACAGGTTTTTTTCGACTGTACTTCAAAAAGCTTGGACCATATCCTCTTAGCAATTATTGATATATTCAATTTCAAGACAAGTATGTTATTCCAAATATATGTACATCAATTGAGTAAGAATTTATGTATTTAAAATCGACCTACGTGTATTTATTCGATATGAACGTGCAGTCGAAGCATTAATTTTGCATTTTTGCACAGATGGGTACACATACATGTAAATTTATCCTGAAAAAAAAAGTATTGATTGTAGTGGTCCTTACTCGAGAACTTAAATTCAAATAACACTTAATTTTTACCAGAAATTCCACGAGGAAGCATGTGCCGTGTCTGTCAAGCGTTTGGATTTTGTTTGTGAAACACTATGCCCCCCCCCCCCCACCCCCCGGCTTTCGGCAGCCATCTCTTGGGCGTAGGTTTAGCCATGCTCAAAGCTAGATCAAGGTAAAGGTTAAAAGATCAAATCTTGGTACAAAAACGAGTCTTTTTTAACGTTCCAAAGTTACTGAATGCGTATGGTTAACGAAAAGACAGACAGCGTGGTAAATACACCTCCCCCTTTTTTATCTCAGATACAGACCATTACTAGTTTCTAAATCATGTGACAGAAAGAAAAAACATGATCATTCCGTCAGACGGCGGAACCTTTCCATCATGACCAGCCAAGATTTGTACAAGACGTCAGAAAGCCAGCCATTTATGACGGCTGGTCTTTTCATTAAATGACCTGATCTATATTCCGTGAAGCCAGTTCAAGAACGTGGAACCATTTACTGAGAAATCAGTATTGTCAACATTAAAAGAAAATCAATTTTCTTTTTTTCTGACGATACCCTCATTTATCAATAATGAACCAATATTTCCAGCGAGTTAAAGGACGTAAAAGGAGATGAAGTAAGTAGGCATGACACCATGGTCCATTTATGTAGAATAAACAAGCTCCATCTCTTATCACCTCTGTTACATTCAGTGTGTACTGTACATCAAAGAGGCACCTCATCCGAGTTCACTGACCCTTTGTGACACTTTTTGTATCAGATGATTGTGGAATCAATCCGATGTAAAAATTGGGATAAGGAGTCAAAGAACTCGGGGAAAAAAGAGCCATCAAATTTGTGTTTCTCCATAAAACGCTATGAAGTTGAAAAATACATGTTTTTGGAATATGAAAATAGTTCTTGGTATCCCTGCAGAATGATTAACTTCAAAATCAGAGGGTAGCTTCCCCTCCAAACACGTATATAAAATAGCAATTTCTGGATAGGTAGAATAACAGACGGTCATACAGACAGACATCACTCAATCTATAGAGACCGAATTCCAAAACTGTGCAGTAATTGACCGACACATACAGAGACAAAGAGTTGAACAATTGCTAAAAGTTACACATACATGTATACTGTTTTAAGTTTGAGATTTAGGACATGTCTATAGCATGTCATTTACATGGCCTAATAGGAGCAGGTGGAAATCTTCCCTCCAGATTTCCCTGGGTAACACAGCTTCTCACAAATTAAGGTTCATTTGGTGGTTTGACAGTTGTCTCCTGCGAGCGAAGCCTTCATTGCGATACAGACAAAGGGAATAAAGCCCACTCGTACAAGGGAGCAAGAATCATTAGAGTCCCTCGTCTTGGTAAAACGCAAAGTTACATGCTTGTAGAATAAAATACGATCAAACGGAAGCAGAAATTGAGTCCAATTACGACCATAGTCACATGTCATTATATTGGAACCGGAAAGGATTTCTGACAAATAATGAAAAATAAGTACATGCATGTTATACAAATAATCGAATTTTTCACCCCAAAAAACCTTCCATCAAATCTTCTATCAATAATCAATAAATTTTATTTTCTACAGTGAATTTGTGATGAGATGGAACAACGCACTTTTTATGGGAAGATAGACTCTTTTGCAATTCATGAAAGTCAAACTGACAAAAGACTGCCAAAGCAAATACCGGCCGCCAAAAGACAAACATCATCAAAGTTATTGCAGTCAAAACTCGTTTTATTCTATTTCTATTATCAACGCCCAGGAATTCACAAAATGTCATCTCACAATTCCTTAACACAAACGCTTCCAATTTCACGTCCCACTAGATGCTTTGTGAGATCACTTAAAAATCTAGTCATGGGCAAAAGACACCAAAGCTAACCACTTCTGTCTTGGTTTGGTTATTACATTACTGGCGTTTATTTCCGTTATTAGATTTCGCCCGATGAAGTATTTTCTGGGGTAGTCACGTGCATAGAAAATTGCCAGGAATAGTGAACATCAAGCTGAAGAATAAATTAGGGATCAATTGTTGTTATCCGAATCGGCTTGTGGTTCTATTTTTATCAATTTATGTACATTGTACTTTTATTTTGAACAATTTTACATCAATTTTGTGTTCCGGCTTTTGTTTTCTAAAATTCTAAATACATTCTGTGTGATCTATGATACTACAAAGATTTGACTTTTCTGTCTGCTGTAAAGTTATGCAAAACAACTTTTCGTACTGAGATAAAACTTCCCTTTCCTAAGAAAATCATCAATTTATATAGCATGTATACTATCGATAATGTATCTCATCACAGCATGCTAAAAGATAAAATTGATTATCCCTAATCTGAATGTACTAATAGAGCGTTCATTGTTTGTAGGGAAGCAATACTGCCAGCTTCCAAACAATTTGCACAAAATATCAAAATACTACTCAATATATTTAAGGCATCATTGTAATACGAGGTATCAACACCAAAAATCGAGGGAAAACTGCATCGTGCGCGTAGCGCCAGATGCACAAAGTTTCCCTCAATTTTTGGTGTTGATACCTCGATCAATCAAAAAATTATTACATTTGATTACTTATCATTTCATTTCGTAGAATGGCAACCGTTCTTGGTTTTCTCTGTTCGTTTTTGCTTCCTACGAGAACTAAGCGTTGCTGTAAACGAAGGAACCAGACCGGGTACCAGTCTATTCATTTCGTCGCTTTTCAACGTTTATTTGCAGCTTTGAAATCGTATTGCTAACGACGTTGCTTATGACGTTGCTAAGGGCGTACTTCCGCTTTGTGTTGATAAAGGTATCAACAAATTTTCTCGGCCAATCAGAATCGTCGTTTCGTAATAATAACAATGGAAATTAAATGACTGTCTCTTCAATCACTGAAAAGTACTAAAATTACAATAAATTTTGTTATAGGGGCATTGCACATCATAACTCGCCACTAGTCGCACTGATCGCCAAAACTCATCGTAACTCGCGGGCCTTTTGGTAAAGCCTACGCGACAACGTTACACAGGCATATTCACAAAGACAATAAAGACCAAAATGAGTCTCTTATTTACACAGTTATATTGTTACACGACTGAAAATGCACATTTTTGTGGGATCAGCAAGAAAAAGAACTGCAACGCAACAAGGCGACAGACGTTCAATCAATGCATTCTCGCGACTTACAATGGCTCTAATGACGGACGAAAGTCTAAAGTAGCCGGTCCTAATCTACCGGAAGGCTCGCCCAATGGCCTGCCGTCGTCCCATACCCTCCACTCCGCCGCTATGATCCGATTATCAACAATAAACCAATTAAGCCTGACCAGGATTTGCTTGGAATAAGAGCCGCGGGGATACTTCATCTTATTAGGACGGGGTGTGTATGATAGATTCAAGCTTTAATGTCGTATAGACGCTCATATCACTGTAAATAACCACTCATATTTTCCCCCAAAGGATTTTGTGCTGCGCAGATTTGGTCTAAATCATCACCAATGCAAAGTCAAGAAGCCGGACTGTTCCCTATACATACAACTTATCGTGGGCCCCTATCGCGGGAAACTGTAGTTGCTTTGGAATAATGTAACATTCCCATCTGTAGAAATGAAATAAAATCTGATTTTTTAAGCTTTCATACGTTGTACTGACTTCTTTTCACTGATGAATCACAATGAAATTTATCATTGAATTCACGTTGTTTTTTGTTCCTTTCTTTTTCTTTTTTTTTTTTACAGTTCATCTTTTTTTATAATAGGACAATTGATGAAAATATATCGTATAACTTTTTGAGCTCATACTACAGAGCAAATACTACTTTGATCCTTAGACAAAAAGAATAGCTAAATTTCTGTCTGCCGCAAAGTAATGGTTTAAATAATTTTGGCATCCAAGCATGTACATATATGAGAAGACGTCAAACAAAAATAAAATCCAAGACAAAACATCAGCCCGTATACAATCTACGAAAACTGAACGAAAGCAGGTACCTAATACAGCGCGCTATCAACTAGATAGACTGTTGGCCTACGTTTATGATTAATAATAATGATACCAGATTAAGAATATAAATTTGATACCCTATCCTAAATACCTGCTTCCAAAAATCATAAACAGAGTTATAATATCAGCATTGTTTATTGATCTTTGTGTCCACTCACTCAGTCACTATACTAGAACAAACACCCTCTCCATTGCCCTGAGATATTAAATAATGTTTGATTAATTAATTTGTAATGCAATTTTTTGTTTTTATCTCCATTTTGTTATGAGGAGAACAGGGTTTTAATCACTCTAGCCGTTTCTGGAATTATTGATTGCTTGCACTCAGCACGATGTATTCCGAGATGCGGTGTTGATAGACATTTTCCCGCTGAAATTCATAGAGTGGAATCCAATAGCTGAAATGAATCTCTAGAAATATGATTTATACTAACCATCTCCAAATCTTCCGTACAGATGTACCTACATTGGATTTTTATCATAAAATGAACACAATATCCTCGCAAAAAAATCAAGCGGTGATTTTTCTTTTATTTTTTAGGGGTGGGGGTCATTTTCGTACTATCTGGCAGTGCTTTCTGTCAGAAATTTTCAATGCGAGCTAGATGATTTCCCAACAATATAATATTGCCATTAACATAATGAGATAAAAACCTACAGCAAATAGGGACAAGCAATCGAACTTTTACCTGCATCCTTAAATGAACAGCTCTTAATAATTCATGAAATGATTTACTGGAATAGTTTTTCCTTTTTATTTATAGGACGAAAGTGAAAATATTGATATTTCATTTTTTCAAGAGAAAACAGCAACGCATATCACGTGACTGTCATCTCAAAAGTGTTCTTTAAATGTACATGTACCAGGTTTACTTTAGTTTCGTTCTGTTGAAAATTTTGCTCCCTGTGATGTCTTAGTTTATATACCAAATTCAATCGTATCCTTGGCATTCGATCGTAAAACTTAAAGTTTTTTTTTCTAATAGACCTTACATGTGCTAATTATGAGCCGGATCTGCGGGAGAGTACACTCTCTAGAGTATATGGATTGTCCTACTCGAAACATTGACCTTGAAACATGACATGACCTTGGAATCCACTAAGTGCAGTAAGTGTACAAAGTTTGATCATACTTCTGCAGAAATAAAATGCGCTCTTTATGGGAAACGCTAGAGCCCCTCTCTCCGTACATTTTTGCGAAGGTAAACTTTGAGGAAAAGCTGAGAGGCCAATCGCTCTGTTTCTTTTGATGAAAGGCCATTCGCCCCGTTTCTTTTGATGAAGAAAAAGGACATTTTTAGTAAGCTGGAACAACTGAACTGGGCAGATCTGTTTGGGTGTAGGAGATAGAAAACGTTCCTTATGCAAGATTCAAATTTCGTAATACCAAATATCGTATGTTTTAAATGATAGTACAAAAAAGTAGGGCATGTTTAAATACCTATGAATAGATATTGGTACCTGGTAAAATATCAAGTCACTGACTTCTAATAAAAAAAAAATATAAAAGTTTGTCCATACAAAGGCAACCATCTGTTAGAAAGATAAAACTATTCTAACGTACACTGCTGTTGACGTTCTCTCTTTTTTTCTTTAGTCAGAAAGCAGGTTCAAAACACCCTCAATATTAAACACTACTTATAGCTTGCTTTGTTTGCTTGACTAGCGTAGGAGTACCCTTCATTAGCTCTAAGGTCGATCTCCTGGAGGTTTATCACATAAAAGGATTAAGTCTGGACCAAGTTTAATTGACATCAACAGAGAACAATAAATTGATAATTTCTATGAAATTACTAAAACATGATTGACGTATTATGGCTAGCATGTATTTTTATTGGAGCGAAATGATGGGGCTCGGAAAAAATGTCATCCCCGAAGACTTGTAGATTTTTATGGGTCACCTGACATGTCAGAGAAAATCTGCAGGTTAATAAGTCTCTAGGTTTTTCATTTCCGTAGGTAATCAGCATAGTGCACTCGCTCGGGAGATCAAACCTAAGCTGGGCTAAATGAAATTACGTTAAAACAAGTACTCTTGTAAAACCGAATCTGGTACCAGACTTTAGTATCAGACAATCATGGAATACGTATGTTCAACATTGTTAAAAAAACAAAGCCAATACATTTCTATTAAGCTTAGCGGGAAAAGATTTTCGATCAACGTCAAACATTCTTGGTACAAGAATGGTAGAATTCATTGAATTTGTCGTCATTCCATTCCCCTCTACATCATCTGTCTTTGTGAGCAGAATATGACTCAAACGAGAATAAATATAACTAAACTACCGGTATCTTCTTAGGAACTCAAAAATATTTGCTATAGCTATACTAGGAAAGCTGTACCTCTATATCTTTTAGATTGGGGAGGGGGGGGGGGCGGACAGGGGGTACCTCTCTCCCCTCCCACCCCCTATCATCCCCTCCCGCCCCCTCTTTTTCACCTTCCCTTATCTCCCCCCTCCCGCCCCCTTCCTCCCCTCCCGCCCCTTTTTCCACCTTCCCTCCTACCCCTTCCCTTTCCCCTCTTAGATGGAGCACGATGAGTGAAAGTTCAATTTTTTCCACATACTGTAAATACCGTTTATTAAGGTCAACTGTGTCGATACAATTTTTCGTTTTCACATCTAACATTTTCAAAGATATTGATTAGCATTATACTTGATATAACAAACTCTGGTTGAAAAGTTGGTTGTAACATACATCGAGTAGTCAGAAATTTACAGTCCTTAAAAGTTAGAAAATTTTTTAAAGACATATCATTTGAAAGGTCGTCCACATTATCTAGTTGCAATACTCGTCGGTAATACGAAATGCTTATATGGTTTGACAACTATACCATGGTTAAGACATGGTTATAGTTTTTGAACCGCAATAACAGACAGTCGGACAAATGGACAGATTAATTATTTTCTTCAACATCTCTTAATTTTCAATAATTCATGAATCGCTTATCAAGAATGACTTAGACATGATGTCAAAAATACCAATCTGTTTTTGTTTCTACTTTTAACATAATAAATATTCGAACAGAAAAAAAAATACTTGGACAAGACACGCCTCGCCAAGATTTTCGTTTCATCCAGCAATGACACACTTACCTATAGACAAGTCGTGTGCATTCTAAAATTAGCTCCTTTGTAAACGAATTACTTAAAAAAGAATAATTCTTCTAATATTACAGATGCGATGCCAATAAGCACCCTTGATGATAAGCTCCGACTGTCTGCTACAACCATGGCAGCACGTGTTCACTCGCGACTTCAAAGAGCATGCAATAGACATCTCTGTGAAACAAGCATTGCAACGTACATCTCCAACAATGCTATTTACATTTCATCTTGATTGAACATTAGCCTTTTCTTGAAGAACAACTTACTGTGTGTGAATACAGATGTTGCATAATGCTTTAATAAGTGCCGAATTACTCATAGTGCTAAAACAGAAACAAGTGCTCCCTCTACAGCAACTTGTTCTTGATAAAGGTTCGTTTGGCAATCATCAATATTATTAACAACTGCATCTTTACATGTACTTTCAATTGGAAATAATGAAATATTCAATAACAATCGTTCAAATGTAAATGTAAAAGTTATGACAATACTCTTTTCAGGTGAAGGCCAAATCACCTACATGTATGTCCAAGTGACTTGGTCCGGAATATGGCATTTTCCACTGTTAGTCTACTGAAATTATATAGACTTCACCTAAAACAGTGAAGAGCAACTGTTAGATGTATTCCCAAGCACCCATGATAACTTGCCATGAATTGTGAATGGGATAACTCTCGGGGCAAATACAGGATTTGAGTTGGGGGAGGGGGTGTGATAAATATCAAAAAGATTATGGGTCTTAGGGCCGCCTAGTACCCCCTCCCCTCCCCCTCAGTGGGTCCAGGGTAAAGTCCTGATGTCCCCCTCCCGACGGAAAATCGTTTCTATAGAAGCTACATGGCAGAAAAGAGTTCTCAGAAATAGACTGGTTAATCTTTCAAGTAAAGTCGATGTGTGGTGGAAGGGTAACGTTATAGTACTTCATAATACTGGCTATTTCAGCATGAAAGGGTCACGCATAGCAGTGGAGTTTTATAAAGAAATATTAATATGTATCAAGTATGGTGGTGAACGAAGCGAGCAAGCGATAATTTTCTAAAATCAACTAAAACTGCCAGAAATTTAGTCTACAGATAGACGTTTGAGCCCAAAATACCTTAATTTAACGATTTTAGTGGGGCCTGGTCCCCTATGTCCCCCTCTAAATCCACCAATGATCACAAAAATCTAATAGAAAGGAGAAAATATCTCTCAGACTTACCATGAGTTGTGAACGGGGTTAAACTCTCCTTATCATAGACAGGCTTCAGAAAGACAGGATAGTAGAAAATCTCTCTCAGACATAGAACACGTATATTATCCGACTACTACACCCTACAAGAATCACCTTCCCTTCCAATTACACAACAAAATCTGATACCAGATAGAATGTCTCTCGAACTCCTATGACCTCACAGCATTGTCATACACATAGCTCTATCAGCCAATACATAATTAATAATTATCTTTGATGCAAACATCAATTACCTAACATAATAAATCCAATATATATAAGGTCCCTTGATAAAATCGATTAATTTACTTGTATATTCATCAAAAATTGACGAATCTTTTTTTTTTTTTATGAAAGTTACCAGACCTTTCAAAATCCATACACACTGTTCCGTATACGAGGAAAAATACCCTGTTTAATCTAAGAGTTGATTGAGACGCGAGTGATGTAACACAAGCTTTCTTACCATATTTTCTAATTCAAACTACCATGGCATTTAGACTAATGAAATGAGACGTGAAAGTATTGAACAAGCCGGATTTTTTTCATACAAAATATATACGTATAAATTGTCCGATCTCTGCGATAGAGATTGATCCAATGACGTCACCATTTTATTTCTAATGACGAATATCAGCTAATACCATTATTGTAATCGTATGGACAACGGTGTCTTCAAATTTTGGGAGACGTAGTGACATGTAAGAATCTATACTTGCAATCACAATATGTATAATTCAAACTCCACGGTCGAGCTCCCTTCTGCATGAAAGCAATTTTAGGTAACCGATCGCTGGCAGAAGTTTGATGTATAACAGATCATTTCCGCTATCTTATGCAATATTGTCATAAACATCATATAAGATTATTGTCGCCATCGTATCATTCGTATGCGATGTTATCGCTATTAACATCATAACATGTAACTATCGCCATCGTTTGCGATATTGTCATCGACATCATAACATGTAATTATCGCCATCGTATGCGGTATTGCCATCGACATCATAATATGTAATTATCGCCATCGAATGCGATATTGTCATCGACATCATAACATGTAATTATCGCCATCGTATGCGATATTGTCATCGACATCATAACATGTAATTATCGCCATCGTATGCGATATTGTCATCGACATCATAACATGTAATTATCGCCATCGTATGCGGTATTGCCATCGACATCATAATATGTAATTAAAATTGTTTTTCAGAAAAAAATAGATGTCTTCCCCTCCCTCTAAGTTACTTTGACCTTAGGCCAAGATGATGTGAAACCTTTGAGTCATGGGCAATATCATACTAAAACATGAAAGTGATTCATTATATTGTTTGAGGTAAAGTCCAAACATGATTAGCATATAGCATTTCATTATAAGCATATTTAGTGAAATTGACTTTGGTAACATGACCTTGGATATCTGAAACCTACATTGTATGGATCATGAGCAACAAAAAACTGAATTAGTGATTGGATACACGGTTCAAAATATAAAGCCTAAACATGATAAGCATAGACAATTTCAGCCTGGACATGATAGCATATACAATTTCATTACCAAAGTAAGAAGTGACCTTAATCATGTGACCTTGGGACAATGTGATAAGAAACATTTAGTCCTGAGAAGCAACATACTAAAATATGAAAACAATTGTAAGAAGGGTTCAGGAAATATAGCCCAGACAAGATTAGTACGTACAATTTCATTAAAAAGAACTACATGATTTTGACCTTGGGCACATAACCTTGGGTTAAAATGATAAGAAACCCTCCAATCCTGAGCAACAGCATACTTAAGTATCAGAGTGATCCAGTATACAATTCCACAGATACAGCCCAGACTCAATAGCATTTACAATTTCACTAAAAATGTATAACTTGACCTTGACCTTAGTCATATGACCTTGGATCAAAGTGGTGTGAAACCTTTTGGTCATCAGCACCATCATACTAAAATATGAAGTGATCCTATCACGGTTCAGAAGATTATTAAGCCTGGACATAATACACGTAACAAATACAATTTCATTTAAAATATACTAATTGACCTTGACCTTGGTCACATGACCTTGAGTCAACGTGATGTGAAACCTTCGGGTCATAAGGAACGACATACTAAAATACGAAAGCGATCGTGCAAACGGTTCAAGAGATATAACCCGGACAGAAATTGTACTACATGACCTTGACCTTGGTCACATGACCTTGGGTCTAGGTGATGTGAAACCTTCGGGTCATAAGCAACAACATACTAAAATATGAAAGTGATCCGGCAAACGGTTCAAAATATATAGCCCAGACAGGAATGTATGCATAATTTCATTAAAATGCACTAAGTGACCTTGACCTTGGTCACATGACCTTGAACAAAGGTGATGTGAAACCTTCTGGTCATAAGCAATAACATACTAAAATATGAAAGTGATCGGGCAAACGGTTCAAAATATATAGCCCAGACAGGAATGTATGCATAATTTCATTAAAAATGCACTAAGTGACCTTGACCTTGGTCACATGACCTTGAACCAAGGTGATGTGAAACCTTCTGGTCATAAGCAATAACATACTAAAATAAGAAAGTGATCGGGCAAACGGTTCAAGAGATCTAGCCCGGACAGGAATATATGCATAATTTCATTAAAAATGCACTAAGTGATCTTGACCTTGGTCACATGACCCAGGGTCAAGGTGATGTGAAACCTTCGGGTCATAAGCAACAATACACTAAAATATGAAAGTGATCGGGCAAACGGTTCAGGAGATCTAGCCCGGACACGATGTGTGACAGACGGACGACGAAGGCAAAACCAATATGTCTCCTCCCCGTTGGGGGGGGGGGAGACATAATTATCGCCTTCGTATGCGGTATTGCCATCGACATCATAATATGTAATTATCGCCATCGTATGCGGTATTGCCATAAATATCATAACACGTAATTATCCCCATCGTATACGGTATTGCCATCGACATCATAACATGTTACTATCGCCTTCGTATGCAGACGGTATTCATAATTGCCATCGACATCATAACATGTAAATATCGCCATCGTATGCGATATTGCCATCGGCATCAAAACATGTAATTATCGCCATCGCATGCGATATTGTCATCGACATCATAACATGTTATTATCACCATCGTATGCGGTATTGCAATCGACATCGTTACATGTAATTATCGCCATAGTATGCGATATTGTCATCGACATCATAACATGCAATTATCGCCAACGTATGCAGTATTGCCATCGACATCATAACATGTTATTATCGCCATCGTATGCGATATTGTCATCGACATCATAACATGTTATTATCGCCATCGTATATGCGATATTGCCATCGACATCATCATCATCGTATGCAATATTGCCACCGACATCATAACATGTAATTATCGCCATAGTATGCGATATTGTCATCGACATCATAACATGTAATTATCGCCATCGTATGCAATATTGCCACCGACATCATAACATGTAATTATCGCCATCGTATGCGATATTGTCATCGACATCATAACAAGTTACTATCGTCACCGTATGCATCCCTACTAATGTATGACTCATTATATGTCATTAACAGGACCGTTGCCGGTGAGTTATCGACATGTATATGTCTGTCAACAGTGTACGGTATGTCATGGAAACCATACATGTAATATAGAAGATTTATGTCATCGGTATACAGCCACGATGGCACCACAGAAGGAAACTGCTTTTTCTTCCCGTCCCTGTCAGTAATCTTACTGTCTCTTCAAAACTCCAAGATCTGTGATCGCCTCAATTTGCTACATGATTTATTCCATGTTAAACGAGATATTCACATGCAAAGATCGTAATGTTCGCGTGAGCTGTCCTTTTAGAGAGAAATCTTGACTAATTTCTCTGGAAGGGCTTTATTTTTTAAGGAAAAATGTATAAAATCACTATCAACATCCTAGCTACAAGGTCAAAAGAAGAGTAAATTACACCCGTTCTTATGAAGTTCTTCTCTTTAATTTCCGAAACCTATGAATCGATACAAATATGTACAGGCATCGGAGCAAATTTTATGTTTTCGCGGAGATTTAATACATGTTTGTCATATATACAGATTAATGCCATCTCTGGTATATTTTCGGATAAGAGAATCAACCTATGAATTTGTATGGTGCACTACATTTTGTTGGCGGATGTTGAGCTGGTTCCCCTGTATCATTTATTTATTTGTACTTCATGTAATTTGCACACAAAAGAAAAGACCGAAGACTTTGACCGTTTTGTGCCTTCTTTTAAAGCGATGTCTTTTTATTGTTTATTTTTTTCTGACCTCATTTTGATAATGTTTGAAAAACTTGGTAGACTTCAATCTAATAATCATTTTATGTTCCTCGAAGACTGTCGCCAAAGTGAATAATTGCCTATAAACACGACGTTATGACCCAACTGAGATTTGTCTAACTTTAAGTTTTCTCTTTTTCTTCCTTGAATGTTAGGTCATATTGCTAATGGTACCCATGTATCCACAATATTGACGCAAATTAATCTATTACATATCCTTTCCTCACCTACTTACATGTGTGTAAGTGTAACATTGATTTCTGGTGAAGGTTTAACAGAAACTAATGTTGACCAATTCATGGTATATTTGTATAAAATGCTGTATCGAATATTGGTGAAGGTATGGAATTTCCGTGAATGGGTTCATTCTTTTTTGTGACAGACTAATTGAACACTATAAACGTTCCCTTATTTTCACTTCGAGTGTTTTGAACTTGAAACGTAACTGAATGAGAAAAAGGAACGTATCCCATACCATTTAAGCCGCAAAATTCTGAGAAATACTAACTAGAAGAGAAATTCAGTCGAAATCGCATTGTAACAAGTGCAAGTTATCCCCAAAATCCCCTTCTAGCAAGAAAGTTAACTGACATATCAATATATGGGAAAATTCATGAAAAAGAAAATGGAAAACTTGGAATGACACATTGCAAGGTCATCATCTGTCAATCTGATCCGAATTTAGGTTACAATGCCATTCTAAGACCACCAAGGACAAATTATAACTGTTGCCAAGTCCAAACCTTCATGATCGAGGGTCTTGATCATTCTTCCCAAAAATACGTGAGATTTCACATTATTAATTTTCAAAGACTCAATACTTTTATGATATAAAATTTCAAACTGCGCATATTCATATTAAGCATCAGCAACCGTCTCAAATGAACATCTGCAAATCCACTCAAGGCAGTGTCTTGCCTTTAGTTATGGTGACAATAACAAAGTATCTGTATGAATTATATACCTCCGACTGAGAAGAATGAAAGATGGATGTCTTATCTCTTCTAAAGTTATGTCTAGTCATTGTTTTGCTAGCAAACTGTGAATCGCTCAACGGCAATAGATCTATTCATTATTCACTATACTTTGGTCCTAGATTGAGTCCTAGACGAGCTATTTACTCCCTAGCACACTCTAGAGACGATTGATGAGCTTTTTGTTTTGTTAGCAAAAGAAATAAGCTAAGACTGATATAGAATGTCAATGTAACCGAAAATCAGAGATGGTGGCTAGATGATAACCTTGCAATATTGTTCCAAGCACGAGAAGAATTTTGTATCGGAACAGGGAACGCTTCCATCAACCTTTACTTCTACATACTAGTATTTCTTTTTTATTCTCTAGGAGAAAATTACCACAATAAAATGCTTATATGCTCCATAATTGACGACAAGAACTTATGCAAAGAACAAAGAATGAAGCACTTAGCTTCCCGGTAATGAAGAATCTTTACATCTCATTTGTTTCTAACTACGTAATTAATGTAGCACAGACGAGCAAATATTTATACGATGATGTAGAGCATCAAAACTAATTAACTCGCTGTAGTTGGTTACTATAAGGTCAAATCTTCTCTCAACTGCTGGTGGCCGAGAGCTAATCAGAGCTACCTAGGTGCAAAAATAATAGGCAGGTGATGATGTGCGCTAACCCCAGGGTAAATTTCCTCATTCTACTCAACAAGAAACGTGATATATGCCAAGCTCACTGGAAAATCATATAACGAGCCTTAGCACAGTTTTCCCGCCATGTAGAACCAAAATAACAATGTTATCTTCACATCGGGAAGGCAATGTATCAAATCAGTCTACAATCCATTTACATTTTTTTCGACGCTTTTTTACTTTTCACTTACTGATCTAACTGAACTTGTCAGTACCCAAATGGGAACCGCACAATCATATTTTTTTTCTGAAAATTTGTATCGAAGACAAGTGACTGATCCAAGAAATAAAAGGACAACACTCAACTAGCGTGCAACAGAACGTTGCAAACATATCGTTAGTGCATCAAGCAAATTGCTCATCAAGTTTGTTTGAAGTAGACCGCGGTATTGCAAACACTTCATAATATGAACGAGCAGCACCCAACAAATATCATAGGAATCCCAATATTAACCGAGATGGTAATTTTACAAACGCAGCACGACTAGAAACGGATCTGGTATGATCCACTGATTCATTGATTGCTTGGCACATAAACAGCCTGTGCACCTATATCTGTTTTGTTTGTATATTAAAGAAATTATTATTTAAGTGTCAAATCAATGTTGACTGGCTTTTGGATACTGACGTCAGAGAGATTGACCTACAGAAGGCTCTGGAGACGATTAATCTAAGATTGACGCTTTCAGGGACGCTGACAATTTTACGTAGATGACACTTTCGTCGCTTTCGTTCCAGACCCACGTGGACAGCGTTTATAATTACCATTATACATGTATATTCTTACATTCTATTGCTCATAAAGTTCCCTTTCTTTATCAAGATAATAATAGATTGTGGTGCTTTACCCCTCGATGAGAAGTGATAGGAATATAATTCAGAACATGTGCAAAATGAACTAAAAGTGCAATAAGAATTCCTATTCAGAGACGAAATATGTTCAGTCTTTCTTTTCTTTAAATGCTATATCTTCTTTGAAATCAATCACTTATTTACATCAGTAATTCTTAGAACCCTTAGAAAAGAGATGGTACAATGAACTTCACAAAGTAATGAAAAACGAATAATATTTATGGACATATTCTATTACTTTGTTTTGGACAATTAAGCCACAATAGTGATGAAATGTCAATGAACGCAATATCAGTGAATCAACTTGGGTACCTTGGCCTAACACTAGACCGAGACAGGCCAAGGTTTTGTGTTGATAACAATGTTAGACAACAAGACATGTCTCGGTATAGCCTAACACATGCAGTAGCTTTTTTTCAAAGTTGGTATATACAGTCGCTTGCGTTGCACTGTTGAATAGGACAGATATATATGTGAACGTTAATTTGAAAGATTGGGGGAAGGGATGGAAGGGGGGTGGGCAAAATAAGCCACATAAAATCGTTAAGATTTCATAATCCTGTCTAGTTTCATTTTGCATCCAATTTTAATTCAATGTACCTCCTACCTATATTTTATTTCACGGTCGTGTGGGTTTTTTTTTTCTAAGATAAATCGATATGCCTAATAACCATTACGAAGGTCAAGAAATATTCATTGTTAAAAGCGACCTACCTGGAAAATGAATCCTTCTAAAATGCTGGCCATCAATTAAGTAATTTCATCACTCAATAAATTCACTCATATTTGCTGATTTACAAGGTAACACTTGAAGAAAACACTAGCTTGTAACTCAATTCAATAGCCGTATTCAAAGCATCTCTTGAAAATCCCTACTACAAGTCGAACATGAGTAAATACATCAAATATTTATTGTGAAGGGATTCAGCATCCCCCGTATGAAGGAGTAAGCAGTTGTATCCAAGTTATCAGGGAAAGTCAGAATGGGAATAAAGACTGCACGTTGATATATAGCGTCAGAACAACAAATGCACTCGCGATCAATTTACATATCAATTGACATGTACGTAATTAGCAAAGATATTCCTTACCCGAGCCTTTTCTTATCAGAATGAAAAATCCATCAACATATAATTTCCATCATAATTTTCTGCAGAACTTGACAAAAATTTCCTGTACCTCACACTTCACCTGTAACTCTGGTATTGACAGAACAATTGCTGACATCGATTCGTTGTCAATCAAGTAATCACCTTGATTTTATCGCCGCGCTCTTGCACCTTCGTGTTACGTAATACACCTCGCGTATTAATTCCAGCCAGTGCAACTCGTAAATTCATATAATATAAATATATCAATCACTACAGAACACAATCCGCCTGTAATTTTGGCTCGTGCGCTTTGCCACTCTTTTCTTAGAAGGTCTTCAAGCGTACAAGGTGCCAGGAATTTCGTCTATTAATCAGAATTTTCCTTGCTACGGGCAAAAAAGGACTTATCTAAAACTCAATTCAAGCACAACGATTTTCAAATTGGAAACTGACTAAATCTCCCCTCTTGCACAAGAATTTCAAATTGGAAAGTGTAATATGATTTACACAAATTCTAAATCGAGAATTCCAGTTCCCAGTGCGCAGATACAGTGATTGCTTTACTCCTTAAAACGAAAACACTCTACCGACGACAACATCCATCGGAGAAATTCTATCTGTTTATAATCCGTTCCTTTTCTGAAGCCTCCAAGAGCATAGTCCCCACAGGACTAACAGACTAACGTGCACGGCCCCTATCCCTAGCAGCACACCAGACCCTGGCCCAGCGTATCACAGCTGACGATACTGCAGTCTGATGAAGGAAGTATCGGCCTCTGCCTCAGTACATGTGTGTATACAGACACATAAAAGTTGGTCTTCTTTTCCCAATAGTAGATCAATATGTTACACAGGGTTTCGTTTTATATGCGTTTTAGGCAGAGGATGATTTTTCAATTATTGTAATTCATTAGATATAGAGGACCCCTACATGGAAGTCGTGCTCTGAGCCGGATTCCCAATTTTCTGATGCTGTATCTTTCAGTACAGTGCAATTGTTCTACGCAGTGCTTCAAGGATTTCCATGCAACGCCAATGGAGCTAATCCGACATGCCCTGTAGAATTAAACAATTTAATTCTGGGGACACAATCGAATCTATGTGCTGTGTAAATATTAACATTTGAGCCCAGTGTTCTATAGTAATGTATACAACGCCATTAGACGATGAATAGTAGAATTTCGTGTCGAAAGCATGGCGCGAATCTATCTAGCTGTCAACTTGGTACTGATATTCATTACGGATCCGCTAGCGCCACCACTCTATCACGCTCTGATCAATTTCAATGTTGAGGGAAGTAACTCCTTCACAAACCAAATGGTAATCAATATTCCCAACAGATTGCTCTATTATTGTGATATAAAACCACGAGTGTGACCAATGTAATTACTGGTGTTAATAGAGAGAGTGCTGGATATGATCAGATGAGTAGAATATTGAAAACGGATAAATATCTATAAAAACTTCATTCATTTTCATTATACCAAATATAGCATTGCATTATGGTAACAAGTGCCTTTCTTTGCAATTAGGACCCAAATAAATTACTTATAATCCTTCTATGGGAAGCAATAAGAGACATTTTCAGGATAAAATCTATAGTTTTTCCCACTTGTAGAGAGAAGTACCAAAATAATTCAAATAATCAAATTTGGACTTGATTTAAAGCAGCATATAACAAATCAGCAAGTGATTAGAAAGCAAGATAAATGTCCTTCCTCTCTGAACGACCATTAATGTCTGCCACAGCTTAATAGATAGATAATGTCAAAGTACAAGGTCATTCAAAGCTGAAAGCGTCTTTGCTTATTTACGGCATAACAAGCCCATAGCTTATACACTCTCTATGGTTTATCCATCACAATATGATAGAAATAACGAAAGAAATACAAAGGAACAAGTAGAATTTGAAAAGACACACAGAATAATAATGGAACACAAATGGTGCAGTTATCTAGATTACTAGTGCATTAACCCTCCCACTCAACAGAATATTAAGAACTCTCCTGACACATAAATGTAACTTTCCTCATAGTAAGATTGAAATAAGTATGCTATAAATGTGTCTATGCTATGGGTTGAGACACAGGTATACATATAACCAAGATACACTGAAGTAAAAGATACAATATGATTGATTACATACATGTTCTTTAATATCACCAACATATATTTATCACATTTTTGTTTTTTGGTTTTTTTTTTCCTTCTGGTGCTTCAGGCATCAAGAATTATGCTTTCATTGAGATCTTCTTCGAATATTGTTGCATGATGACAATGCATTATTGATAAGTGCCTCTGGGAACTGTGAAGCTGTGAAAGTTTCGCAAAATTATTCTTTTTATTTGGAAAATTTAGAATTATTTTCCATCAAAATCAGATCAATTTTGGCAAAAATAGTATGAAATTTGGTATTTTAGACATATACAGATGTATACAGTTACAAAACCGAGATACATAAATCAAATTATAGAATCGAAAAAAAAAATCCCTTCTGCGCCATTACTCCATGCCACTCAGCTAGCTGGCAAGGCATCTCACGTTCATCAAAAGCAGTATGCAAAACAAAGCAACAAATTCAGAATTTCATTTTCATTTGGGAAATCAAATCAATGTTTGATGTAAAATCCTTCGTATCCATCTCCGATTTGGTTTCCCACTGGACACCAAAGCCTTGCCGATAACAGTCCCAAATTGTTACAGCAATAAAACTGATGCTCCTGGCTTCAGTTTTACATTCCTGCTCTTCACTTAATCTAATATAAAAATACATTTGATACCAACATTTTGGCTTGAATGTAAGAAATGATGCATAATTTATGGACCCGAGAGTGTTTTTTGTCTTATCCTTCACTTTCCTTCGACATACCAATAAAATAAATACTATAGCAGCATCTACAGTATCAAAGTACTCAGGATTATGTCACTTTAAATAACAGATATCTGGTAAGCAAAATGTGGTAAAGATAAACAGATACTAGTAACCCAGTAAATTATTGAAGAACTTAGATCAGTATGATTCTTACTACTTGTTATAGTTTATAGAACTTTCATCCTTATTGTACGTCTGACTGTCTGTCAGTCTATGATGAACATAGTTCATGATTCCATGGATACATGTATATTATAATGGATTTTTTTTTCTTTTTCCTTCAATGACATAAATTCTTCTTTGATAGGTACATATACAGTAAGTGACAGTTACCTAGTCAAAATATATGCATGTGCTATTAGGTTTTATACACACATATACATGCATCTTTTTCAACTTTCAAATAGATTCTCAAAGTTTCCAAGGGATATTTTTCCAGACTGTTCTTTGAAAGAGACTGAGGCTTCAGTTTTCATTTGAAAGACGACAAATACTACCAGTATATCACAACTGAATAGCATAAACGAATATATAAGTACAAGGAAAATAACATGAAGTGACAATCAAAAGTTTTGTGCACTTGATACAATACTACTACAAGAATTATTTTTTTCCTTTTTTACTTTGAATGTTCAAAGCAGTATTTATAGTCCTTAGTTTGTCCTGTGTTTCCTATATAATAACCCCTTGTTGTGGTGAATATCAAGGAGAGGGCATTATATAGTGAATTTTGTTGAAAAAAATTGGCCAATCCTTTTTCAAGTTATGAAATAAAATATGGTTAATAAATTTTGTAAGTTTTAGTTACAGAGTCTTCCTTGCATTCATGAGAAAGTGGAAATTTGTCAAGAGTCCATGGAATTATAATCATTTCATTTTAGAGTTTGAAAATGCAGTGCTGCTAAAACTTTAATTTTAAACTCAGAAATACGTTGAAAAAATGTTCCCTTGTCAACTTGGATCATAATGTTCCATCTCCCTTCAAAGCTTTTCATAAATCAAGATCATTTTATTCGAAAAATCTCAATCGACCAATCAAAGCTTTTACGCACTTTTATGATCCTTTAAGTTTATATTTATGACCATACTGAATACTAGTGGTCAAAGAATCCAAAATGATGAGCTATTGATAAAATATTTTCGAATTTATCTCACTTGCATCAAAATAACTACAAGTGCCAACAACACAGCTCTCAAGAATGGCAGAGTCCATTGTCTTTAAATAACTAGTGCTATCAATATCCAAACATCTGTCCATATAGAAGAAAGAAAATTTGTCAAGTAACTATATAAGGAATCTTAGTCTCGATTTGGACGTTAATGGGTTATAAATATGGCAGAGACCATCACAAATGTACAAATTTAGAAAGTAAAGGACTGCACTTTAAGAAATACCAGTATAAGGAATATCATTTCAATCAAACCTATCAAGGCATGTCAGATAAGTTGCATATCTAATGCAACGAAACATAACCTAAATTCTAACCACCATTTCGACATGTTTTTATGCCCCTATTCTCTGATAATCACCATAATTCAAGAGTAGACTGTTTTTGTTATCATAGTCTGTAGATGAATTCCCTTCTCTTTTTTTTTTTTTATTTTAATTTTTTCATTCATTTTTTAAATGTAATTAGCTTGGAAAAACAAACAAAAACAATCTACACTACAATTAAAAGATACCCTAAATTGAATTGAAAATTTGTTGTAGGTACAGACCCAAGATATATAACTCAAACAATTTCACAATAAATCTGAGAAGGTCAATAACTGCAACCACACAAAGTTTTTATGATGGTACAACCAGAATTCATCATACACCGTCTTTATTGAATTCTGATCTGCTTGAGCTACGGGTGTAAATTAATAACAACGCCCCTCAATAGCAGACTCTCAACCTATAATAGTCCTGACAATTGTCTATATCTGGTACTGACAAAGGCATCAGCCGGTCAGTGAGCAGGGAGCCAATCAATAGTGACTTTATCAAGTACGTATAAACCTCCATCAAATCTACTAATGTATTTATGTTCATGTTGTACATGAATTAATAACGCTAATCAGTCCCATTAATTTGAATTACAGACTTACAATATTAGTAAATGAATGTCTGTGCGAGAATAGCCAATGCTTTAAGAATCAGTCTATCAACTACAGAGAAAAACGCTGCTTGAGGTCGCAACTTGACTATTAGCAGAGATACAGAGGGTCACTTTTTGGGGAGGGTTTTATTTCATTCCAAATTAAACTTTTCATCAGCGTATTTTGAATGTGAATTATATACATGTATGGGCTCTTTTTTTGCATTTTTAAGCTAGATGTTACATTAGTGAGTCAATCAAAATATCATTCCATCAAATGACATATGAAAATTGAAAAATATGAAAAGACTTATCTTCATCAAAGATTGAAATATATACACATGTAATACATTTGGACTTGACAAGTCAATATACTATCTAATTTCCAAAGAAAAGAAAAGAAAAGAAATCTTCAAAAGTCTTTCTTCAGTTAGTGCCTGAGACCAAAGTTATTGTCATTTACTGCTTATTTATTCTCTGTTAAGATAGCATTATCTGTCTGACCTGATGAATAGTAGTACATGGAAACTTTTAATAAGAGCATCTCAGTCAAGTTCTATCTGTATAACAGACACCGCTACATACAATCCAGATACACATGTATCTTCTTGCGCCAAAGAATAAAATTTCCATACAAATAAGCCGATATCAAACTAAGATATCGCCCTTATCACTTTCAGAAATGCAAGATTAATAAATGATATGCAATTTACTATCATTCAAAATTAAATCTTTCTGCAAACTGTATGATTCATACCAAGGATAACATTATATAACTTTTGACCAGGAAGGCTTGTTGGACTTGAAGTAGATATGTTGAGACTGGATAAATTGAGAAAAATGAGAATAAACAGGGAAAACAGGTATTGCTTAGCCGAAATGTCGCATCACCAATTACATCAAATCACCAGTGGAAACAGAATAAATGCTCACTGCTCCATTAAACCATTTTATCTATTCAACTGTTTCTACATGGATGATGCAGCGAAAGCATCAGATGGCATTGAGGGTGATATATAATTTTCAGCTAGATATGATCAAATCTTACATCATGTACTTACCTAGCAGCTATTCCACCAGGTTGAATGTCTTGCACAAAAATGCCGATTTCTCCTTGGTTCTCTTGTTTGAGTCCTACGACACTGAATCCCAAACTGCTGTTCTCTGGCTTGAACAGTTTGATGGTTTCCACCTCCCGACCACTAGCCGCTGTCTCGATGGCTTTCTGAAATTCCTGATCGTAACCTGGTGTAGCTATGGCCCCATCTGGTCCTGTAAAATTACCTGTTGTACTATCGCTTATGGCCTGTTGGTTCTGGTTTGAAATGCCATCTGGTGGTACAGACAGAATAAGTTCCCCTGAGAAGGATATATCAAAGGCGTCTGAGGTGACAGGATATGTGCTGGTTACCTGTAATTAAATAATCATATATATTCATAGCATTACAAGAGAAAAAGATTCATAGGAATTCCATCAAGGTAATTGAAATCTGATCTGACGAAATAAATCCTCTATAATAAGTATAACATGATGCCTAATAATATCACATTTCTCATGATATACATGTTACAGCTGTACAACTCCTTATTATCATAGAGTAGGCTTTTTTTACAGAAATTTACATTTGATATGGCCTGAACATTTCCATAGGCGCCAATTTGGCCATCTTTTGGCAAAAATAGAACATTTTCCAAATTCAGAGTGAAAACTTATCAAAAATTTCTGAATCAAGACAATAAATTTTGAAGTTAATTTTTTTTCAAATTCAACATGTTTGAAAATAAGACCTCTCAGAAAAGTAACATAGCTCATCATATGGATGTTTGCTTGCATCCAGAAAATGCTAACATCTAAGGTCATGGATCTATGAATCTACATGTGAAACACCAAAGCTCCTGAACCCTATAGTTGAAGAGATATAGCCTAGGTTTAAGTTTCTATAAAAGAAGGTCAAAGTCCAAGCTCATGGTCACTAGGTCAAAAGTCATGGTATCAAAAGATAAATCTGTTCATGAGAAATCAATATTTGAAACATCAAAGCCATTGAAGCGGGTTAAGTTCAGACTAATTCCACCTTATCATCCTGTTGACAAGTAAGGTTTAATCATAAATCCTTGGCATTACTCAGTATTAATTATGTTTGGTACAATACATATGTACCTGTTTGAGTTCTTGGAGAGATTCCTGCATTGTGACCAGCTGTCTGAATAGAGGACTCTCCAACATACTGATGATGGAGGATATGTCATCATCACGGGAATGGTCACCTTGTTCCCATAGCTTGGCCTGGAGATGTTCCAGGTACGCTGCAGCCTGCTGAGAATCTGAAAATAGTAAAGGTACTTCAGGTTACAACCGATTACAATGTATTGTCTGAATATAGGACCCTCCAGTACAAAATGTATACTGATGATAGAGGATATGCCATCATGACATCACATATGAGGATTATGTCATCATGACATCACATATGAGGATATGTCATCATGACATCACATATGAGGATATGTCATCATGACATCACAGGAGCGATCAACTTTTTCTATAGCATGATTATGACAGAGACCAAGCTGATTGCGTACTATGACCTTGAATTGGCCAATATAACCTTGATACAAATATGTAGGCTATTGGGTAATAATTCTGACTCAACCATTGTACAAATAAAGATTTTGTGATCTTGTAGCTATGTAAATAGTGTTAACCCAATCTAGGTAATACTAGAATTAAGCATACGGTACCATAACAAATTTCCATGGCATAAATGAAGGTAGACACAAGGAATCCTGATGACAAAAATCAACTAGATATATCGAGAAACTGGAAAGTATTTACAGAATTAGCATACTTAGTAAACCAAGTATTCAAACTCAAAAATTAATCAAATAGCTATTGTACTTTGAACAAAATTGATGCAGGAGTTAGAAGTCATGACCCAGACATGCCTGATGGACAGAAAGGCAGGGTGATATCTTTATACTGTACCTCACCCCCCAAACTATGCTTGGCAGATGTTTTCATGATGAAAGTACCCTGGTAACATGTACCGTCCATCTCAATAAAATGTACTGGTAAATGTGTTTTGAAAGTGTACAGTGTAAACCAAAATAAGACAAAATAACTTTGTTTTACGGTAATTATAAGACAAAGATGAGAAAATAAGACAGTGACTTTGTTTTAATCAACTTACCTGAAGCTAAAGCCATCTTCTTTCACATTGTCTATGTCAGCACTTGGAATGTTTTAAAACCTACAATAGGAAAATGATGGAACATTATAAAACAGTGTTATTACATGTACATGATAAATGTATATCAGTCAATATACATAAAGGTAAAATGTTTTAATACCCGATCAGATACAGTCACCAACAGACAGAACCATATTGGCATGTCATGAATTTGATTTTGCATACATGTATGCCCTCCTGTCTAACTCTATCAAGGGATTATGAGGAAACTTGATGAGGACAATCGAGTGGATGGAGGATACATGCAAGTTCAGAAAGGGTAAAGTTTTTACATGCAATAAACCTTAAACTGCTAAAGATGATATGGCCACTCCACAGATTGTGAAGCATCAGCTTTAACCAATGTACATGTATTATTTAATCTCTATTTATCAAAAGTATTGCCAAGAGGAATCTACATGTGAAATATCAACTCAAGGCCCTACCCTTCTTGAAAAGTATGACAAACTTCAAGGTCAAGGCCACTAGCTCAACAGTCAAGGCATCATACAAAAGTCCTTGTAAAGAATCTATAAGTGAAATATGGACGCTATACCCATTACAGTTCAAGAGATATAGAAAGGGTTAATGTTTTTGAAAAGTAGGTCAAACTTCAAAGTCAAGGTTACAACTTCAAAAGTAAAGGCAAAAATAAATTATTATGTAGGGTTCATAACATCATAATCTATCTTCTAGTACTTGTCAATACATGTACTCCAAACAGTTTTCTCCCATCTGGCTTAAACACAAATGGTGCATTTGATATCTCAAGGTCAAAGGTTGAGGTCAATTTTTTGGCTGCGTTAGATTCGTCTCGTGATCTATCACCATGTAAAGAGTTGCTACTCAGTAACTCCAAACAGTTTTTCCCTAATGGCTTAAACACAAACTGTGTATTTAGTATCTCAAGGTCAAACATCAAGGTCAATCTTTTTTTTTTTATTTTGCAGCGTTACATTTCTCTCATCATGATCTATCACCATGTCAAATACAAATGTAAAGTTACAAATTGCTACTCCGAACAATTTAGAATGACAGACTGATTGTAAAACAGATGAACTTCGCCATTTCATAGTCTGGTTTTTGTTCCCAATCCGACCAATAATAAAATCGTGTCTGTTTTAGTAAAAGGGAAAAGTAGGAAAAGAACATTTTATATTTGCCTTTCCAATAAATCAACTTTTTACCAGCATCTGTATGTATACAATCTTATTCTAAGAATACCGGTAGACTGCAAATTAATCATGTCATGTCAAACATGACTGTGTATGTGAGATAGCTGGAATCAAAATACTGTACATGTATGTATCTCCAGAAGTAGATATGCTGATCTTTAATCCATAATCTGAATGACAAAATGGTTTTATTTCAATTAATATTTAGTTTCCGGAAATTTAAAGGACCGGAAGAAAGTTTGGAAAACTGAAGTGTGACAGCTGCTCTATTTGGAACCAGAAAATGTTTGATATTGAGCAAATGACTGTACTGGAAAGTTTCTGGGATATTTCATACTGATATCTTTTCATACTGAGATTTTTCATACAGATCATTTGACTTGATTAAGTTGATAATGGGATCTTTCATAGAAGAAAAATTATGCTTACATTGTATACTATAAAGATATGGAAATAATTTCAAGAATTCCGGTAAATATTTAAAGTGGGATCTTTCAAACAAACAATAAAAGATGGAATAATGAAAGACAAGATACGTGTACCTCCTTTTCCTAATACAAACCATAACACGATGATTTTTTTTTTAAATCTTGACGTTTTAGCAAACAGCTGCTGATGAATAATATTTCTCAGTTGAAATAAAGCATATTTCAACCACCTTGAATTATGCAACCCTTTAGAACAAATACACAATCATCAAAGTTCAAACATACATTATACACTTCAATAAAGAAGATTGTAGACACCAACATTTATACTGTCCGCGCAGCTCACTTGAGAAATCCTAAAGTAGAAGTTTTGTCTGCTTTGTCGGCAATTTTTCTGATTGAAATCTAAATAAGGGGATAGATCTCAAACTCTTGTAACTTAGGGTCCGCTGACTGGTTTTTAGACTGAGACCAGAATGTCCATCAGGTGGAAAAGCTGAAATAGGGGAAATTGAGTGGTTTTGAAAGGTGGATTGAGAAGACCATTATGAAGATATTCTATAATGGTAAGATGTATATTGTAGAATATGCCTGCCTTGTGTAAGAGCATTCAAGTTTTTAGGTCACGTGACTTATTTAGTCTAAATATAGATATTTAAAAAGGCGTACCAGATTTTCCCTGTTTGACAGGTCTTCATAAGGGAAAATATGAAGTTTTGGGATTTTTACACATTTTTGGCGTTACATGTGTTAGAAACTTTTAAAATTTGACTAGAATGGAGTATAAGATAATAGCTTTAAGGAAATAGAAGCATATTTATGAAATTTATCCAGGAGACCAGATACAATACACAACCATGAATTTTAAGCCAATTGATTTAACCTTTTTTACATGTAGCAAACATGTGTGATATCTATTAAAGTATTATGTATAGCAATCCTTACATGACCTTGAGGCTACTGTCCTGTTCACTAAATCCAGAGCACCCTGTTTTCGTGGTTTTCTTTCTCTAAAATATGATATTGTCATCTTCTAAAAGATATCAGTTTTATAGTACTCCTTTAGTCTTCACAGAAAATACCGTTGTTTTGGCTGTGCGTCAATAGGACGGAAAAAAGTATACAGGGATTTTCTATAGTAAAATCACCAAAAATGTGTGACGTCAGACGCTTTGACGTCACTGCTTACTATTTTTGACATGGAGAACAATTAGGCGGTGGCTTGAAATTAACATGGAAATTTCCCATAGACATTTTATATTTCATATTGCCATTTGAAGGCAGCTGATAGGGTAAGTTGAAGTTAATTTCAGGTTACGACTAAAGGAGGTCAATTTATTAAATTATTAAATCAAATTATAGTTTTAGATGGGGAGTTTTCAATGCTAATTTAAGCATGACATCCCCGATGTTTAACATTGAGTCTATGGATAACGATGTCAGTCTAAGATAAACACACTGATAGAAAACTCCCCATCTAAACCAATAATCTTTCACTGTGAGCTTAGTATTGGTTGCACGGACATACGAATCGCACCGCTAGTTATCCTATCAATCCTTGATTGCTGGACACTTCGTCACCAAGACAACTCGTAACAAGACAACTCATAACCAAAAAAGACACCTCGTAACCTGACCATTTTGGTGACGAGTTGTCTGGTCAAGTCGTAACCAGGTGACGACTTGACCAGACCAGGGCTCACACTGGCTCAAAATTTTGTGTCGCAAGTTTGCGCGATGACACAAAATTGTGCTGTAGCACAATATTGCGCGAAAATAGAGTTGCTGAAAAAACTTTGATTTTTCTCAATAATAGAGATAGTGTATGTGTTGATCTATGTGTCTTATTTAACATACAAAGTCATATTGTATTAGATTCAACAAAGTCAGAGACTAATACCAACACTACTTCTATGATAACATAGTAAATGCAAAATATTCAGTAAGTTTGAATTGAATGACAGTACTGAGTAAGTAATGAGTTCAATTAGACCAACTCAAAAAGTCACAGAATTCTTCATTGAAGCCCTCCCATCTAATTATAAAATATCCATTTGAGGGCCTTCTATGCTTATCATGATCAATTTGCAGTTTAGGGATTACTGTATTGACAAGGCAGGTGGTAGCTACAAACATGGTGTAGGCTGAAAGAGCTGCAGCTTTGCTTTTAGACCAAGCTATAGTATTGAACTCCCCTCCCCCTCCCCGTGACTTGAACTCCTTGATAGCAAAGACAGCCTGGAATTGGCTATTGTAGCCAATGAAAGATGTATAGACCTTGAATTTTTCCTGGATGGGGAGGGGTCCAAGTATATGATTGTGAAAAACATTAGACATAAAAACGGGAAAAAATAACAATTTAGGAAATTTCCAAGATGACTCCTAACCCCCTCTACCGTAGATATACTCTTGATCATTTGTTCAATGTATCTTGAAAACAGTCCCCTTAAATACCGGTAATCTTTGCATGTTGTGAAAAAATAATTTTGACCTGATTAAATAAGGTCGGTGTAGCGGACCCCCCCCCCCCCCAACAAAAATAAAAGGTCTCAACGCACATATTACTTATCTAGATGAATATTTCTCGTATATATACATAAGCTGTTTGTGCTTTGTTTTCGTACTCACAATGGCCTAAAAATAAAATAAGTAATTTTTTCTTGTTAAATTCTTTGTCGCCGGCTCTTTGTTCCACAGGAGATTGGCGCCTATGACGCAAAATTAAAAGAAAGTAGAGGGGGTGCTTATTGTGGGTCCACGACGTCGAGCTCCTATGCTTATATCCTGAATACAAAGATCTCAAAACCTCGATTTAGATGTTATTGAAGGCTTATATTTGATAATTTTATCGTCAGAACTGCAGACGTTTTAAAAATGAACGGCGTCAATTTTGCTACATGTATTTTGTTTTCCCATACGGAATCGGACATTTCTAAGTTACGTTTCCTAATTTTAAAATCTAAATTATATAATACAGTGGTACTTCTTTTGGGGGAGAAACAAAGAATTGAAAAATGAAATAACTATGACATACTTGTGATGATCTAAACTTTTCAGTGACATCGAAAGATATAAAGTTTGCCATCCGCCGTAAAAAAGTTAAAATACATTTTCATAATTAGGAATACTAACGTTGGACAGCTTATCTTCAAAATCCAATTATCTAATTAGCGGTGGCTCTCGTGCTGCTGGGGCTACCTAATTACCAGTGTGTTTCACACCTTTACGGTCACCCGCTTACCTACGTTACACCTGAACGCTTCAACTGCACTTTGGATGACTTAGAATCGATTTGTCAATGCCGAATTCGCGTGTTTGTCGGTACTTGAAAACTCATTTTTAGAAAATTCCCTTTGTCGTAAATCGCGATTTTCTGTCGCAAATTTCAAATTTTTGTCCTGCAGACAAATCGTCACCAAAACTTATAAAAAATCTTAAATAAAACTTGTCACCAAAACTTAGAAAATTTGACCGATGTAGCTTTGAATCTAGATGATTTTTCACCTTGAGAGGACGACGCTTTCTTAATTTCAAAGATCGTCACAAAAATTTAGAAATATGACTGATTTCTACCGCAATATTGGTCCAGTTTTGGTGACGAGTTGTCTGGTCAAGTCGTCACCTGGTTACAAATTGACCAGACAACTCGTCATCAAAATGGTCAGGTTACGAGTTGTCTTTTTTTGGTTATAAGTTGTCTTGTTACGAGTTGTCTTGGTGACGAAGTGTCCCAATACCTCAATCCTTCTATATATATGAATTTTAATCAAAAATTTTTACATCAAATCAGACAAATCTTCAAATTTCCGATTGCTGAAGTGAGCTGCACAATCAGTAGTACAAGTATCAAAATACAAATTCATCATACTTGTACAAATGATCATCCTCCTGTACAAAAGAACTCGGTATGAAAAGAACCTGTGCAAATTAAATTATTAATTGACAATTACAAATGATCCTGTACAAAATAACTCAGTACAAACAGAACCTGTGCAAATTTACTTGACATTCTAGTAATTTTGACACTTTCAACAAATGATAGAGAGAAATCTAAAAGACAACAGTGTGTCATATTCTGCATTTTTTATTGATGACCAACCCTTTCGCCCCTGGCCCTGGCAAAATCTTGTTTTACTACTTTCAGAAATTCGGGATAAATGTTCATTGGAAGTACAAATTTCGCATATACTAACTAAGTAAATTAAAGTTCTTCACTTAAATACTGCATATGGATAAACAATTTCATGCTTAGGTTTGATTTTCTTTACTTTTGATACTTACAACTTTTATACTCAAACCGGAAGTTGACAATCGTACACAGGCGCAGTTCGTCGTCAACTCGACCTTGACTTTTGTCGACCACTTTCTATTTTCGATTTGTTGTTGACATGAGAACAACACATGTCTTTGGATAAAGTACTGAGAAAATGATACACGATGCTTCTCATAGTATTCAAGTCTAGAAATTTAATATAATTCCTGAATTGTTCCGTAATGTCATCTCAAAATAACTTGGAATCCGCAGGATGGTTTATCTTGGTTGCTGTAATGTGGGGTGGAACAAACCCATTTATCAAGAAAGGAAGTCGGGGTATTGAGGCAATAAAAGAAGACGGAAAATTCAGACAAACATTGTCAGAGCTTATATTTCTTTTCAGCAACTGGAAGGTTATTATGCCATGGATCTGTATATAGTTACTTACTGCGTAGGTTTTGAGGGAGACTCACTCTATTTGACCCCATCTCCTTCTTTGGCATTTCTCACTCGAGGGAGACAAAAATCTCCCTCTGTTTGGCCAAATCACCTTCTTTCTCCCTCTTTTGGCATATTTACCAAATAAGAATAACTTTAGATTGCGACATTCAGAGCATTATTCATGGGAAATTGCATGACACAATGCAAGAAAAGATGTATAGAGTGCAATACATTATTGATATATATCATTGTTTATAAATGTTTTTTTGCATTGAAATGTCAGCACAATGATTGAATGAAATTATTTGAAAATTTGTTTTGCACAAAATGTTGCGATTTAAAAATGTAGCAATATGGGTTCACACACAATCTCCCTAGCTCTTTTTCGAGTGCCAAGGAGGGGGAGGGAGAAGATCTCCCTCTTTTTAAGATTTCAAAATTGACAGGTATGGTTATATCTTGCTTTTTCTTTAATTTTGTCTTTATTGACTAACATACACGGATGATTAGTACAATTTTATATTCTTACACAAATTTTCTTGACCAAGTAACTTGAAATATTATCTCATTCTAAAGATGTTCTCTGTCTTTTTTTTAGTACTTACTTCCATTCCTCATCAACCAGAGTGGATCTGTTGTATATTACTTGACATTGGCGACAGCTGGTATGTCACATTTATTTTCGTAATTTTTTATACCTTTTTTTTATATCTCTGAAATACCAAGGCAACATATAGGAATGGCTTTGTCTGATTTTGGCTAAGACTGAAAATTACTTGTTATACAATATACTTCCATCAAACTTGCTGGGATAGTCAAGCACAATGAGACCAACTGAATTCAAGTTCAAGGTCACATATTTAGGGTCAAAATGCAGCAGGCAATGTACCTGTTCTTGAACTGTCGTGTGTGTTTTTTGCTTTTTTATATATGATTTACATTGATTCATATTTATAATTTGAAATGATGATAATAGCTGCAGTGTACACACCAGATACAGATACAGATGTGTATGCTCAGGACATATTATACATGTATCTTGATGATTTTTTTACAGATATATCATTAGCAGTTCCAATTACCAATTCCCTAACATTTATTTTCACCATTTTATCGGGAAGACTTCTTGGTGAGAAGATAAATAACATTCGTGAGTATGTTAAATCAATTTATGAATAAATAGGATATTCCATCTAAAAATGTCATGTTTTAGACCTTATTTGTACTATAAAATTAATATAATAAGCCAATCATATTATAACTTGACCCAGCTAGAACTCTAGTGTTATAATAAGCCAATCATATTATAACTTGACTCAGAACTCTGCTTTATTTGGATGGAATACATTCATGTATTAGAAATTAATTTTTTCAGAACATTTAGACTGCTTATATACCCAGCTATAGATTCTTTAAAGATGTCAGAAAACTTTGTTTCAGAGACTTATATTGGAATGGTGCTGGTGCTAATTGGTGTTTTACTTTGTGTATCAGACAAATGGTGAAGACACAGCGAGGTCCTAGTCAACAAATCTACAGAACTTACAATGAAATATCTTTAACGCATAATCAGGCAAAGTGATTCATATTCTATACTTTGACCTAGTCGCCTTTGTGACATCAATGCAACATTATATTCTAGATTTCATGTTGCAGTGGAGAATTCAATCAATCACAAATTTTTAAATAAGTTTTGATATGATAATATGCATTCTGTGCAGTATATATGCATGTGAAATTGATTTTTGATATCTAAAAGTTCCGATGTTAATACATGTATAAGGAATAATTGTCTATCTTTGGGTTTTCATGCATGGATTCACAAATTCTTTCATGACCAACAGGAATTATAATGCAAAATCACCCAAAATTAGGCAACATTTCCTTTAGAAGAAAAATTACCTCAAACAATTGTTTCATGATATACTATATAATGGCAGCTTTATATATGTTTTGTTAGAACTCTACATGTATTGTTAATATTCTTTAAGGTATTCAAACCCTAATGCATTTTCAATAATAAATACCAGAAATAAGAATTTTCAACCTCTTCAAAAAGAACGCTATACATCCTACTATAGCTAACATTAGGGATTTTACTTCCCATACCATGATCACTCCTAAGATTCACGATTATGAAATCATCGGCATTTGTCGGGAAAGTATGAAAATATGCATAATTTTTAACCGGAAGTACTCTATTAGGGTGCGGGATCCTTAAACTTTTTCAAATAAATTTAAACAAAGTTTACTTTATTACCAAATTTTTTCATGTGTATGAGAATTAATTTTAAGAAAAATCTCACAATTTATGTCTTTAAAAGGAGTTCTGTGCACCATTAGTTATAAAGCAATTTATCCAATATCCAAACCAATTTGTAAAAGGACTACAACATACCTCCTACCTGGTAAGACAACAAAGAAGCACATGTAAACATTATCACTCAAAACATTAGGGAAAAAATATTAGGAAATTTTTAAATAATGATGCTTTGACATTTGATTTACATGGAGAAACTAATTTTGAAGTATCTGATTTAATTTGAAATTCATTTTTGAACTGAAACGAAACTTGCATGTCTCTGAACAATTCTAATGAAATGAGTTAAAGAAGATCCTGACAATAATCTCAACAGCACTCACAAAATTGAGCATCGACGGACCCCTAGCAAGATAGAGGTGGGATCAGGTGCCCGGAGGAGTAAGCATCCCCTGTTTGGCTAGCCGCACCCGCTGTCAATGTTCACACATGAAAATGAAAACAATATCTAAATTACATGCACTGCTAAATTGTTTCATACCCATCTGTGGATATAAAACAATCTGATCATGAACATATTTTAGTCAATTCAATTTAATGTCTAAATGTTTTAGTCATATGAATGTCTGTAGGCATAATGCATTTGTTTTGAATATTAAATTTCCTACCAGTATACTTTTACATCATTCATGAAATCAATATGAGATTGATTTGTCATTATTGTCTAGACTTGTGTCAAATTTGATGAGATCTAATAAGAAAAACGTGAAATGAAATAATGCATTTATTTACAATGTGGAGATACCGGTATAAGATAACATGGTGAAAATGTCGATCACAAGAGAATTAGAAGTGGAATTTAAAAGCAATATTTATATTACCAAAGTTTGAAATAGAATAAGTCAAACTCACAAGGTCATTTCAGAATTGCTCAGAATTTTAAAGTAATATTGATTAAGTATATATTATTAGATTATGAATCAAAATTACTGCCAGTAATAAGAAATACATCTGATATCACTTGTATATACCCCTTTCAAACATGGTCATGGCCATTATTTCTATGGAATATGAACAAAATTCATTTGGTTGGAAAGCTGTTGCATGAGAGCAAGAATCTACCACCCGTAAGAAATATTGAAGATGTGTCCATAAAAGTAGGTCGAGATCATAAGGTCAACAGATTAATTAAGTTTGTATCAACAGAAAACTCTTCTCAAAGGAATATTTGAAATTTAATGTGCCATTTGTAAGTTATGTCCATTATTAAACTTTATCAAAAGTGGGACAAACTCCAAAATCAAGGTCACAAAGTCATGCCAGTCAGATCCATGAATAGAGCAGTGGTATTTTGCTGTTTCCTCCAGCAAAATATTACTCATCCTTTACAGCTGTAACTATTCATGGATCTGCATGGGCCTTGCATCCATGTCATTAGACCGAGAACAGGCCAAAATTTTATTCTTGAGTTGGCCTGTTCTCGGTCTACCATGTCATTACCTTGATACAAGGTCAAAAGCTAAGCCCAAAGTACATGTGGGTTGAAAAATCTTGTCTAAACAATTATTTTTCACTGCCTTCACGGATCTGAATAAGAATTCACAGAATTGTTGTCCAGAATCCAAGGATGTGTCATTATTTTGATCCAAGGTCATAGGTCTAAGTCAAGGTCACAGTTTATGTGGATTGAAATACTTTGTTCAGACCGTAATTTTTACTGCTTAGCCAGGGATCTGAAATACTGTTTCTCAAAATTGTTGCCCAAGAATACACAAAGATGTGCTATGATGCCATTAAAGTCATTGGTCAAGGTCAAAGTAAATGCTGGTCGAAAAACCTTGTCCAGAAATATAAATGTTCAATGCCTTCACTGGTCTGAAAAATACTAGTATTTTACAGAATTGTTGCCCATGACCCAATGACGGTGTAATGACTTTGATCAAAGGTCGTAGGTCAAGGTCACAATAACTCTTGTCGAGACCATAATTGTTCACTGCCTTCATGGGTCTAGATAATATTTCACAGTTAAAGGTCAAAGTCACAGTAAATTATCATGTACTTTGCAAAACCTTGTCCAGACCATAATTTTTCACTGCCTTCATGGATCTGTAAATAACATTTTACAAAAGTGTTGCTCATAACCCAAGGATGTGTCATGACCATGACCTAAGTTCAAGGATTTGGTTACCATACATGTGAAACACCTTGGTAACCATTACTGTTGAACTGACTTCATGGATCTAGATTTCTATTCACAGAATACTGTTTATACATGTAGTTGCCCAGGAAACATGGGTCGATGCATTGTGTCATGAGCTTGATCAAAGGTCAAGATGACAGTATATGTGGGTTGATCAACCCTGTCCAGATAACATTTTATCACAACTTGCATGGATCGAAATAGCAATTCACAGAATTCTTGCCATGTCATTACCTTGATCAAAGGTCAAGGTCAAAGTGCATGTGGATTGAGAGGCCTTGTCTGGGCCATGATGTCTCACTGCCTTCATGGACTCTAAATAATATGTCACAGAATTGTTGTTGCCCAGGACTCAAGTGACCTTGATCCATGGTCATTCGTCAAAGGTCAAGGTCATAGTACACTTGGGTTGATAAACCTTGTCAAGATAAGAATTTTTTTTACTATTTGTATTGATCTACCTACTACTAGACAGTGTTGCCTGCAGGACAGATTTTTATGTAGGATATAAATAATCAAGAGCTTGAATGTTTAACTTTTTTTTTAATATTGGTACCACTTCTTTTTAACTTTGTGACAATTAACATTATATGCATACAGTTCAGTTCAGTTCAGTGTAGTTTCCTCCTATGCATAAGGAGCACCCGAAAAATCGGTGAATACAGAGTTGTAAAGAAGTAATTAAGGTTAGGGTTGCGATTACAGGGAGATATCTCTATTTTCATATCACATAATATTTGAAACCGACATAAACGATACATAGTATAAGCTCAGATTGTTACATTACTTTAGAAAAAAATAATATTCAATGAAACCTTCATTGCTTGAATGGCTATTTTGGGGAAAAATGCATATTTTTCAATGAAAAATCGCCAAAAATAGGAAAAAATTTGTCATTTTCGCATGAGTTCTGATACCAAAGATTCAAACATCAGAATATTTACTATCCATTATACTCTTTAAAAGTGAGATAATTAGAAATTCCAACTTCAAGTTAAACTCTATGTTTTTGGGTCAAAATGTTGATTTTTTGCATAAATCATTGTGCTATTTATAGAAACAGTCATTTTGCTCAAAAACTAATTCGGATACATATTGATTTGACTGCATTAGGATAAAGTAATACCATAGATATATATGTAGAAAAAAAATTGTGTTGCTTGCGACCTTCTAGCTATTAATAAAAATAATGAGTTGTTGCCATGGCAACCATCAACATAGTTTTTATAAGAAAATACTCTCCTTAGAACTGATTATTTTATCAGAATTTCTCCAAATGGCTTTTAATTTATCCACAAGGCTATAATAATCTTGAAAAATAAGGATATATATATGAATTTTTGAAATTTCATGCATTTCAGAGGATATGTAAAGTTATGACATAGTACTCTAAAATGACAAAAAAGTTAATGGACGTTTATGGCCAAAAAACGAGACGGGCAAATTTTGATTTTTTGTCTGAATAGTTTGAGGAGATGTTCCTCTACATACGAACCTATCCATCTTTTTTCTACCTCATTTCTATTAAAAGTCGCCACCCTGACCTTAAGGGAGCACTTAATATAATATGCATAATATATTATGCATATATGTGCAGATATTTTGAAACTTTGAGATTTTATCTACATTAATTTTGTATTTTACAAACACATTTTTTAAATTTAGATACGTTCACGGGATATATTCTAAGAAAATGAAATAAAAATGCGCATAAAATTTTGAAAACAAAATTTGAAATTCGCGGGATTGGAAAGCAAAAGATCGCGTGATGAGAAGTGATCGGATGAGAAGTCACATGTTTGAAAAATGGCGATGTCCATGTTTTTGGTGTTTGTTGTCCTCCTTGTTATTCAAGCTCCACGATGCATGGGAGAGGAAACAAACTATATTGTAGGGGCAGGTATTTCAGACATTACCGGTCCAGCGGCCGAAGTTGATATGGTATGTTCTTAGTGCTTTGTTTACTGTACTGGCAGTGCAATAAATGGAAAGATGGAAAACTTCAAATGTCACCTGAAGACATAAATTTAAACTGTAAAAATCAAAACTAAACTTATGGCGGATCCAGAATTAAATTATACAATTATATGAATTAGGCAGTGGCTCCAGACATGAAGATTCATATCTAGAGCTATCTGTCTCTGCGTACGGACAGAAATCATAGGGTCTGCTCACCAGTTTCTCTTACCCGGTCACGCGGCACAGAAATATTGCGCAATCATACATAATTTGACGTCATCTCATTTTATTTCTATATATTTCACATTATTATATTATATATCAATCTGATCGTTATATCTACAGCTTTTATATGATACTAGTCTCAATGTCATGTTAAGATTGCAATACATAATAAATATCATACATGTTTACTGAAAAAGGTTCAGAAAATTGACCCAAAATTCATGGTTTTTGCCATTTTTCTGTGTATTGTTTCTGGTCTCCTGGAAAAATTTCATAAATAATGCTTATATTTCCTTAAAGCTAATTATCTTATACTCCATTTTAGCCAAATTTTAAAAATTTCCAACACATGTAACTCAAAAAATGTGTAAAAACCCAAAAACTTCATATTTTCCCTTATGAAGTCTTGTCAAACAGGGAAAATCCGGTACGCCTTTTAAAATATCTATATTTAGACTAAATAAGTCATGTGACCTAAAAACTTTATTGCTCTTACACAAGGCAGGCCTACTCTACATTATATGCATCTAATACCAATATAATAGACTATCTTCATAATGGTCTTCTCAACCCACCTTTCAAAACCACTCAATTTCCCCTATTTCAGCTTCTTTTTTTTTAATTAATACAGACTTCATCTGGTATACTATATCATACATGTATTATGATGTAACCAGCATATCATAAATATTAAAAATAAAAAGAAATTAACTAAAATGTACAATTGACTTTCCAGATGGGATATGCAAATCCAGCCCAGACATCAAAAGGAATACATCTACGGCAGTACAGCCGTGCTTTTGTGATTGCTGATTCTCAGAATAAGACTCGTGTGGTGTTTGTAAGCACTGACTCGTGTATGCAGTCCCAGGGACTCAAACTTGAGGTACATTAATTTCACTGCAACATGTAACATCTCTTACACCATATGTAATACAGCTACATGATATGTAATATGTAATACAGCTACATGATATGTAATACAGCTACATGATATGTAATACAGCTACATGATATGTAATATGTGATACAGCTACATGATATGTAATATGTAATACAGCTACATGATATGTAATATGTAATACAGCTACGTGATATGTAATATGTAATACAGCTACATGATATGTACTATGTAATACAGCTACTCGATATGTAATATGTAATACAGCTACATGATATGTACTATGTAATACAGCTACATGATATGTACTATGTAATACAGCTACATGATATGTAATATGTAATACAGCTACATGATATGTAATATGTAATACAGCTACATGATATGTAATATGTAATACAGCTACATGATATGTAATACAGCTACATGATATGTAATACAGCTACATGATATGTAATATGTAATACAGCTACATGATATGTAATATGTAATACAGCTACATGATATGTAATATGTAATACAGCTACATGATATGTAATACAGCTATATGATATGTAATACAGAAGCTATAGTCCATTTTCCAGGTTCAATAGTATATGTAATAGCTATGACCGTTCTAAACCTAGATTTAATCTATATGGACAAAGTACATCAAATCAAATGGCAAAGTTTTGTATTTTGTATTTGATTGTACTGTCTTTATGCCTCGTGCTTCACAATGAAAATACATAAATATAGCATATTCAAAGATTACACATTTTGAAATGTGTAAACTTACTTCAGATGACATGCTAGCTGAGTAACTGTTTTATTTTCAGATTGTAAAGAGACTGAAGGCCAAGTATGGTGACCTTTACACTGAGAGGAACGTGGCTATAAGCGGTACCCACACACATTCAGGTCCCGGGGGATTCCACCAGTATCTGCTGTATGACATCACTTCTCTAGGATTTGTTAAGGAAACATTTGATGCTCTGGTGGACGGTATTGTAAAGGTTTGATTTTGTGGTTTTACATCTGTCTTATGGTCCTAATGAATAGTTATAGAGTGAGATTTATTATCCTTTTATGTTGTTTGACAAAACTAGAATCATCTTGTTACTCACAAAATATTCCAGGAACAAATTCTAATAAAATAGTAGTGCTTTTTTCCTTTTAAAAATTTCAAAAGCAATATTTTATCCACCTGAATCCAATGTTACAGATACCAGTAGATACCGGTGCCTGTAATATATTCATGCTCTTACTTTGATATTTCTTAGAGTATAGATGAAGCCCACGCAAACATGAGGCCTGCCAATATTTACATGACCACAGGAGAACTTCTAGAGAGCAACATCAACAGAAGCCCAACTGCTTACCTGAATAACCCACCAGAGGAAAGAGCAAAGTAAGTCATATGTTTCCATATACCAAGAAACTATTTCTATGGGGATAGAATCTATTATTCTTGTCATGTTCTATGCATGAATCTTTAAAAGAAAACTCATGCATTTTATGAACTTCGAAGTAACGGAGGTCCTGATTCCCTGTCCTACTAGGTCCATGCATGAAATTTTTATTGAATGAATCATAAATTTATATTAATAAATTGTTTGTTAATGAATTGTATAAAAAAAACAAAGAAAAAACAGGCAATCATTTGTTTGTCTACAAAAACATTAACCCTTGCCTGGGGTTTAAAATTTTGTGTGATAGGGCTTTTATATTCTTTGCGCCAAGATATTTTTGTTAGTACTTTTAAATTTTCAACCTTGATATTTTGACTAAGGTTGAAACCTTTTAAAAGTGGTAAATGTTAAGGCTTTATCTTTCACATGTACTAAACCAGTAACAAGAAGACCTTTGTATTGGTATCAAACTTTTGACCTTTACCTTTTATTTTGATCCACTTTTGATGATTGGTAACAGCTTTACACTGACATACCTACTAATGAAGGCATTCATATTTCACAGATACACCTTGTCTAACTTTGATGTCAATTTTTGTGTTGCCTGCAAAGCATAGCGACACTTTGGGATAACTTTGTCTGTTATCTGTCTGTCCATCCATCTGTCAGTCTGTCTGTCTGTCACACTTTGGATGTCACACCCCATAACTTTTGATTGGCAAGTGATCGGGCTTCAGAAATTTCACATGTACATTCCTTGTCACAAGACTTTTCTAAACATACCATAATTTTTGACCTCATGACCTTGATCTAGATATTTGACCTGCTTTTCAAAGAAAATAAAGATTGGCTATATCTTTTGATTGGTAAGTGGTAAGTGACAGGGCTTTGTTATTTTCACATGACTTGACCTAGATATTTGACCTACTTTTCAAAAAATTAAGATGGGCTATCTCTTTTGGTTGGTAAGTGATTGGGTTTTGATATTTCATATGTGTATTTCTTATAATGATACCTTTTGTTTCCAAAAATATTTACCTAGTAACCTTGACCTAGATTTTCTGAAAATTTGAGACTGGCCATATATTTCTTAATTGGTAAGTAAGAGATCTGATATTTCACATGTGAATTTCATTTGACAAGACTTTCCTACAGATACCAATAATTTTGAACCAAGTGACCTTGACCTACATATTTGATCCACTTTTTACAAATAAGCCACTTTGCAGGTGACACAAGCATACATTGGATTGCTATTTTACTTGTACTCTGACATTCTGTTTTCTTGATGATTACATTTGTATTTTTTGTTTTTAACCTTACTTGAATATATCACTAATTGTTTTATTTTTATGTGTACAGATACAAATATGATACAGACAAAAATATGACCTTGTTAAAGATTGTGGATGAAAATAATAATGGGATTGGTATGATCAAGTAAGTATTGTTATGCCATCAGTATTTTTGAAATCTTCAATATTTCCTAAAAGATTTAAACTTCAGCAATTTCCGTTGCCATTTCATATACATTTGTACATATGCAATCATGGACAATGAAATTAAGTTATTCATTGTAATTTCATTTTGCATGATATTATGATACAAGATATTTCCAATATTAAAAAAGTGCTTAAAATAGATTTTGATTAGACAAGTATTTTTAAAAATGGAGTACCAGACTAAATATCCAGTTGTCATATAATGATTTTTGGCCAGATTGCGAAACAATTACGATCTATAGATTGATGATGTCCATCTGTCTGTCCATCTGTTGTCAACAATTTGGTTAAGTTTCTGGTTGAATCAAAATCTTAGGAACTATACGCAGTAGAAACATAATATCATACCTATGACAAGACCTTTTAATTTATGCAGTAACACTTGACCTAGTGACCTTGATCTTGGACTTTGACTTAGTTAAAGATTTTGGTTAAGTTTCTGGTAAATGATATGCTTGTAGGTTGCCTGTGACAAGACCTTTCAATTTATGCCACAACTTTTGACCTCTAGCTCTTGACCTTGGACTTTGATTCAGTTACTGTCAAAAACTTATTTTGCAATTCCGCCATACTGTCTTAAGCGGTGTTTTATTTCATTCATGATTGTTTATAGGACAGCGCTTAGTGAGATACATATTTACATGTACTCAAAACCATGATCGTATATTTTTCAGCTGGTTTGCTGTACATTGTACCAGTATGAACAATACCAACCATTTGATAAGCAGTGACAACAAGGGTTATGCCTCACAGCTCTTTGAATTTGCCATGAATAACAATTCTTTCCCTGGAGAGGTACATAATTGTTCATTCACTCTGCAATGGAAAGTGGCCAAAAAAAACCCTCAGCTATTCATATTATACATTATGTTTTATGATAATTTCACTTTGAAAGTAAGAATTGTAAGGTTCATCTAATAGATTAAGAAAGTCTTCTTCTGATCTGCAGATTTATACCTTTTGGAGTTACATTGATAAGTAAATTATCATTCAAATTTATCTCAAAAGCTCTTGTTTCTCTTCCATTTTCCTCCTTTTCCATTACACTTTATTGTCATTTTTTAGCTCGCCGGGACGAATGTCCGGAGAGCTATTGTCATACCCCCGGTGTCGGCGTTGGCGTTGGCGTCTGCGTCTGCGTGCGCGTGCACAAAAACTTTAACCTTGCTTATAACTTTTAAACCAATACAGATTGGGCTTTCATATTTCACATGTGCATTCCTTGTGACAAGACCTTTCCATGGATACCAAAATTTTTGACCTTGTGACCTTGACCTTGGAGATTGACCTACTTTTGAAAAACTTTAACCTTGGCCATATTTTTTGAATGGTAAGTGATAGGGCTTTGATATTTCACATGTGTATTCCTTGTGACAAGATGTTTCCATGGATACCAAAATTTTTGACCTTGTGACCTTGACCTTGGAGATTGACCTACTTTTGAAAAACTTTAACCTTGGCCATATTTTTTGAATGGTAAGTGATAGGGCTTTGATATTTCACATGTGTATTCCTTGTGACAAGACGTTTCCATGGATACCAAAATTTTTGACCTTGTGACCTTGACCTTGGAGATGATTGACCTACTTTTGAAAAACTTTAACCTTGGCCATATTTTTTGAATGGTAAGTGATAGGGCTTTGATATTTCACTTGTGTATTCCTTGTGACAAGACGTTTCCATGGATACCAAAATTTTTGACCTTGTGACCTTGACCTTGGAGATGATTGACCTACTTTTGAAAAACTTTAACCTTGGCCATATTTTTTGATTGGTAAGTGATAGAGCTTTGATATTTCACATGTGCATTCCTTGTGATAAGACCTTTTTTATTGTTGTTGTTGCAATTTACATATGGTTGCCACCGGCGAGCTATGTTGTCATTCTGACAAGTCTGGTTATGATTTCTCTTACTTCCACATCAGGGGAAGTTTGTTGCGGCATTTGCTCAGAGTAATCTAGGTGATGTTTCTCCGAACACCCAGGGCCCACATTGTCTGGATACTGGCAAACCATGCGACGTCCCAACAAGCACATGTAATGGAAGGGTTAGTGTTGCTAGAATTAAATGTTCTTCATAGATAGTGACTTGATTTTATCATTTTTTGTAGATTAGAAATTTTTTGTGATTTTATTAACAAATAATACCTACATATATAATGCAAATTTATACAAATCATGTGCATAAAGATTTAAGCTATGCTTAGATTTTTGCAAGCAAACAACCTGTTGTGGGTGAATGAATCAAAGATAAACATATACACAATGATTAACATATACACAATAAATGAAATCTGCTTACTTGAATACCTTCTTTATGCAAATTCCAATGTTAACTCTGAAATCTAAAAAAAAAACCAATTTCTTGTGTAATTCAGAACGAGATGTGTGTTGCATTTGGACCAGGAAAGGATATGTTTGAATCTACTAAGATTATTGCGGAGAATCAGTACAGAAAGGCCATGGACCTGTATGGCGCTGCCTCCATCAAACTCTCAGGGCCAATAGATTTCCGTCATTCTTACGTAGACATGTCGAATGTAGAGGTCATCAATGCAAAGAATGCTACTTCCCAAGATGGGAGGGTAAGGAAGACTTTTATTTGTTTTGCATCTTATTAATGTAATACATCATGCATGATTTTATAGACAAAGATATTTAATTCAGTATATAAGAAGAATGCATAATTATATAAAGTGAAGATATTGTAAAAGGATTGCTGCTTATGACCTTTTCTAGATGAAAACTTGCGTACCGGCAATGGGATTTAGCTTTGCTGCAGGTACCACTGATGGTCCAGGGGCCTTTAATTTCACCCAAGGTGATTATACCGTGTATTGTATAAAACTTCACCTTGGTAAAGAGGTTGAAAATGCTATGAGTATGAAAGTCATCATGCTTTGCAGGCATTGCAACAGTCCAAAAAGTTGGAATTCCCAAAAGTATGGAAAACAAAATGTTTTTTGCTTTATTCTTAAATTTCAACTTATAATCCTTTCACTGGTTCTGCTGGTGGTACGTCTAGCATTTCTTCCTCAATACCTAAGTGAAGTGTGTGTTCTATACCAATGATATTCATATGAATGTTGTGAGTGTTTGCTGAGTTTCACACTGTTTGTTTTGATGTACAGATGAAGACCTGTCTCCCAGCTATGGGTTACAGCTTTGCAGCAGGAACAACAGACGGACCTGGGGCTTTTGATTTTAAGCAGGGTACTTTAACAAATTACATTTAAGGGTGCATGCAGGCTAGAAATTCTAATCTTATACTAGGCTGATTGTATTTGGAATGTACACTTGTATAAGCTTGTTGATATGCCGGCTTTTATATTGTGTAATGTAGCTTATAATCAAGATTCTTCATTATCGTCCAAACATAAAGCACTTCATGGAAGGAATTACAACTATGCTATTTATTTGAAGTAGCATAACATTGTCATATAAATGCGATGATAATATGACTTGGAAAAAAAAATCATATTCATCCTTTTACTAAAGTAGAGATAAATCCTTAGGTGCATGTACAATTTCTTACATGTACATAAGCAATAAATTTTCATGAACATTGGTGAAATATCCAACTTGGACTGTGGAATATGAAGATAAGGGCCAAAATCAGACTTGGAACAGAGAACAACTATTTGAAGTATAACTGAAGCATAATCTGAAGTATTTTCCCTTATTTTCTCTTGCTAACAAAATGATATAAGCTACAAGTATATTAAAAAATCTGTGATTCAGCTCTATTGATCCCAGATAATTCTACACTATTAATAATGATACATGTATATGCTTTCCCTATGTCTTCTAGAATCTATCTGAAATGTATGTAAAATATTTCTACATGTAAGAATTAAATTTAATTGGAAGAATTTTGTTCGAATTAGTGCTACATATTAACAAGATGAATTTTGTTTTTCACCAAAGAGAAGGCAGTTTTGACATCTCATTATTTGATGATATTGATGACTTCACAGTTTTGACTATGCCATAATGATGCATCATAACCATGACTTTACATATGACATCACCTTGGAAAAAGCTGTCATATGACCTAATAATGCCAGGAACTCTTTAAACCAGATTATCTGTTAATGGTTTTTTACACGTAGTGATTATAATAGTTATGAAATTTAAGTATATTTAAAGAGATAAAGCTCAGAAGCTTTACAACAACATGTCATCATTTTGGTAAGGAATGCATAGATAAGAATATTGAATAATTAAGTTATAAAAGTTACATTTTCTGATGAAAGTCGTATATGAAATGTACCCAGAAAATAACATTAAATGCCTGTATTGCCATGTGCATATGTATTGTTAATTGCAAATTTAAGTGATGAATGACCTATATTATGCAGGGCAATGTTAAATACTGTATAACCAGAAATAAGAGTATCAATGTTCATGACTTTATGGTAAAATAGGGTGTCTTTATTTTCGCGAGTATAATTTTTTTGCAAATCCTTAATTACAAACAAATATGAACACATGACATTCCTGTTTTGTTCCTTTCATTATTGGATTTTTAGTGAGTTCTATCATAAGAATACACTCAATTCACTTCTCCTAATGATTAATCAGAAAATACACGTAAGTTGAGAATGACACATGTACAATAGAATAAAATGCATCTGATTTACAAATGTATGATATACCTTATCAAACACAATTCTTCACAGGAATATTTTTTCATGATTCTAAATCACTTGAGAATATAGCGAAAATTAGTATCTCGCAAACATTTCTGGTTATACGGTATTGCAAAAGATGAAAGAATCTTATTGCAGGTGACACTACAGAGAATCCCTTCTGGGACTTTATTAGGGACTTCTTGAAAAAACCATCACCGGAACAGTTGGATTGTCAGCATCCCAAACCAATCCTATTGGACACAGGAGAAGTATGTTAGTTTGTTATTCTGTGGGATTCCTGCATAAAACATTATTTCTAGTGTCTAAAATATTATAAAGAATCAAGCATTTTGAGCATATTAGTCTTTTGTCTATCTTGCATCTAATTGGTAGATCTTAGGGATAGAGTTACGTAGGTCTGTCTGTCAGTCTACAGGTACATAACATTGGTCATAATGTTCAAATGTTAAGTTATATGGCTTTCATTTTCCCTTGTTTGAAGATCTTCCTGCTTGTACTAAATTTGTACATGTACATACAAGTCAAATGTCAAAAACAACGTCAAATTCTATCAGAAATTTATACCTGTTGATACAATTCAAACTTTTTTATATAATTGAAAAAATTTATAACTGATGTATTGTTTTCTTAGATATGGACACCTTATATGTGGTCCCCTGCTATAGTCGATGAACACGTAACTTACAGTATTCATTATTTTGCTAGATATCGACACCTTACATGTGGTCCCCTACTATAGTAGATGTACAGTTACTGAGGATAGGGCAGCTGGCCATTATTGCTGCCCCTGCAGAATTTAGGTATGATAATTTTACAGATTTTAAGAAAAATAGATCTATGTATATCTTTCTTTTTTGTTGATGTATCTTTTTTTTTAATCAAAATAACAAACTAATCAGATTTATTCTTTAGACAAGGTATAAATTTCTATGGTAATACATTTCATTTTCAGCACAATGTCTGGGAGGAGAACCAGAGATAATATCACAGCAGTAAGTCAGTCTTGAATTTGTTTGTTTATAGAAACAAGAGATTCATTTGTTTGATTTACTCACTACTTTGATTTTTACTTATTTATTCTTATTCCTGAATGGTACTTGCTGATTGAAGCTACCATTAAATTCACTAGGACAACAGTGGCAGATACAGGATTTGACTTAAGGGGGAGGGGGGGTGAATATCAAAATGGCAAAGGGTCTGGGGGAATGCCTAGGTCCTCTTGCCCAGTGGGGTTCAGGGTAGTCCTTGTAGGGGGTTCTGTAGACTAGCAGAACTGAAATTAGACACATTTAGTTTTAATACATTTTGTACATTACTCCATAATATTGGCTATTGAGCAAGAAATGGATATCAGGCTTAGCTTATGATTTTTAGTTCAAAAATAATATGCAAATAATCGAAATAAAGTAAGATGGCAAGCGGTAGCAAGCCAGTGAAAACTTTCTGAAATTTAGCTTAAAACTACCAGAAATTTAGTCTACACACACAAGTTTGAGCCAATAAATACCTTACTTGGACAATTTCCTCTAAATCTGTCAATTTAAGACAAAACATATACCTGAAATATTTAATTTAGGTATAGCTGTGCACTGCATTGAAGTCTACATCTAAGTACCATCTTGTCTTCATAACTTTAAAAAATGTTTGATTTCAGACACTAATAGCTAATGGTTTACCAGAGGGTACAACTTCCGTAATCGCTGGCCTTACTAACGACTATGCAGATTACGTCACTACCTATGAGGAATATCAGGTACTTAGTGGTAGAACAATTTTAAGCATTTATTAAATTATATAAAAATATTAAGAAACTAGATGGCTACTGTTGCAAGCAACAGACGGATTCCTCCTTTATTAGACCTTCCTCGGAACTGAAGTGTTAAAATCCGAATAAAGAAGATGGAAAAATCAATAGTTGCTTTTGTACCTTATTCACTTCAGCAAATGAGTCTGAAGAGCTTTAGTCTATTTTGGGACTCTCATTATATTTATCAACAAAATAGAACAAAAAGATAATAAATACCTTTCATGTTTACGAAAGCTTTATACTCCATGATCTATCAATTCTAAATCCTTTAAGATTACTATCTCAAAACAGAATTGCACAACGATTTTGCAATGAGAGCATTTCTATTAATAGAAAATGACAATAGAATAAAAATACAGCCAAGTAATGCTACTAAGAAAAAAAAAACAGAGACCAAGAGTAAAAGAGTTATGTTTCTTATACTATGTTATGTTCAAATAAGAAAAACTACTTGTGTGAAGAATAAATAGCGTAGGACAAAAACTGCTAATTCTACAAGAGTAAGTTTGTTATGACCCTGAGAATGATCATTTGACCGTGAATAAAGGTCAGGAAAAAAAGATAAGTATTTGAGGTAATTCTTTTCAAGATTGATCTTACTCTGATCAAAGCTCAATATTTTATCAACCAAAGTATGTTGTGACCTTGAAATCGAAGTAATGACCTTGGGTCAAGGTCAAGGTAAAAGGGCTTGATGCAAGAAACATTTGTGTTAAGTTTGAACTCTTAAGGTCAAATAGTCTTTGTTCTATAGGCAAAAGTTTGTTGTGACCTTGAGAATCAAAATTTCACCTTGGGTCAAGGTCAAGGTGAAAGAGCTTGGCTTAACGATAATATGCATGAAGTTTGAACTCTGAAGGTCAAATAGTCTTTATTCTATAGGCAAAACTTTGTTGTGACCTTGTGAATCAAAATTTGATCTTGGGTCAAGGTCAAGGTGAAAGAGCTTGGCTCAACGATAGTGTGTATGAAGTTTGAACGCTGAAGGTCAAATAGTCTTTGTTCTATAGGCAAAAGTATGTTGTGACCTTGAGAATCAAAATTTGACCTTGGGTCAAGGTCAAGGTAAAAGAGCTTGACTAAACGATAGTATGTATGAAGTTTGAACTCTAAAGGCCAAGTAGTCTTTGTTCTATAGGCCAAAATTTGTTGTGACCTTGAGAATCAAAATATGACCTTGAAAGTAGGTCAGCATTAAATGTCTACCTATAAGTAACCTACCATCTAAGTTTCAACTCAAAACCTCAAAAAATGTAGAAATTGGCACTGTGCCAATTTAAACTTCCATTTTCAACTCTGAATAGTGTGAAAACCGTAAATATTTTGTCGAGCATGTAAGCGTCAAAAAGTTCACAAATTTCTCAAAGAACATTTTAAAACAAATTTCGTTCAAATCGTACGGTTAGTTTAGGAGTTAGAAGAGTTTAAAGATTTGACCTTTGGTGACCTCTAGCGGGGGCATATGTGAACTTTTCGACAACAAAAAAAATTTCAATTGAGATCTTTGTATATTCTTTCACATGGTACTATTCAATTTATCACATGATGCGGAACTTGTTTGTAAAGTGACCGGAACGATGAAGAGGTAAGAATAATAATAAGAACTAGATGGCTACTGTTGCAAGCAACAGACGGATTCCTCCTTTATTAGACCTTCCTCGGAACTGAAGTGCTTAAATCCGAATAAAGAAGATGGAAAAAAGAATAGTTGCTTTAGTACCATATTAACTTCAGCAAATGAGTCAAAGAGCTTATGTCTAATTTGGGACTCTTATTTATTTATCAACAAAATAGAAGAAAAAAACTAGATGGCTACTGTTGCAAGCAACAGACGGATTCCTCCTTCATTAGACCTTCCTCGGAACTGAAGTGTTAAAATCCGAAATAAAGAAGATGGAAAAAAGAATGGTTACGTTAGTACCTCACTCACTTCAGCAAATGAGTCAAAAGAGCTTACGTCTGATTTGGGACTCTTATTTATTTCTCAACAAAATAGAAGAAAAAAAAATTTAGTACCTTTCATCTTTACGAAAGCTTTAAACTCCATGCTCTATGGATATCAAATCCTTTACAACTACTTTCTCAAAACAGAATTGCACAATGATTTTGCAATGAGATAATTTCTATTAATAGAAAATGACAACAACATGAAAGTTCAGATATGTAATGCTACTAAGAAAAAAAAAGAAACAGAGAACAAGAATAAAAGAGTTATCTTTCTTATACTATGTTAAGTTCAAATAAGAAGGACTACTTGTGTGAAAAATAAATAGTATAGGACAAAAAGTGTAAATTCTACAAGAGTGAATGATTGTTAAAACCTTGAGAATGATTATTTGGCCTGTAACCAATGTCATGGATGAAAGCTAAGTATTGTGATTATCTCATCACGATTGATCTTAATCTGAGCAAAGCTCAATATCTAATCAGTCAAAGTCAGTTTTGACCTTGAAATCAAACAAATGACCTTGGGTCAAGGTCATGATGAAAGAGTTTGATGCAAGGAATCTTTGTGTAAAGTTTGAACTCTCAAGGTCAGTCTATGTTTTATAGACTAAAGTTTGTTGTGACCTTGAAAATCAGAATTTGAGCTTGGGTCAAGGTCAAGGTGAAAAAGCTGGGCCCAAGCATGATATATATAAAGTATGAACTCTGAAGGTCAAATAGTCTTTGTTTTGTAGGGAAAATTTGCTGTCACCTTGAGAATGAGAATTTGACCTTGGGCCAAGGTCAAAGTGAAAGAGCATGACTAAACAATTATTTGTATGAAATTTAAACTCTGAAGGTCAAATAGTCTTTGTTCTATAGGCAAAAGTTTTTTGTGACCTTGAGAACCAGAATTTGACCTTGGGTCAAGGTCAGGGTGTAAGAGCTTGGTTTAATGATATTATGTATAAAGTTTGAACTCTGCAGGTCTAATAGTCTTTGTTCTGTAGGCAAAAGTTTGTTGTGACCTTGAGAATCAGAATTTGACCTTGGGTCAAGTTCAATGTGAAAGAGCTTGGTTTCACGATATCATGTATGAAGTTTGAACTCTGAAGGTCAAATAGTCTTTGTTCTATAGGCAAAAGTTTGTTGTGACCTTGGGAATCAGAATTTGACCTTGGGTCAAGGTCAAGGTAAAAGAGCTTGGTTTAATGATAATATGTATGAAGTTTGAACTCTGAAGGTCAAATAGTCTTTGTTCTATAGGCAAAAGTTTGTTGTGACCTTGGGAATCAGAATTTGACCTTGGGTCAAGGTCAAGGTAAAAGACCTTGGTTTAATGATAATATGTATGAAGTTTGAACTCTGCAGGTCTAATGGTCTTTGTTCTGAAGGCAAAAGTTTGTTGTGACCTTGAGAATCAAAATTTGACCTTGAAAGTAGGTCAACATTAAATGACTACCTATAAGTAACCTACCATCCAAGTTTCAACTCAAAATCTCAAAAACTGTAGAAATTGGCACTGTGCCAATTTAAAGTTCCATTTTTAACTCGATATAGCGCGAAAACCGTAAATATTTTGTCGAGCATGTAAGTGTAAAAAAGTTTGCAAATTTCCCAAAGAACATTTTAAAACAAATTTCGTTCAAATCGTACGGTAAGTTTAGGAGTTACAAGAGTTTAAAGTTTTGACCTTTGGTGACCTCTAGCGGGGGCATATGTGAACTTTTCGACAACAAAAAAAATTTCAATTGAGATCTTTGTATGTTCTTTCACATGAAACTATTCATTTTATCACATGATGCGGGACTTGTTTGTAAAGTGACCGGAACAATGAGGAGGTAAGAATAATAATAAGAATAATAATAAGAAGAAAGAAAAGACAATACAATAACAGAAAGGATTCCGACGGAATAGTCGGAATCCTTAATAATAGATACCTTTCATATTTACGAAAGCTTTAAATTCCATGCTCAATCAATATCTAATCCTTTACAATGACTTTTCAAAAAAGAATTGCACAACGATTTTGCAATGAGATAATTTCTATTAATAGAAAATGACAACAACATGAAAGTACTGATATGTAATGCTACTATGAATATAAAAGAAAGAAACAGAGAACAAGAATATCAGAGTTATTTATCTTACTATGTAAAGTTCAAATAAGAAGTACTACTTGTTTGAAGAATAAATAGTTAAGGATAAAATCCTGTGAATCCTACAAAAGCAAATGTTTGTTATGACCTTGAAAAAGTTTATTTGACCTTTAACCAAGGTCATGGATAAAAGATAAGCATTTGAGTTTATTCTCATTAAGATTCCTCTTAATCTAATCAAAGCTTAATATTTTATCGACATAAGTCTGTTGTGACCTTGAAATCGAACAAATGACCTTGTGTCAAGGTCAAGGTGAAAGGACTTGATGCAAGGAATATTTGCGCCAAGTTTGAACTCTCAAGGTCAAATGGTCTTTGTTCTATAGGCAAAAGTTTGTTGTGACATTGAGAATGAAATTTGACCTTGGGCCAAGGTCAAGGTGAAAGGGCTTGGCTCAATGATTGTATTTATGAAGTTTGAAGTGTCAAGGTCAAATAGTCTTTGTTCTATAGGCAAAAGTTTGTTGTGACCTTGAGAATCATAAGATGACCTTGAAACTAGGTCATCATCAATGACTACCTATCAGTAACCTACCATCCAAGTTTCAACTCAAAATCTCAAAAAATGTAGAAATTGGCACTGTGCCAATTTAAAGTTCCATTTTCAACTCAAAATAGCACGAAAACCGTCAATATTTTATCGAGCATGTAAGCGTATAAAAGTTTGCAAATTTCCCAAAGATCAATATAAAACAAATTTCGTTCAAATCGTACGGTTAGTTTAGGAGTTATAAAGTTTTAAAGATTTTACCTTTGATGACCTCTAGCGGGGGGCATATGTGAACTTTTTGACAAGAAAAAAAAAATTCATTCAAGATTTTAATATGCTCTTTCACATGGTACTTTCCGTTTTTTCATATGAAGCTGTACATTTTTGTAAAGTGTCCGGAACGGTTTGGGGGTAAGAATAATAATAATAAGAATAACTAGATGGCTACTGTTGCAAGCAACAGACGGATTCCTCCTTTATTAGACCTTCCTTGGAACTGAAGTGTTAAAATCCGAATAAAGAAGATGGAAAAATCAATAGTTGCTTTTGTACCTTATTCACTTCAGCAAATGAGTCTTAAGAGCTTTAGTCTAATTTGGGACTCTCATTTATTTATCAACAAAATAGAACAAAAAGATAATAAATACCTTTCATGTTTACGAAAGCTTTATACTCCATGATCTATCCATTCTAAATCCTTTAATATTACTATCTCAAAACAGAATTGCACAATGATTTTGCAATGAGAGCATTTCTATAAATAGAAAATGACAATAGAATCAAAATACAGCCAAGTAATGCTACTAAGAAAAAAAAAAACAGAGACCAAGAGTAAAAGAGTTATGTTTCTTATACTATGTTATGTTCAAATAAGAAAGACTACTTGAGTGAAGAATAAATAGCGTAGGACAAAAACTGCTAATTCTACAAGAGTAAGTTTGTTATGACCCGGATAATGATAATTTGACCATGAATAAAGGTCACGGAAAAAAGATAAGTATTTGAGGTAATTCTTTTCAAGAATAAACTTAATCTAATCAAAGCTCAATATTTTATCAACCAAAGTATGTTCTGACCTTGAAATCGAACAAATGACCTTGGGTCAAGGTCAAAGTAAAAGGGCTTGATGCAAGGAATATTTGCGTTAAGTTTGAACTCTTAAGGTCAAAAAGTCTTTGTTCTATAGGCAAAAGTTTGTTGTGACCTTGAGAATCAAAATTTGACCTTTTGTCAAGGTCAAGGTGAAAGAGCGTGGCTTAACGATAATATGTATGAAGTTGGAACTCTGAAGTTCAAATAGCCTTTATTCTATAGGCAAAACTTTGTTGTGACCTTGCGAATCAAAATTTGACCTTGGGTCAAGGTCAAGGTGAAAGAGCTTGGCTTAACGATAGTATGCATGAAGTTTGAACGCTGAAGGTCAAATAGTCTTTGTTCTATAGCCAAAAGTATGTTGTGACCTTGAGGATCAAAATTTGACCTTGGGTCAAGGTCAAGGTGAAAGAGCTTGGCTAAACAATAGTATGTATGAAGTTTGAACTCTGAAGGTCAAGTAGTCTTTGTTCTATAGGCCAAAATTTGTTCTGACCTTGAGAATAAAAATTTGACCTTGAAAGTAGGTCAGCATTAAATGTCTACCTCTAAGTAACCTACCATCCAAGTTTCAACTCAAAATCTCAAAAAATGTAGAAATTGGCACTGTGCCAATTTAAAGTTCCATTTTCAACTCTGAATAGCGCGAAAACCGTAAATATTTTATCGAGCATGTAAGCGTATAAAAGTTTGCAAATTTCTCAAAGAACAATATAAAATAAATTTTGTTCAAATCCGACGGTTAGTTAAAAAGTTATAAGAGTTTAAAGATTTGACCTTTGATGACCTCCAGCGGGGGCATATGTGAACCATTTGACAAGAAAAAAAATTTCATTCAAGATCTTCATATGCTCTTTCACATGGTACTTTCCGTTTTTTCATATGATGCTGTACTTTTTTGTAAAGTGTCCGGAACGGTTTGGGGGTAAGAATAATAATAAGAATAATAATAAGAACTAGATGGCTACTGTTGCAAGCAACAGACGGATTCCTCCTTTATTAGACCTTCCTCGGAACTGAAGTGTTAAAATCCGAATAAAGAAGATGAAAAAAGAATAGTACCTTTAGTACCTTATTCACTTCAGCAAATGATTCAAAAGAGCTTATGTCTAACTTGGGACTCTTATTTATTTATCAACAAAATAGAAGAAAACAAAGATAAATACCTTTCATGTTTACGAAAGCTTTTTAAAAACTCCATGCTCTATCAATATCAACTCCTTTACAATTACTTTCTCAAAACAGAATTGCACAATGATTTTGCAATGAGATAATTTCTATGAATAGAAAATGACAACAACAAGAAAGTACAGATATGTAATGCTACTAATATAAAAATAAAAAGAGAACAAGAATAAAAGAGTTATCTTTCTTACACTATGTGAAGTTCAAATAAGAAGGACTATTTGTGTGAGAAATAAATAGTATAGGACAAAAAGTGTGAATTCTACAAGAGTAAATTATTGTTATGACCTTGAGAATGATTATTTGGCCTCGAACCAATGTCATGGATGAAAGATAAGTATTGTGATTATTCTTATCACGATTGATCTTAATCTGAGCAAAGTTAAATGTCGAATCAACCAAACTCTGTTGTGACCTTGAAATCGAACAAATGACCTTGGGTCAAGATCATGATGAAAGGGTTTGAGGCACGGAATATTTGTGTAAAGGTTGAAGTGCCAAGGTCAAACAGTCTTTGTTTTATAGACTAAAGTTTGTTGTGACCTTGGGAATGATAATTTGACCTTGGGTCAAGGTCAAGGTGAAAGAGCTTGACTGAACAATTATGTGTGTGAAGTTTGAGCTCTGAAGGTCAAATAGTCTTTAATCTATAGGCAAAACTTTGTAATGACCTTGAGAATCTGAATTTGACCTTGGATCAAGGTCAAGGCGAAAGAACTTGGTTTAATGATTATATGTATGAAGTTTGAACTCTGAAGGTCAAAAGGTTTTTGTTCTATAGGCAAAAGTTTGTTGTGACCTTGAGAATAATAATTTGACCTTGAAAGTAGGTCAACATTAAATGACTACCTATAAGTAACGTACCATCCAAGTTTCAACTCAAAATCTCAAAAACTGTAGAAATTGGCACTGTGCCAATTTAAAGTTCCATTTTTAACTCGATATAGCGCAAAAACCGTAAATATTTTGTCGAGCATGTAAGTGTAAAAAAGTTTGCAAATTTCCCAAAGAACATTTAAAACAAATTTCGTTCAAATCGTATGGTTAGTTTAGGATTTACAAGAGTTTAAAGATTTGACCTTTGGTGACCTCTAGCGGGGGCATATGTGAACTTTTCGACAACAAAAAAAATTTCAATTGAGATCTTTGTATGTTCTTTCACATGGTACTATTCATTTTATCACATGATGCGGAACTTGTTTGTAAAGTGACCGGAACGATGAGGAGGTAAGAATAATAATAAGAACTAGATTGCTACTGTTGCAAGCAACAGACGGATTCCTCCTTTCTTAGACCTTCCTCGGAACTGAAGTGCTAAAATCCGAATAAAGAAGATGGAAAAAAGAATAGTTGCTTTAGAATCTTATTCACTTCAGCAAAAAAGTCAAAAGAGCTTATGTCTAACTTGGGACTTTTATTTATTTATTGACAAAATAGAAGAAAAAAATAATAAATACCTTTCATGTTTACGAAAGCTTTAAACTCCATGCACAATCAATATCTAATCCTTTACAATGACTTTCTCAAAATAGAATTGCACAATGATTTTGCAATGAGATCATTTCTATTAATAGAAAATGACAACAACATGAAACTACTGATTTGTAATGCTACTAAGAATAAAAAAGAAAGAAACAGAGAACAAGAATAAAAGAGTTATCTATCTTACTATGTAAAGTTCAAATAAGAAGTACTACTTGTGTGAAGAATAAATAGTTAAGGACAAAATCCTGCGAATTCTACAAGAGTAAATGTTTGTTATGACCTTGAAAAAGTTAATTTGACCTTTAACCAAGGTCATGGATAAAAGATAAGCATTTGAATTTATTCTCATCAAGAGTCCTCTTGATCTAATCAAAGCTCAATATTTTATCGACAAAAGTCTGTTGTGACCTTGAAATCGAACAAATGACCTTGGGTCAAGGTCAAGGTGAAAGGACTTGATGCAAGGAATATTTGCGCCAAGTATGAACTCTCAAGGTCAAATGGTCTTTGTTCTATAGGCAAAAGTTTGTTGTGACCTTGAGAATCAAAATTTGACCTTGGGCCAAGGTCAAGGTCAAAGGGCTTCGCTCAATGATTGTATTGATGAAGTTTGAATTTTCAAGGTCAAATAGTCTTTGTTCTAAAGGCAAAAGTTTGTTGTGACCTTGAGAATCATAATGTGACCTTGAAACTAGGTCATCATCAATGACTACCTTTTAGTAGCCTACCATCCAAGTTTCAACTCAAAATCTCAAAAACTGTAGAAATTGGCAATGTGCCAATTTAAAGTTCCATTTTCAACTCAAAATAGCACGAAAACCGTAAATATTTTATCGAGCATGTAAGCGTATAAAAGTTTGCAAATTTCCCAAAGAACAATATAAAACAAATTTCGTTCAAATCGTACGGTTAATTTAGGATTTATAAGGTTTTAAAAATTTGGCATCTGATGACCTCTAGCGGGGGCATATATGAACTTTTCGACAAGAAAAAAATCTTAAATGAAGATCTCTATTTGCTCTTTCTTATGATACTTTCCATTTTGTCCTATGATGCGGTACTTTGTTGTAACGTCTCTGGAATGGTTTGGGGGTAAGAATAATAATAATAATAATAAGAACTAGATGGCTACTGTTGCAAGCAACAGACGGATTCCTCCTTTATAAGACAATCCTTGGAACTGAAGTGTTAATATCCGAATAAAGAAGATGGAAAAAAGAATAGTTGTTAAGTACCTCATTCACTTCAGCAAATAAGTCAAAAGAGTTTATGTCTAACTTGGGACTCTTATTAATTTATCAACAAAATAGAAGAAAAAGATAATAAATACCTTCCATGTTTACGAAAGCTTTAGACTCCATGATTTATCAATTTTATAACCTTTAGAATAATATCTCAAAACAGAATTGCACAATGATTTGGCAATGAGAAAATTTCTATTAATAGAAAATGACAACAGCATGTAATGCTACTAAGAAAAAAAAAGGAAACAGAAAACAAGAATGAAAGAGTTAATCTTTCTTGGACTATGTTCAGTTCAAATAAGAAGGACTACTTGTGTGAAGAATAAATAGTATAGGCCCAGAACTATGAATTCTACAGGAGTAAATGTTTGTTATGACCTTGAGAATGATTATTTGACCTTGAACCAAGGTCAAAGATAAAAGATAAGTGTCGGAGGTTCTTCTCATCAAAATTGATCTTGAACTGATCAAAGTTCAGTATTTTATGGACCAAAGTATGTTGTGACCTTGAAATCGAACAAATGACCTTGGGTCAAGGTGAGAGGGCTTGATGCAAGGAATATTTGTGTAAAGTTTGAACTCTCAACGTCAAACAGTCTTTGTTTTACAGGCAAAAGTTTGTTGTGACCTTGAGAAGGAGAATTTGACCTTGGGTCAAGGTCAAGGTGAAAGGGCTTGACTCAACAATTATATGTATATAGTTTGAACTCTCAAGGTAAAACCGTCTTTGTTCTATAGGCAAAAGTTTGTTGTGACCTTGAGAATCAAAATTTGACCTTCAAACAAGGTCAACATTAAATGACTACCTATAAGTAACCTTTCATCCAAGTTTCAACTAAAAATCTCAAAAACTGTAGAAAGTGGCACTGTGCCAATTCAAAATTCCATTTTCAAGTCGTAATAGCGCGAAAACCGTAAATATTTCATCGAGCATGTAAGAAAATAAAAGTTTGCAAATTTCCCAAAAAACAATATAAAACTAATTTTGTTCAAATCGTATGGTAACTTCAAGAGTTATGAGAGTTTAAAGATTTGACCTTTGATGACCTCTAGCGGGGGCATATGTGAACTTTTCGACAAGAAAAAAATTTTGAATTGAGATCTTCATATGCTCTTTCACATGGTATTTTCCACTTTATCATATATTGCGGTAGTTTTTTGTAAAGTGTCTGGAACGTTTGGGGGTAAGAATAATAATAAGAACTAGATGGCTACTGTTGCAAGCAACAGACGGATTCCTCCTTTATTAGACCTTCCTCCGAACTGAAGTGTTGAAATCCGAATAAAGATGATGAAAAAAGAATAGTTGCTTTAGTACCTTATTCACTTCAGCAAATGAGTCAAAAGAGCTTAAGTCTAACTTGGGACTCTTATCTATTTATCGACAAAAAAGAAGAAAAAGACGATAAATACCTTTCAAGTTTAGGAAGGCTTTAAACTCCTAGATCTATTATATCCATTTTGAATCCTTTTAAATTACTATCCCAAAAAGAATTGCACAATGAATTAGCAATGAGAAAATTTCTATGAATAGAGAATGACAACAGCATGAAAGTACAGACAAGTAATGCTACTAAGATATAAAAGGAAACAGAGAACAATAATAAAAGAGTTATCTATCTTACTATGTAAAGTTCAAATAAGAAGTACTACTTCTGTGAAGAATAAATATCTAAGAACAAAATCCTATCAATCCTACAAGAGTAAATGTTTGTTATGACCTTGAAAAAGTTTATTTGACCTTGAACCAAGGTCATGGATGAAAGATAAGCATTTTATTTAATTCTCATCAAGATTTCTTTTTATCTATTCAAAGCTCTATATTTTATCAACAAAAGTCTGTTGTGACCTTGAAATCGAACAAATGACCTTGGGTCAAGGTCAAGGTGAAAGGACTTGATGCAAGGAATATTTGCGTCAAGTTTTAACTCTCAATGTCAAATGGTCTTTGTTCTATAGAAAAAAAAAATTTGTTGTGACCTTGAGAATGAGAATTTGACCTTGGGTCAAGGTCAAGGTGAAAGGGCTTGGATCAATGATTGTATTTGTGAAGTTTGAACTGTCAAGGTCAAATAGTCTTTGTTCTATAGGCAAAAGTTTGTTGTGACCTTGAGAACCATAATTTGACCTTGAAACTAGGTCATCGTCAATGACTACCTATAAGTAACCTACCATCCAAGTTTCAACTCAAAATCTCAAAAACTGTAGAAATTGGCACTGTGCCAATTTAAAATTCCATTTTCAACTCAAAATAGCGCGAAAACCGTAAATATTTTATCGAGCATATAAGCGTATAAAAGTTTGCAAATTTCCCAAAGAACAATATAAAACAAATTTCGTTAAAATCGCACGGTTAGTTTTGGAGTTATAAGGTTTTAAAGATTTTACCTTTGATGACCTCTAGCAGGGGCATATGTGAACTTTTCGACAAGAAAAAAATTTTAAATTTAGATCTTCATATGCTCTTTTACATGGTACTTTCCGTTTTTTCATATGATGCTGTACTTTTATGTAAAGTGACCGGAACGGTTTGTGGGTAAGAATAATAATAATAATAAGAATAATAAGAATAAAGAAAAGACAATACAATAACAGAAAGGATTCCGACGGAAGTCGGAATCCTTAATAATAAGAATAAAGAAAAGACAATACAATAACAGAAAGGATTCCGACGGAAGTCGGAATCCTTAATAATAATAAGAAGAAAGAAAAGACAATACAATAACAGAAAGGATTCCGACGGAATAGTCGGAATCCTTAATAAAGAAAAGACAATACAATAACAGAAAGGATTCCGACGGAAGTCGGAATCCTTAATAACTAGATGGCTACTGTTGCAAGCAACAGACGGATTCCTCCTTTATTAGACCTTCCTTGGAACTGAAGTGTTAAAATCCGAATAAAGAAGATGGGAAAATGAATAGTTGCTTTTGTACCTTATTCACTTCAGCAAATGAGTCTTAAGAGCTTTAGTGTAATTTGGGACTCTCATTTATATATCAACAAAATAGAACAAAAAGATAATAAATACCTTTCATCTTTACGAAAGCTTTATACTCCATGATCTATCAATTCTAAATCCTTTAAAATTACTATCTCAAAAAAGAATTGCACAACGATTTTGCAATGAGAGCATTTCTATAAATAGAAAATGACAATAGAATCAAAATACAGCCCAAGTAATGCTACTAAGAAAAAAAAAAAACAGAGACCAAGAGTAAAAGAGTTATGTTTCTTATACTATGTTATGTTCAAATAAGAAAGACTACTTGAGTGAAGAATAGATAGCGTAGGACAAAAACTGCTAATTCTACAAGAGTAAGTTATGACCCTGAGAATCATCATTTGACCGTGAATAAAGGTCACGGAAAAAAGATAAGTATTTGAGGTAATTCTTTTCAAAATTGATCTCAATCTGATCAAAGCTCAATATTTTATCAACCAAAGTATTTTGTGACCTTGAAATATAACAAATGACCTTGGGTCAAGGTCAAGGTAAAAGGGCTTGATTCAAGGAACATTTGTGTTAAGTTTGAACTCTTAAGGTCAAATAGTCTTTGTTATATAGACAAAAGTTTGTTTTGACTTTGAGAATCAAAATTTGACCTTGGGTCAAGGTCAAGGTAAAAGGGCGTGGCTTAACGATAGTATGTATGAAGTTTAAACGCTGAAGGTCAAATAGTCTTTCTTCTATAGGCAAAACTTTGTTGTGACCTTGAGAATCAGAATTTGACCTTGGGTCAATGTCAAGGTGAAAGAGTTTGGCTAAACGATAGTATGTATGAAGTTTGAACTATGAAGTTCAAGTAGTCTTTCTTCTATAGGCCGAAATATGTTGTGACCTTGAGAATAAAAATTTGACCTTGAAAGTAGGTCAGCATTAAATGTCTACCTATAAGTAACCTACCATCCAAGTTTCAACTCAAAATCTTCAAAACTGTAGAAATTGGCACTGTGCCAATTTAAAGTTCCATTTTCAACTCTGAATAGCGCGAAAACCGTAAATATTTCATCGAGCATGTAAGCATATAAAAGTTCGCAAATTTTCCAAAGAACAATATAAAACAAATTTTGCTCAAATCCGACGGTTAGTTAAGGAGTTATAAGAGTTTAAAGATTTGACCTTTGATGACCTCCAGCGGGGGCATAAGTGGACCATTTGACAAGAAAAAAAATTTCATTGAAGATCTTCATATGCTCTTTCACATGGTACTTTCTGTTTTTTCATATGATGCTGTACTTTTTTGTAGAGTGTCCGGAACGGTTTGGGGGTAAGAATAAGAATAATAAGAATAATAATAAGAACTAGATGGCAACTGTTGCGAGCAACAGACGGATTCCTCCTTTCTTAGACCTTCCTCGGAACTGAAGTGTTAAAATCCGAATAAAGAAGATGAAAAAAAGAAAAGTTGCTTCAGTACCTTATTCACTTCAGCAAATGGGTCAAAAGAGCTTATGTCTAATTTGGGACTGTTATTTATTGATCAACAAAATAGAAGAAAAAAATTAAGTACCTTTCATCTTTACGAAAGCTTTAAACTCCATGCTCTATGGATATCAAATCCTTTACAATTACTTTCTCAAACAGAATTGCACAATGATTTTGCAATGAGATAATTTCTATTAATAGAAAATGACAACAACATGAAAGTACAGATATGTTATGCTACTAAGACAAAAAAAGAACAGGAATAAAAGAGTTATCTTTCTTATACTATGTTAAGTTCAAAAGTGTGAAGAATAAAGAGTATAGGACAAAAGGTGAATTTTACAAGACTAAATGCTTGTTATGACCTTGAGAATGATTATTTAATCTTGAACGAATGTCATGGATGAAAGATAATGAGTTAAAGAAGATCCTGACGATAATCTCAACAGCACTCACAATAGAGCACGAAATTAAACATCGACGGACCCCTAGCAAGCTAGAGGTGGGACCAGGTGCCCGGGAGGAGTAAGCATCCCCTGTTGGCTAGCCGCACCCGCCGGCGATGTTTATGAAGCATGGAAATGAAAATATATAAAATTCATGCACTGTCTGACGTAATGTCTGTATAGAAAGTGCTATGGCGACAATGTCAGGGAAGTATATTCAAAACACTTACTGTCAAACCCCTCGCGGGGAACTTTTTTACGAGCTCCACACGGCAAAGGGCATAAGTGTGACACAAATGAGTTAAAGAAGATCCTGACGATAATCTCAACAGCACTCACAATAGAGCACGAAATTAAACATCGACGGACCCCTAGCAAGCTAGAGGTGGGACCAGGTGCCCGGGAGGAGTAAGCATCCCCTGTTGGCTAGCCGCACCCGCCGGCGATGTTTATGAAGCATGGAAATGAAAATATATAAAATTCATGCACTGTCTGACGTAATGTCTGTATAGAAAGTGCTATGGCGACAATGTCAGGGAAGTATATTCAAAACACTTACTGTCAAACCCCTGTCAAATAAGTATTGTGATTATTCTCATCACGATTGAATTTAATCTGAGCAAAGCTCAATGTCTAATTAATCAAAATCTGTTGTGTCATTGAAATCGAACAAATTACCTTGGGTCAAGGTCATGGTGAAAGGGTTTGATGCAAGGAATACTTGTGTAAAGTTTGAACTCTCAAGGTCAAACAGACTTTGTTCTATAGAATAAAGTTTGTTGTGACCTTGATAATGAGAATTTGACCTTGGGTGAAGGTCAAGGCTGGGCTTAACGATAATATGTATGAAGTTTGAAATTCGAAGGTCAAATAGTCTTTGTTCTATGGGCAAAAGTTTGTTGTGACCTTGAGAATCAAAATTTGACCTTGGGTCAATGTCAAGGTGAAAGAGCTTGGCTTAGCGATAATATGTATGACGTTTGAACTCTGAAGGTCAAATAGTCTTTGATCTATAGGCAAAAAATTGTTGTGACCTTGAGAATCAAAATTTGACCTTGAAAGTAGGTCAACATTAAATGACTACCTAAAAGTAACCTACCATCCAAGTTTCAACTCAAAATCTCAAAAACTGTAGAAATTGGCACTGTGCCAATTTAAAGTTCCATTTTTAACTCGATTTAGCGCGAAAACCGTAAATATTTTGTCGAGCATGTAAGTGTAAAAAAGTTTGCAAATTTCCCAAAGAACATTTTAAAACAAATTTCGTTCAAATCATACGGTTAATTTAGGAGTTACAAGAGTTTAAAGATTTGATCTTTGGTGACCTCTAGCGGGGGCATATGTGAACTTTTCGACAACAAAAAAAATTTCAATTGAGATCTTTGTATGTTCTTTCACATGGTACTATTCATTTTATCACATGATGCGGAACTTGTTTGTAAAGTGACCGGAACGATGAGGAGGTAAGAATAATAACAAGAACTAGATGGCTACTGTTGCAAGCAACAGACGGATTCCTCCTTTATTAGACCTTCCTTGGAACTGAAGTGTTAAAATCGGAATAAAGAAGATGGAAAAATGAATAGTTGCTTTTGTACCTTATTCACTTCAGCAAATGAGTCTTAAGAGCTTTAGTCTAATTTGGGACTCTCATTTATTTATCAACAAAATAGAACAAAAAGATAATAAATACCTTTCATGTTTACGAAAGCTTTATACTCCATGATCTATCAATTCTAAATCCTTTAATATTACTATCTCAAAACAGAATTGCACAATGATTTTGCAATGAGAACATTTCTATAAATAGAAAATGACAATAGAATCAAAATACAGCCAAGTAATGCTACTAAGAAAAAAAAAACAGAGACCAAGAGTAAAAGAGTTATGTTTCTTATACTATGTTATGTTCAAATAAGAAAGACTACTTGAGTGAAGAATAAATAGCGTAGGACAAAAACTGCTAATTCTACAAGAGTAAGTTCGTTATGACCCTGAGAATGATAATTTGACCATGAATAAAGGTCACGGAAAAAAATAAGTATTAGTATTAATTCTTTTCAAGAATAAACTTAATCTAATCAAAGCTCAATATTTTATCAACCAAAGTATGTTGTGACTTTGAAATCGAACAAATGACCTTGGGTCAAGGTCAAAGTAAAAGGGCTTGATGCAAGGAATATTTGTGTTAAGTTTGAACTCTTAAGGTCAAAGAGTCTTTGTTCTATAGGCAAAAGTTTGTTGTGACCTTGAGAATCAAAATTTGACCTTGGATCAAGGTCAAGGTGAAAGAGCGTGGCTTAACGATAATATGTATGAAGTTTGAACTCTGAAGTTCAAATAGCCTTTATTCTATAGGCAAAACTTTGTTGTGACCTTGCGAAACAAAATTTGACCTTGGGTCAAGGTCAAGGTGAAAGAGCTTGCCTTAACGATAGTATGCATGAAGTTTGAACGCTGAAGGTCAAATAGTCTTTGTTCTATAGGCAAAAGTATGTTGTGACCTTGAGGATCAAAATTTGACCTTGGGTCAAGGTCAAGGTGAAAGAGCTTGGCTTAACGATAGTATGTATTAAGTTTGAACTCTGAAGGTCAAGTAGTCTTTGTTCTATAGGCCAAAATTTGTTCTGACCTTGAGAATAAAAATTTGACCTTGAAAGTAGGTCAGCATTAAATGTCTACCTCTAAGTAACCTACCATCCAAGTTTCAACTCAAAATCTCAAAAACTGTAGAAATTGGCACTGTGCCAATTTAAAGTTCCATTTTCAACTCTGAATAGCGCGAAAACCGTAAATATTTTATCGAGCATGTAAGCGTATAAAAGTTTGCAAATTTCCCAAAGAACAATATAAAACAAATTTTGTTCAAATCCGACGGTTAGTTAAAAAGTTATAAGAGTTTAAAGATTTGACCTTTGATGACCTCCAGCGGGGGCATATGTGAACCATTTGACAAGAAAAAAAATTTCATTCAAGATCTTCATATGCTCTTTCACGTGGTACTTTCCTTTTTTTCATATGATGCTGTACTTTTTTGTAAAGTGTCCGGAACGGTCTGGGGGTAAGAATAATAATAATAATAAGAACTAGATGGCTACTGTTGCAAGCAACAGACGGATTCCTCCTTTATTAGACCTTCCTTGGAACTGAAGTGCTAAAATCCGAATAAAGAAGATGGAAAAATGAATAGTTGCTTTTGTACCTTATTCACTTCAGCAAATGAGTCTTAAGAGCTTTAGTCTAATTTGGGACTCTCATTTATTTATCAACAAAATAGAACAAAAAGATAATAAATACCTTTCATGTTTACGAAAGCTTTATACTCCATGATCTATCAATTCTAAATCCTTTAATATTACTATCTCAAAACAGAATTGCACAATGATTTTTCAATGAGAGCATTTCTATAAATAGGAAATGACAATAGAATCAAAACACAGCCAAGTAATGCTACTAAGAAAAAAAACAGAGACCAAGAGTAAAAGAGTTATGTTTCTTATACTATGTTATGTTCAAATAAGAAAGACTACTTGCGTGAAGAATAAATAGCGTAGGACAAAAACAGCTAATTCTACAAGAGTAAGTTTGTTATGACCCTGAGAATGATCATTTTACCGTGAATAAAGGTCACGGAAAAAAGATAAGTATTTGAGGTAATTCTTTTCAAGATTGATCTTAATCTGATCAAAGTTCAATATTTTATCAACCAAAGTATGTTGTGACCTTGAAATCGAAAAAATGACCTTGGGTCAAGGTCAAGGTAAAAGGGCTTGATGCAAGGAATATTTGTGTTAAGTTTGAACTCTGAAGGTCAAATAGTCTTTATTCTATAGGCAAAACTTTGTTGTGACCTTGCAAATCAACATTTGACCTTGGGTCAAGGTCAAGGTGAAAGAGCTTGGCTTAATTATAGTATGTATGAAATTTGAACGCTGAAGGTCAAATAGTCTTTGTTCTATAGGCAAAAGTATGTTGTGACCTTGAGAATCAAAATTTGACCTTGGGTCAAGGTCAAGGTGAAAGAGCTTGGCTAAACGATAGTATGTATGAAGTTTGAACTCTCAAGGTCAAGTAGTCTTTATTCTATAGGCCAAAATTTGTTGTGACCTTGAGAATACAAATTTCACCTTGAAAGTAGGTCAGCATTTAATGTCTACCTATAAGTAACCTACCATCCAAGTTTCAACTCAATATCTCAAAAAATGTAGAAATTGGCACTGTGCCAATTTAAAGTTCCATTTTTAACTCGATATAGCGCGAAAACCGTAAATATTTTATCGAGCATGTAAGTGTAAAAAAGTTTGCAAATTTCCCAAAGAACATTTTAAAACAAATTTCGTTCAAATCGTACAGTTAGTTTAGGAGTTACAAGAGTTTAAAGATTTGACCTTTGGTGACCTCTAGCGGGGGCATATGTGAACTTTTCGACAAAAAAAAAAAATTCAATTGAGATCTTTGTATGTTCTTTCACATGGTACTATTCATTTTATCACATGATGCGGAACTTGTTTGTAAAGTGACCGGAACGATGAGGAGGTAAGAATAATAATAAGAATAATAACTAGATGGCTACTGTTGCAAGCAACAGACGGATTCCTCCTTTATTAGACCTTCCTCGGAACTGAAGTGCTAAAATCCGAATAAAGAAGATGGAAAAAAGAATAGTTGCTTTAGAATCTTATTCACTTCAGCAAATAAGTCAAAAGAGCTTATGTCTAACTTGGGACTCTTATTTATTTATTGTCAAGATAGAAGAAAAAAATAATAAATACCTTTCATGTTTACGAAATCTTTAAACTCCATGCACAATCAATATCTAATCCTTTACAATGACTTTCTCAAAATAGAATTGCACAATGATTTTGCAATGAGATCATTTCTATTAATAGAAAATGACAACAACATGAAACTACTGATTTGTAATGCTACTAAGAATAAAAAAGAAAGAAACAGAGAACAAGAATAAAAGAGTTATCTATCTTACTATGTAAAGTTCAAATAAGAAGTACTACTTGTGTGAAGAATAAATAATTAAGGACAAAATTCTGTGAATTCTACAAGAGTAAATGTTTGTTATGACCTTGAAAAAGTTAATTTGACCTTGAACCAAGGTCATGGATGAAAGATAAGCATTTGAATTTATTCTCATCAAGATTCCTCTTTATCTATCAAAGCTCAATATTTTATCGACAAAAGTCTGTTGTGACCTTGAAATCGAACAAATGACCTTGGGTCAAGGTCAAGGTGAAAGGACTTGATGCAAGGAATATTTGCGCCAAGTTTGAACTCTCAAGGTCAAATGGTCTTTGTTCTATAGGCAAAAGATTGTTGTGACCTTGAGAATCAAAATTTGACCTTGGGCCAAGGTCAAGGTGAAAGGGCTTGGCTCAATGATTGTATTTATGAAGTTTGAACTGTCAAGGTCAAATAGTCTTTGTTCTATAGGCAAAAGTTTGTTGTGACCTTGAGAATCATAATGTGACCTTGAAACTAGGTCATCATCAATGACTACCTATAAGTAACCTACCATCCAAGTTTCAACTCAAAATCTCAAAAACTGTAGAAATTGGCACTGTGCCAATTTAAAGTTCCATTTCAACTCTAAATAGCGCGAAAACCGTAAATATTTTATCGAGCATGTAAGCGTATAAAAGTTTGCAAATTTCCCAAAGAACAATATAAAACAAATTTCGTTCAAATCCGACGGTTAGTTAAGGAGTTATAAGAGTTTAAAGATTTGACCTTTGATGACCTCTAGCGGGGGCATATGTGAACATTTTGACAAGAAAAAAAATTTAATTCAAGATCTTTATATGCTCTTTCACATGGTACTTTCCGTTTTTTCATATGATGCTGTACTTTTTTGTAAAGTGTCCGGAACGGTTTGGGGGTAAGAATAATAATAATAAGAATAACTAGATGGCTACTGTTGCAAGCAACAGACGGATTCCTCCTTTATTAGACCTTCCTCGGAACTGAAGTGTTAAAATCCGAATAAAGAATGATGAAAAAGAATAGTTGCTTTAGTACCTTATTCACTTCAGCAAATGAGTCAAAAGAGCTTAGTCTAACTTGGGACTCTTATCTATTTATCGACAAAAAAGAAGAAAAAGACGATAAATACCTTTCAAGTTTAGGAAGGCTTTAAACTCCTATATCTATTCTATCCATTTTGAATCCTTTTAAATTACTATCCCAAAAAGAATTGCACAATGAATTAGCAATGAGAAAATTTCTATAAATAGAGAATGACAACAGCATGAAAGTACAGACAAGTAATGCTACTAAGATAAAAAAGGAAACAGAGAACAAGAATAAAAGAGTTATCTATCTTACTATGTAAAGTTCAAATAAGAAGTACTACTTCTGTGAAGAATAAATATTTAAGAACAAAATCCTATCAATCCTACAAGAGTAAATGTTTGTTATGACCTTGAAAAAGTTTATTTGACCTTGAACCAAGGTCATGGATGAAAGATAAGCATTTTAGTTAATTCTCATCAAGATTTCTTTTTATCTATTCAAAGCTCAATATTTTATCAACAAAAGTCTGTTGTGACCTTGAAATCGAACAAATGACCTTGGGTCAAGGTCAAGGTGAAAGGACTTGATGCAAGGAATATTTGCGTCAAGTTTGAACTCTCAAGGTCAAATGGTCTTTGTTCTATAGGAAAAATTTTGTTGTGACCTTGAGAATGAGAATTTGACCTTGGGTCAAGGTCAAGGTGAAAGGGCTTGGATCAATGATTGTATTTATGAAGTTTGAAGTGTCAAGGTCAAATAGTCTTTGTTCTATAGGCAAAAGTTTGTTGTGACCTTGAGAATCATAATTTGACCTTGAAACTAGGTCATCATCAATGACTACCTATAAGTAACCTACCATCCAAGTTTCAACTCAAAATCTCAAAAACTGTAGAAATTGGCACTGTGCCAATTTAAAGTTCCATTTTCAACTCAAAATAGCGCGAAAACCGTAAATATTTTATCGAGCATGTAAGCGTATAAAAGTTTGCAAATTTCCTAAAGAACAATATAAAACAAATTTCGTTCAAATCGCACGGTTAGTTTAGGAGTTATAAGGTTTTAAAGATTTGACCTTTGATGACCTCTAGCGGGGGCATATGTGAACTTTTCGACAAGAAAAAAAATTTAAATTTAGATCTTCATATGCTCTTTCACATGGTACTTTCCTTTTTTTCATATGATGCTGTACTTTTTTGTAAAGTGACCGGAACGGTTTGTGGGTAAGAATAATAATAATAATAAGAACTAGATGGCTACTGTTGCAAGCAACAGACGGATTCCTCCCTTATTAGAACTTCCTCGGAACTGAAGTGTTAAAATCCAAATAAAGAAGATGAAAAAAAAGAATAGTTGCTTTAGTACCTTATTCACTTCAGCAAATGAGGTCAAAAGAGCTTATGTCTAACTTGGGACTCTTATCTATTTATCGACAAAGAAGAAGAAAAAGACGATAAATACATTTCAAGTTTAGGAAGGCTTTAAACTCCTTGATCTATTCTATCCATTTTGAATACTTTTAAATTACTATCCCAAAAAGAATTGCACAATGAATTAGCAATGAGAAAATTTCTATAAATAGAGAATGACAACAGCATGAAAGTACAGACAAGTAATGCTACTAAGATAAAAAAGGAAACAGAGAACAAGAATAAAAGAGTTATCTATCTTACTATGTAAAGTTCAAATAAGAAGTACTACTTGTGTGAAGAATAAATATTTAAGAACAAAATCCTATCAATCCTACAAGAGTAAATGTTTGTTATGACCTTGAAAAAGTTTATTTGACCTTGAACCAAGGTCATGGATGAAAGATAAGCATTTTAGTTTATTCTCATCAAGATTTCTTTTCATCTATTCAAAGCTCAATATTTTATCAACAAAAGTCTGTTGTGACCTTGAAATCGAACAAATGACCTTGGGTCAAGGTCAAGGTGAAAGGACTTGATGCAAGGAATATTTGCGTCAAGTTTGAACTCTCAAGGTCAAATGGTCTTTGTTCTATAGGAAAAATTTTGTTGTGACCTTGAGAATGAGAATTTGACCTTGGGTCAAGGTCAAGGTGAAAGGGCTTGGATCAATGATTGTATTTATGAAGTTTGAACTGTCAAGGTCAAATAGTCTTTGTTCTATAGGCAAAAGTTTGTTGTGACCTTGAGAATCATAATTTGACCTTGAAACTAGGTCATCATCAATGACTACCTATAAGTAACCTACCATCCAAGTTTCAACTCAAAATCTCAAAAACTGTAGAAATTGGCACTGTGCCAATTTAAAGTTCCATTTTCAACTCAAAATAGCGCGAAAACCGTAAATATTTATCGAGCATGTAAGCGTATAAAAGTTTGCAAATTTCCCAAAGAACAATATAAAACAAATTTCATTCAAATCGCACGGTTAGTTTAGGAGTTATAAGGTTTTAAAGATTTTACCTTTGATGACCTCTAGCGGGGCATATGTGAACTTTTCGACAAGAAAAAAATTTAAATGAAGATCTTTATTTGCTCTTTCACATGATACTTTCCATTTTATCATATGATGCGGTACTTTGTTGTAAAGTCTCTGGATTGGCTTGGGGGTAAGAATAATAATAATAATAAGAATAATAAGAATAAAGAAAAGACAATACAATAACAGAAAGGATTCCGACGGAAGTCGGAATCCTTAATAATAATAATAATAAGAATAAAGAAAAGACAATACAATAACAGAAAGGATTCCGACGGAAATCGGAATCCTTAATAAATGGAAGGATGGAGGTTCCTGTGGACATAGCAGACGGATTCCTCTCATTTTCATCTTGTTAAGAACAGAAATGAAAATTGAAAAAATGCGAAAATGACTGGCCGCAGCTGGACTCGAACCAGGTACCTTCACCAAGGTAGGCCCCATCGTATCTTGTACATGTAATGTCAGGTCACATGGTTGAATTGACCAATGAAATTTGTAACACATCCTGGGTCATGCATATTAATTATGTGAGGGATTTTCCAATGAATCATGACAATATAGCAAGTGTTTTCAAACTGGTACATGTATTCGATATTTCTTGATTCTGTTAGAAAACATTTTGAACTAATACATACTCGTATAAATTTTGAAATGAAAACAATGTTGAAGCACTGTACTTTATGTTTGCTTACGAATGAAAAAAAATTGAGGGGAAAAAATGGCCGAGGCCGGTATCGAACCCCGGACCCTCCGATTCGAAGTCTGACGCTCTACCGCTGAGCTATTGCAGAACTGACAAAGCTTTGCATCAAAAGTCTTTAGAAGGATGAAATCTTGCGACTATGATATGACTCAACATGTCGAGCATGTTCCGAATGATAAATCTTTATCGATCGATTCTATTTACAGGTTTGTATTCAGGAGTAAACAACACAGAATTTCATAAAATGTATTTTTTTTATTTGACTTTCATTGACCATGTATGTAGAGAATAAAATTATGAATCAATAAAATGTGTTTGCTTATTTTGCAAGGGCGGATCTAGACAGAGTAGGTGAAAACAGGTATGTACACGTATGTAACATGTAAGTCGGAGGGGGGGGGGGGCAAAAACTTATCAACCTCCCCCTTTCGAAGGACTAGCCTATGTCATTGGATAAACAAACCGTCAAAGATCTTGTACAGTTATTTCAAAGATTGACGAATTCAAAAAGAAACAGACAAACAAACGAGAAAAAAAAATGCCCAAGGGGGCCACATTGCTCCGTCAAAGGTCTTGTACAGTTGTTTCAAATATTAAGGAATTTAATAAGAAAAAGACAAACAAACAAACAAAACAAATGAAAAAAAAACAAAAAAAAACAAGAGGCCCAAGGGAGCCATATTGCTCAGTCAAAAGTCTTGTACAGTTGTTTCAAAGATTGTCGAATCAAAAAAGAAAAAAACAAGCAAACAAACAAACAAGCAAAACAAATGAAAATAAAAAAAAAAACAAAACAAACAAGAGGCCCAAGGGGGCCACATTGCTCCGTCAAAGGTCTTGTACAGTTGTTTCAAAGATTGACGAATTAAAAAAACAAGACAAACAAACAAAACAAAACAAACAAGAGGCCCAAGGGGGCCACATTGCTCCGTCAAAGGTCTTGTACAGTTGTTTCAAAGATTGATGAATGAAAAAAAAAGAGGCCTAAGGTGGCCATATATACACGTTGAAGTCAATGACAGTGAAATAAATATGCGCAATATGAAATGTGTTTTTCTTCTGAATAAAAAGCTATGAATAGGACTGACTTGTTGCATGAACGATCGATAATTCTTGTAATGCTGAATCAGCCATTTGTATTTCTCCGTCTGTATATCAAAAATAAAAACCACTAACATTCAGGAACTCCAATGGCTATGTGGATAGGTCGTTGGACTGCTGGCCCAAGGGTACCGGGTTCGATCCCCAGTCTGGACGTTTTTTTTTTTTCGCCGATCGTCTGCGTTTCTGTCTAGTACTCTCTCTATCTGTTCGTATGTCTGTTCGTTCTTCTATCGTTGTCAGTCTATCTAACACTGTCTATCTTACACTGTCAGTCTGTCTGTCTGGTCCATGCTGCAAATTTACCAGTTAATTTAAATGATGCTATTCAATTTTAAGACATTTTTAAAACATTTAATTAGAAAATGACAACAGCATGAAAGTACAGACAAGTCATGGTACGAAGAGAAATAGAAATAAAAGATTTATCTTTCTTAGATCATGTAAAGTTCATATAAGAAGGACCTCGTTTGTGAAGTATAAGTAGTGTAGGACAAACACTGTGTATTTAACAAGTAAATGTTGTTATGACATTGAGAATGAAATTTTCACCTTGAACCAAGGTCAAGGAAAAAAGATGAGTATAGAATATCATTTTCTTCAAAATATATATGAAATTGAATAAAGCTCAATATTTTATCAACAAAAGACTGTTATGACCTTGAAATCGAACGAATGACCTTTGGTCAAGGTCAATGTGACAGGACTTACTGCAAGGAATATTTGTACCCAGTTTGCACTCTCAAGGTCAAACAGTCTTTGTTTTATAGGCAAAAATGTTGTTGTGACCTTGAGAATGAGAATTTGACCTTGGATCAAGGTCAAGGTGAAAGAGCTTGGCTTAACAATTATATGTATGAAGTTTGAACTCTGAAGGTCAAATAGTCTTTGTTCTATAAGCAAAAGTTTCATGTGACCTTGAGAATAAAAATTTGACCTTGAAAAGAGGTCAACATTAAATGACTACCTATAAGTGACCTAACATCCAAGTTTCAACTCAAAGTCTCAAAAATTGTAGAAATTGGCACCTTGCCAATTTAAGGTTCCATTTTCAACTTGAAATAGCTTGAAAACTGTAAATATTTTATGGAGCATGTAAGCGTATAAAAGTTTGCAAATTTCTCAAAGAACAATATAAAACAAATTTTGTTCAAATCGTACGGTTAGTAAAGGAGTTATAAGAGTTTAAAGATTTGACCGCTGATGACCTCTAGCGGGGGCATATGTGAACTTTTCGACAAGAAAAAAATATTAAATTAAGATCTTTATTTGCTCTTTCACATGATACTTTCCATTTTATCATATGATGCGGTACTTTGTTGTAACGTCACTGGATTGGCTTGGGGGTAAGAATAATAATAATAATAATAATAATAATAATAAGAATAATAAGAATAAAGAAAAGACAATACAATAACAGAAAGGATTCCGACGGAAATCGGAATCCTTAATAAATGGAAGGATGGAGGTTCCTGTGGACATAGCAGACGGATTCCTCTCATTTTCATCTTGTTAAGAACAGAAATGAAAATTGAAAAAATGCGAAAATGACTGGCCGCAGCTGGACTCGAACCAGGTACCTTCACCAAGGTAGGCCCCATCGTATCTTGTACATGTAATGTCAGGTCACATGGTTGAATTGACCAATGAAATTTGTAACACATCCTGGGTCATGCATATTAATTATGTGAGGGATTTTCCAATGAATCATGACAATATAGCAAGTGTTTTCAAACTGGTACATGTATTCGATATTTCTTGATTCTGTTAGAAAACATTTTGAACTAATACATACTCGTATAAATTTTGAAATGAAAACAATGTTGAAGCACTGTACTTTATGTTTGCTTACGAATGAAAAAAAATTGAGGGGAAAAAATGGCCGAGGCCGGTATCGAACCCCGGACCCTCCGATTCGAAGTCTGACGCTCTACCGCTGAGCTATTGCAGAACTGACAAAGCTTTGCATCAAAAGTCTTTAGAAGGATGAAATCTTGCGACTATGATATGACTCAACATGTCGAGCATGTTCCGAATGATAAATCTTTATCGATCGATTCTATTTACAGGTTTGTATTCAGGAGTAAACAACACAGAATTTCATAAAATGTATTTTTTTTATTTGACTTTCATTGACCATGTATGTAGAGAATAAAATTATGAATCAATAAATGTGTTTGCTTATTTTGCAAGGGCGGATCTAGACAGGGTAGGTGAAAACAGGTATGTACACGTATGTAACATGTAAGTCGGAGGGGGGGGGGGCAAAAACTTATCAACCTCCCCCTTTCGAAGGACTAGCCTATGTCATTGGATAAACAAACCGTCAAAGATCTTGTACAGTTATTTCAAAGATTGACGAATTCAAAAAGAAACAGACAAACAAACGAGAAAAAAAAATGCCCAAGGGGGCCACATTGCTCCGTCAAAGGTCTTGTACAGTTGTTTCAAAGATTGACGAATGAAAAAAAAGAGGCCTAAGGTGGCCATATATACACGTTGAAGTCAATGACAGTGAAATAAATATGCGCAATATGAAATGTGTTTTTCTTCTGAATAAAAAGCTATGAATAGGACTGACTTGTTGCATGAACGATCGATAATTCTTGTAATGCTGAATCAGCCATTTGTATTTCTCCGTCTGTATATCAAAAATAAAAACCACTAACATTCAGGAACTCCAATGGCTATGTGGATAGGGCGTTGGACTGCTGGCCCAAGGGTACCGGGTTCGATCCCCAGTCTGGACGTTTTTTTTTTTTCGCCGATCGTCTGCGTTTCTGTCTAGTACTCTCTCTATCTGTTCGTATGTCTGTTCGTTCTTCTATCGTTGTCAGTCTATCTAACACTGTCTATCTTACACTGTCAGTCTGTCTGTCTGGTCCATGCTGCAAATTTACCAGTTAATTTAAATGATGCTATTCAATTTTAAGACATTTTTAAAACATTTAATTAGAAAATGACAACAGCATGAAAGTACAGACAAGTCATGGTACGAAGAGAAATAGAAATAAAAGATTTATCTTTCTTAGATCATGTAAAGTTCATATAAGAAGGACCTCGTTTGTGAAGTATAAGTAGTGTAGGACAAACACTGTGTATTTAACAAGTAAATGTTGTTATGACATTGAGAATGAAATTTTCACCTTGAACCAAGGTCAAGGAAAAAAGATGAGTATAGAATATCATTTTCTTCAAAATATATATGAAATTGAATAAAGCTCAATATTTTATCAACAAAAGACTGTTATGACCTTGAAATCGAACGAATGACCTTTGGTCAAGGTCAATGTGACAGGACTTACTGCAAGGAATATTTGTACCCAGTTTGCACTCTCAAGGTCAAACAGTCTTTGTTTTATAGGCAAAAATGTTGTTGTGACCTTGAGAATGAGAATTTGACCTTGGATCAAGGTCAAGGTGAAAGAGCTTGGCTTAACAATTATATGTATGAAGTTTGAACTCTGAAGGTCAAATAGTCTTTGTTCTATAAGCAAAAGTTTCATGTGACCTTGAGAATAAAAATTTGACCTTGAAAAGAGGGTCAACATTAAATGACTATCCTATAAGTGACCTAACATCCAAGTTTCAACTCAAAGTCTCAAAAATTGTAGAAATTGGCACCTTGCCAATTTAAGGTTCCATTTTCAACTTGAAATAGCTTGAAAACTGTAAATATTTTATGGAGCATGTAAGCGTATAAAAGTTTGCAAATTTCTCAAAGAACAATATAAAACAAATTTTGTTCAAATCGTACGGTTAGTAAAGGAGTTATAAGAGTTTAAAGATTTGACCGCTGATGACCTCTAGCGGGGGCATATGTGAACTTTTCGACAAGAAAAAAATATTAAATTAAGATCTTTATTTGCTCTTTCACATGATACTTTCCATTTTATCATATGATGCGGTACTTTGTTGTAACGTCACTGGATTGGCTTGGGGGTAAGAATAATAATAATAATAATAATAATAATAATAACTAGATGGCTACTGTTGCAAGCAACAGACGGATTCCTCCTTTATTAGACCTTCCTCGGAACTGAAGTGTTAAAATCCGAATAAAGATGATGAAAAAAGAATAGTTGCTTTAGTACCTTATTCACTTCAGCAAATGAGTCAAAAGAGCTTATGTCTAACTTGGGACTCTTATCTATTTATCGACAAAAAAGAAGAAAAAGACGATAAATACCTTTCAAGTTTAGGAAGGCTTTAAACTCCTATATCTATTCTATCCATTTTGAATCCTTTTAAATTACTATCCCAAAAAGAATTGCACAATGAATTAGCAATGAGAAAATTTCTATAAATAGAGAATGACAACAGCATGAAAGTACAGACAAGTAATGCTACTAAGATAAAAAAGGAAACAGAGAACAAGAATAAAAGAGTTATCTATCTTACTATGTAAAGTTCAAATAAGAAGTACTACTTCTGTGAAGAATAAATATTTAAGAACAAAATCCTATCAATCCTACAAGAGTAAATGTTTGTTATGACCTTGAAAAAGTTTATTTGACCTTGAACCAAGGTCATGGATCAAAGATAAGCATTTTAGTTATTCTCATCAAGATTTCTTTTATCTATTCAAAGCTCAATATTTTATCAACAAAAGTCTGTTGTGACCTTGAAATCGAACAAATGACCTTGGGTCAAGGTCAAGGTGAAAGGACTTGATGCAAGGAATATTTGCGTCAAGTTTTAACTCTCAATGTCAAATGGTCTTTGTTCTATAGGAAAAATTTTGTTGTGACCTTGAGAATGAGAATTTGACCTTGGGTCAAGGTCAAGGTGAAAGGGCTTGGATCAATGATTGTATTTATGAAGTTTGAACTGTCAAGGTCAAATAGTCTTTGTTCTATAGGCAAAAGTTTGTTGTGACCTTGAGAATCATAATTTGACCTTGAAACTAGGTCATCATCAATGACTACCTATAAGTAACCTACCATCCAAGTTTCAACTCAAAATCTCAAAAACTGTAGAAATTGGCACTGTGCCAATTTAAAGTTCCATTTTCAACTCAAAATAGCGCGAAAACCGTAAATATTTTATCGAGCATGTAAGCGTATAAAAGTTTGCAAATTTCCCAAAGAACAATATAAAACAAATTTCGTTAAAATCGCACGGTTAGTTTAGGAGTTATAAGGTTTTAAAGATTTTACCTTTGATGACCTCTAGCAGGGGCATATGTGAACTTTTCGACAAGAAAAAAATTTTAAATTTAGATCTTCATATGCTCTTTCACATGGTACTTTCCGTTTTTTCATATGATGCTGTACTTTTTTGTAAAGTGACCGGAACGGTTTGGGGGTAAGAATAATAATAATAATAAGAATAATAAGAATAAAGAAAAGACAATACAATAACAGAAAGGATTCCGACGGAAGTCGGAATCCTTAATAAGAATAAAGAAAAGACAATACAATAACAGAAAGGATTCCGACGGAAATCGGAATCCTTAATAAATGGAAGGATGGAGGTTCCTGTGGACATAGCAGACGGATTCCTCTCATTTTCATCTTGTTAAGAACAGAAATGAAAATTGAAAAAATGCGAAAATGACTGGCCGCAGCTGGACTCGAACCAGGTACCTTCACCAAGGTAGGCCCCATCGTATCTTGTACATGTAATGTCAGGTCACATGGTTGAATTGACCAATGAAATTTGTAACACATCCTGGGTCATGCATATTAATTATGTGAGGGATTTTCCAATGAATCATGACAATATAGCAAGTGTTTTCAAACTGGTACATGTATTCGATATTTCTTGATTCTGTTAGAAAACATTTTGAACTAATACATACTCGTATAAATTTTGAAATGAAAACAATGTTGAAGCACTGTACTTTATGTTTGCTTACGAATGAAAAAAATTGAGGGGAAAAAAATGGCCGAGGCCGGTATCGAACCCCGGACCCTCCGATTCGAAGTCTGACGCTCTACCGCTGAGCTATTGCAGAACTGACAAAGCTTTGCATCAAAAGTCTTTAGAAGGATGAAATCTTGCGACTATGATATGACTCAACATGTCGAGCATGTTCCGAATGATAAATCTTTATCGATCGATTCTATTTACAGGTTTGTATTCAGGAGTAAACAACACAGAATTTCATAAAATGTATTTTTTTTATTTGACTTTCATTGACCATGTATGTAGAGAATAAAATTATGAATCAATAAAATGTGTTTGCTTATTTTGCAAGGGCGGATCTAGACAGGGTAGGTGAAAACAGGTATGTACACGTATGTAACATGTAAGTCGGAGGGGGGGGGGGCAAAAACTTATCAACCTCCCCCTTTCGAAGGACTAGCCTATGTCATTGGATAAACAAACCGTCAAAGATCTTGTACAGTTATTTCAAAGATTGACGAATTCAAAAAGAAACAGACAAACAAACGAGAAAAAAAAATGCCCAAGGGGGCCACATTGCTCCGTCAAAGGTCTTGTACAGTTGTTTCAAATATTAAGGAATTTAAAAAGAAAAATACAAACAAACAAATGAAAAAAAAAAAAAAAAAAAAAACAAGAGGCCCAAGGGAGCCATTTTGCTCAGTCAAAAGTCTTGTACAGTTGTTTCAAAGATTGTCGAATCAAAAAAGAAAAAAACAAGCAAACAAACAAACAAGCAAAACAAATGAAAATAAAAAAAAACAAACAAACAAGAGGCCCAAGGGGGCCACATTGCTCCGTCAAGGTCTTGTACAGTTGTTTCAAAGATTGACGAATTAAAAAAACAAGACAAACAAACAAAACAAAAAAAAAAAAAAAAACCAAGAAGGCCAAGGGGGCCACATTGCTCCGTCAAAGGTCTTGTACAGTTGTTTCAAAGATTGACGAATGAAAAAAAAGAGGCCTAAGGTGGCCATATATACACGTTGAAGTCAATGACAGTGAAATAAATATGCGCAATATGAAATGTGTTTTTCTTCTGAATAAAAAGCTATGAATAGGACTGACTTGTTGCATGAACGATCAATAATTCTTGTAATGCTGAATCAGCCATTTGTATTTCTCCGTCTGTATATCAAAAATAAAAACCACTAACATTCAGGAACTCCAATGGCTATGTGGATAGGGCGTTGGACTGCTGGCCCAAGGGTACCGGGTTCGATCCCCAGTCTGGACGTTTTTTTATCGCCGATCGTCTGCGTTTCTGTCTAGTACTCTCTCTATCTGTTCGTATGTCTGTTCGTTCTTCTATCGTTGTCAGTCTATCTAACACTGTCTATCTTACACTGTCAGTCTGTCTGTCTGGTCCATGCTGCAAATTTACCAGTTAATTTAAATGATGCTATTCAATTTTAAGACATTTTAAAACATTTAATTAGAAAATGACAACAGCATGAAAGTACAGACAAGTCATGGTACGAAGAGAAATAGAAATAAAAGATTTATCTTTCTTAGATCATGTAAAGTTCATATAAGAAGGACCTCGTTTGTGAAGTATAAGTAGTGTAGGACAAACACTGTGTATTTAACAAGTAATGTTGTTATGACATTGAGAATGAAATTTTCACCTTGAACCAAGGTCAAGGAAAAAAGATGAGTATAGAATATCATTTTCTTCAAAATATATATGAAATTGAATAAAGCTCAATATTTTATCAACAAAAGACTGTTATGACCTTGAAATCGAACGAATGACCTTTGGTCAAGGTCAATGTGACAGGACTTACTGCAAGGAATATTTGTACCCAGTTTGCATTCTCAAGGTCAAACAGTCTTTGTTTTATAGGCAAAATGTTGTTGTGACCTTGAGAATGAGAATTTGACCTTGGATCAAGGTCAAGGTGAAAGAGCTTGGCTTAACAATTATATGTATGAAGTTCGAACTCTGAAGGTCAAATAGTCTTTGTTTTATAAGCAAAAGTTTCATGTGACCTTGAGAATAAAAATTTGACCTTGAAAAGAAGGTCAACATTAAATGACTACCTATAAGTGACCTAACATCCAAGTTTCAACTCAAAGTCTCAAAAATTGTAGAAATTGGCACCTTGCCAATCTAAGGTTCCATTTTCAACTTGAAATAGCTTGAAAACTGTAAATATTTTATGGAGCATGTAAGCGTATAAAAGTTTGCAAATTTCTCAAAGAACAATATAAAACAAATTTTGTTCAAATCGTACGGTTAGTTAAGGAGTTATAAGAGTTTAACGATTTGACCGCTGATGACCTCTAGCGGGGGCATATGTGAACTTTTCGACAAGAAAAAAATATTAAATTAAGATCTTTATTTGCTCTTTCACATGATACTTTCCATTTTATCATATGATGCGGTACTTTGTTGTAACGTCACTGGATTGGCTTGGGGGTAAGAATAATAATAATAATAATAATAATAATAATAATAAGAATAATAAGAATAAAGAAAAGACAATACAATAACAGAAAGGATTCCGACGGAAATCGGAATCCTTAATAAGAATAAAGAAAAGACAATACAATAACAGAAAGGATTCCGACGGAAGTCGGAATCCTTAATAAGAATAATAAGAATAAAGAAAAGACAATACAATAACAGAAAGGATTCCGACGGAAATCGGAATCCTTAATAAATGGAAGGATGGAGGTTCCTGTGGACATAGCAGACGGATTCCTCTCATTTTCATCTTGTTAAGAACAGAAATGAAAATTGAAAAAATGCGAAAATGACTGGCCGCAGCTGGACTCGAACCAGGTACCTTCACCAAGGTAGGCCCCATCGTATCTTGTACATGTAATGTCAGGTCACATGGTTGAATTGACCAATGAAATTTGTAACACATCCTGGGTCATGCATATTAATTATGTGAGGGATTTTCCAATGAATCATGACAATATAGCAAGTGTTTTCAAACTGGTACATGTATTCGATATTTCTTGATTCTGTTAGAAAACATTTTGAACTAATACATACTCGTATAAATTTTGAAATGAAAACAATGTTGAAGCACTGTACTTAATGTTTGCTTACGAATGAAAAAAAAATGAGGGGAAAAAATGGCCGAGGCCGGTATCGAACCCCGGACCCTCCGATTCGAAGTCTGACGCTCTACCGCTGAGCTATTGCAGAATTGACAAAACTTTGCATCAAAAGTCTTTAGAAGGATGAAATCTTGCGACTATGATATGACTCAACATGTCGAGCATGTTCCGAATGATAAATCTTTATCGATCGATTCTATTTACAGGTTTGTATTCAGGAGTAAACAACACAGAATTTCATAAAATGTATTTTTTTTATTTGACTTTCATTGACCATGTATGTAGAGAATAAAATTATGAATCAATAAATTGTGTTTGCTTCTTTTGCAAGGGCGGATCTAGACAGGGTAGGTGAAAACAGGTATGTACACGTATGTAACATGTAAGTCGGAGGGGGGGGGGGAGCAAAAACTTATCAACCTCCCCCTTTCGAAGGACTAGCCTATGTCATTGGATAAACAAACCGTCAAAGATCTTGTACAGTTATTTCAAAGATTGACGAATTCAAAAAGAAACAGACAAACAAACGAGAAAAAAAAATGCCCAAGGGGGCCACATTGCTCCGTCAAAGGTCTTGTACAGTTGTTTCAAATATTAAGGAATTTAATAAAAAAAGACAAACAAACAAACAAAAACAAAAAAAAAAAAAAAAAAAAAAAAAAAAAAAAAAAAAACAAGAGGCCCAAGGGAGCCATATTGCTCAGTCAAAAGTCTTGTACAGTTGTTTCAAAGATTGCCGAATCAAAAAAGAAAAAAAAAACAAACAAACAAACAAGCAAAACAAATGAAAACAAAACAAAACAAAACAAAACAAACAAGAGGCCCAAGGGGGCCACATTGCTCCGTCAAAGGTCTTGTACAGTTGTTTCAAAGATTGACGAATTAAAATAAACCAAGACATACAAACAAAACAAAAAAAAAAAAAAAAACCCCAAGAAGCCCAAGGGGGCCACATTGCTCCGTCAAAGGTCTTGTACAGTTGTTTCAAAGATTGACGAATGAAAAAAAAGAGGCCTAAGGTGGCCATATATACACGTTGAAGTCAATGACATTGAAATGAATATGCGCAATATGAAATGTGTTTTTCTTCTGAATAAAAAGCTATGAATAGGACTGACTTGTTGCATGAACGATCGATAATTCTTGTAATGCTGAATCAGCCATTTGTATTTCTCCGTCTGTATATCAAAAATAAAAACCACTAACATTCAGGAACTCCAATGGCTATGTGGATAGGGCGTTGGACTGCTGGCCCAAGGGTACCGGGTTCGATCCCCAGTCTGGACGTTTTTTGTTTTTTTTCGCCGATCGTCTGCGTTTCTGTCTAGTACTCTCTCTATCTGTTCGTATGTCTGTTCGTTCTTCTATCGTTGTCAGTCTATCTAACACTGTCTATCTTACACTGTCAGTCTGTCTGTCTGGTCCATGCTGCAAATTTACCAGTTAATTTAAATGATGCTATTCAATTTTAAGACATTTTTAAAACATTCAATTAGAAAATGACAACAGCATGAAAGTACAGACAAGTCATGGTACGAAGAGAAATAGAAATAAAAGATTTATCTTTCTTATATCATGTAAAGTTCATATAAGAAGGACTTCGTTTGTGAAGTAGAAGTAGTGTGGGACAAACACTGTGTATTTAACAAGTAAATGTTGTTATGACATTGAGAATGAAATTTTCACCTTGAACCAAGGTCAAGGAAAAAAGATGAGTATAGAATATCATTTTCTTCAAAATATATATGAAATTGAATAAAGCTCAATATTTTATCAACAAAAGACTGTTATGACCTTGAAATCGAACGAATGACCTTTGGTCAAGGTCAATGTGACAGGACTTACTGCAAGGAATATTTGTACCCAGTTGGCACTCTCAAGGTCAAACAGTCTTTGTTTTATAGGCAAAAATGCTGTTGTGACCTTGAGAATGAGAATTTGACCTTGGATCAAGGTCAAGGTGAAAGAGCTTGGCTTAACAATTATATATGAAGTTTGAACTCTGAAGGTCAAATAGTCTTTGTTCTATAAGCAAAAGTTTCATGTGACCTTGAGAATAAAAATTTGACCTTGAAAAGAGGGTCAACATTAAATGACTATCTATAAGTGACCTAACATCCAAGTTTCAACTCAAAGTCTCAAAAATTGTAGAAATTGGCACCTTGCCAATTTAAGGTTCCATTTTCAACTTGAAATAGCTTGAAAACTGTAAATATTTTATGGAGCATGTAAGCGTATAAAAGTTTGCAAATTTCTCAAAGAACAATATAAAACAAATTTTGTTCAAATCGTACGGTTAGTAAAGGAGTTATAAGAGTTTAAAGATTTGACCGCTGATGACCTCTAGCGGGGGCATATGTGAACTTTTCGACAAGAAAAAAATATTAAATTAAGATCTTTATTTGCTCTTTTACATGATACTTTCCATTTTATCATATGATGCGGTACTTTGATGTAACGTCACTGGATTGGCTTGGGGGTAAGAATAATAATAATAATAATAATAATAATAATAATAAGAATAATAAGAATAAAGAAAAGACAATACAATAACAGAAAGGATTCCGACGGAAATCGGAATCCTTAACTAGATGGCTACTGTTGCAAGCAACAGACGGATTCCTCCTTTATTAGACCTTCATCGGAACTGAAATGTTAAAATCCGAATAAAGAAGATGAAAAAAGAATAGTTGCTTTAGTACCTTATTCACTTCAGCAAATGAGTCAAAAGAGCTTATGTCTAACTTGGGACTCTTATCTATTTATCGACAAAAAAGAAGAAAAAGACGATAAATACCTTTCAAGTTTAGGAAGGCTTTAAACTCCTAGATCTATTCTATCCATTTTGAATCCTTTTAAATTACTATCCCAAAAAGAATTGCACAATGAATTAACAATGAGAAAATTTCTATAAATAGAGAATGACAACAGCATGAAAGTACAGACAAGTAATGCTACTAAGAAAAAAAAAAGGAAATAGAGAACAAGAATAAAAGAGTTATCTATCTTACTATGTAAAGTTCAAATAAGAAGTACTACTTGTGTGAAGAATAAATATTTAAGAACAAAATCCTATCAATCCTACAAGAGTAAATGTTTGTTATGACCTTGAAAAAGTTTATTTGACCTTGAACCAAGGTCATGGATGAAAGATAAGCATTTTAGTTTATTCTCATCAAGATTTCTTTTCATCTATTCAAAGCTCAATATTTTATCAACAATAGTCTGTTGTGACCTTGAAATCGAACAAATGACCTTGGGTCAAGGTCAAGGTGAAAGGACTTGATGCAAGGAATATTTGGGCCAAGTTTGAACTCTCAAGGTCAAATGGTCTTTGTTCTATAGACAAAAGTTTGTTGTGACCTTGAGAATCAAAATTTGACCTTGGGCCAAGGTCAAGGTGAAAGGGCTTGGCTCAATGATTGTATTTATGAAGCTTGAACTGTCAAGGTCAAATAGTCTTTGTTCTATAGGCAAAAGTTTGTTGTGACCTTGAGAATCATAATGTGACCTTGAAACTAGGTCATCATCAATGACTACCTACTAGTAGCCTACCATCCAAGTTTCAACTCAAAATCTCAAAAACTGTAGAAATTGGCACTGTGCCAATTTAAAGTTCCCTTTTCAACTCAAAATAGCACGAAAACCGTAAATATTTTATCGAGCATGTAAGCGTATAAAAGTTTGCAAATTTCCCAAAGATCAATATAAAACAAATTTCGTTCAAATCGTACGGTTAGTTTAGGAGTTATAAGAGTTTAAAGATTTGACCTTTGATGACCTCCAGCGGGGGCTTATGTGAACCATTTGACAAGAAAAAAAAATTCATTCAAGATTTTCATATGCTCTTTCACATGGTACTTTCCGTTTTTTCATATGATGCTGTACTTTTTTGTAAAGTGTCCGGAACGGTTTTGGGGTAAGAATAATAATAATAATAAGAATAATAATAAGAATAAAGAAAAGACAATACAATAACAGAAAGGATTCCGACGGAAGTCGGAATCCTTAATAATAAGAATAAAGAAAAGACAATACAATAACAGAAAGGATTCCGACGGAAGTCGGAATCCTTAATAAGAAGAAAGAAAAGACAATACAATAACAGAAAGGATTCCGACGGAATAGTCGGAATCCTTAATAATAATAAGAATAAAGAAAAGACAATACAATAACAGAAAGGATTCCGACGGAAGTCGGAATCCTTAATAATAATAAGAAGAAAGAAAAGACAATACAATAACAGAAAGGATTCCGACGGAATAGTCGGAATCCTTAATAAAGAAAAGACAATACAATAACAGAAAGGATTCCGACGGAAGTCGGAATCCTTAATAAGAATAAAGAAAAGACAATACAATAACAGAAAGGATTCCGACAGAAGTCGGAATCCTTAATAATAATAAGAAGAAAGAAAAGACAATACAATAACAGAAAGGATTCCGACGGAATAGTCGGAATCCTTGATTAAAAAAAAAAATAATCATTAAACATATAGAATTCGTATTTATTTTTTCAAATAAAGCAAGAATACAATGTATTATAGTCTTTTTAACATATATGTAAAACACATTTTATGAAGTTTGAGATATTTTAGTGTGAATAGAGCTATAACTGTTTCATTTAACTTATAATTATTATATTAAGAAGGGTAAATGATTATGTCATCTTTCATCATTTCATTAAGTTAACAAATGATACATTTCTTTTTCTTCATTAGATACAGAGATATGAGGGTGCCTCCACAATATTTGGCCCTCACACCCTGGAAGCATATATACAGGAATTCAGTGCCCTAGCTAAAGCCATTGCTAAGGTTGGTTTTAATTTAGGAAATGCATTCTGTCTCTCTTTGTCAGTATGTTGTAGCTAAGCTTAAGATATGCTTCAGACTTATTCAACAATATAGTATTCTATAATATTGTTTCACCTTGACTTGTTTACATGAATCTGTATGTTTCCAGGGAGAGCCTGTGCCAGCAGGCCCCAATCCTCCGAATCTCATCTCCAAGCAGATCCATTTCTTGCCACCTGTCATATTTGACAGAGCACCTCTTGGCAAATCTTTTGGTTCAGTAACGACTGATGCCAACACACAATACATACAGGTGATATTTTATTCTGTCTTTTCATTCCCTTTCCATTTGGGACGGTATCTGACATAAAGTAATTGTGACGTCATCAAATTCTGTGAGAACAAGCATGAAAATCAGGAAAAACATGCTTCAAATATGACGCTTCTGTAGAAATTTCATTACGTCATGATGCGCTTACGTCAGATACCGTGGCAAAAGAGAAGTGACTCTGTATATCAAAAAGACGGAATATCCTCTTCAATTTTTATGGAATAAAATTATTTTGTAAGTGTATTTCAGCCTCTCCCTTCTGTCATGTCAAATTAATATTCAGTGATAACTTTGTTCACTATTTTTCTGTACCTCTATTGATCTGTTTATAACTTGTGACAAGAACATCTGTTGGTCTCAAATTTATGACATGGAGAAATTGCCTTTGAAGCCTGACCTACTTTTGCATTTTAAAATGAAGGTTTTTTCTTTTTGTCTGTTCAGGGACAGAGTGTAGTGGTCAAGTTTGTCGGAGCCAACCCAAGAAATGATAAGAAGGTAAGTGGTACTTGTAATAGACCTTTCCCCAATTATCAGAATTACAGTTCCGAACCTAGATTTTATAATGTAAAAGACCTGACATTAAATAATTTTGCGGACTTTTTAATATTGTCCTCACAAACGATAACAGGTGTTTCGACATTGCTTTCTTGATTTGCAAGGATTTCTTTATGACGTCATAGTTAAAATGTTTGCCAAAATATGTCATGTCGGGTCTAAGGAATAATTGGAAGGTCGACTATTACATATAATAAGGAAAGTATTCTTATAAAGTATATAGAACGTATGCTTTATCTTGAATGATAAATATGTATGTGTGAGTGACCTTGTCACACCTGTAATCTCGAGGATAATTAATCAAAAGTAAAAATCAAAAGTAAAATATACATGTAAAATGAATGAAACATCTTTTAATGATTTTGACCTTGAACTTTTCCTATTTCAGCTAGGATCAACTTTCCTAACAGTAGAAATGAGTCGGGGCAATGGACAATGGGAAGTTGTTTACAAAGATAGCCAGTGGGAAACAAAGTATGTAATGTCTAAATCACAAATTTGTATTGTAATTTAAACAAATAATACTCATTATACTCCTTGCACACTATAAAGTTGAGGAGGAATGTATACACATACATGTATAGGAATGACCCTGTCTATTTGTTTATAAGTTTGTCCATCAATCTTGCTTGGGCAATTTTTCAATCATTGCATGGATTTGAATAATATTTTACAAAATTGTTGCTAAGGACCCAAGTTCATGTCGTGGTTATAACCAAGATCACATTTCCATGATTGAGGTGATAGTGCATACATGTATTGATTTTCTAAAGGACCTGACACAAATTGGCAGGAAATCAGCCAAGATAGCAAAATCTCCTCCAGGATGACTAAAGCTATAAAAGATGTAAAAAAAAAACTTATAATCAAAATAACATGTACTCATATTTTTATCAATAATATCACCTATTTTTTCATTTTCCCTTCAAATTCGTTCAAGTTCCTTTTGTGCATCAGAGCCTTTTTTGTTTTGCCATGGATTTTTAAAATATCTCACAGAATTGTTGCCAAGGAACCAAAGATTTGTAATGACCTTGAACCAACTCATATCTAAATTGGCAAGGTCATGGGATAGTAAAACTTTATCTGGGGCCATAAATTTTCAACATCTGCATATTCAATATTGATAAACCTTAAGAAAATTTTAACATACCGGTATGCTGTGAATTTGGATTTTCTTCCTCAGTTGACTAAAAAGCTAATGCAACTTTGACTGCATACTCTTGGAAAAATTTTAAGACTTTGCAAAAGCTGAGAATCAGGAAATATGCAATTCCAGTTTCCCTTCAACTGCTAGATTGATACATCTATATTTTGTTACCAGAAAAGAGTCCTTGTACATCCATGTTGTCTTTTTCACTTGTTTGTATCAACTTCTTTTCTATTACAACATTAGATTTGCATGGGAGAGTGATAGCTTGCTTACTGGTACGAGTGAAGTGACCATCACCTGGGACATCCCACCTCGCCAGACACCCGGCACCTACAGGATCCAGTACTTTGGAAATTCCAAAAGCCTCGGTGGAAGTATCAAGTCTTTCAGCGGAAAAACCAGAGAGTTCAAGGTCGTCACACACAAACAGGCGATCAAGAATAAACTTTACTCCAAAACCAAAGAAAACAGCATCCTCAAAAAGAATTACTTTAAATATTCACCATTTCTAAGTCACAAAAGTAAAAAGATGAAGTTTGCAAGAAAACATACCATATACTAAGCAAAACTACTGGTAGTCGTGATATGCATTGGACAATCAGGGTAATTTTGATGATTCTAAAGATTTTATGAAGATAATTATGGAAGAAAGTAAGTGTATTTGATTAAGATTTGCACTCTTTATTAAGAAAAGAGGCATGTAAAACTCTGTATGCTGCTATACCACATAAAATGAAAAGAAGACACATTAGATATGCAAATGGGAATAAAAATTGAAATAGGAAATTTAATATACATAATACAGACCCTGTATTATAAGGAGAAAATGATCAAGATTAGAAGAAATTTATTTAATTATTTGAAAGGCTAAATAAGTGCTAAATTGTAATGTCATAGTGCCATTTTGAAATTTTCTTGTCATTGAAACAGATCATCTTTAAATATTATATAATTTATGTTAGATATTGTATATGTTTCTTATTTGCCATTTTGTATAAAAAATCCAATATGTACTTTACCTTAATTTTTGCATCAACACTAGTGCTATGTTACCTTAGGAACAGTTGAAAATGATTGGAATACTATTTACTGTACATGTAGTAAGGTTCAAAAGTATCTTGAGAAATCTATTGTTATTGTTAAATATGTAAGGGCTCATTTCTATATTTGCCAATGTACAAAAGTTAAACTGCATGATTTGCATATTACATATATTACAGATTTAGTCTTTACTAAAACAACTAAAATTGTATTATTTACATACTTAAATTGTGGAAATTTTCGCATATTTTCGCATATTTCACAAATCTATAGACTTCGCAAAAAAAAAATTACTCTGCTACATTCTTACAAAGGCAGAGACTTTAGATCTTATGCCTTGTTGTGTGACAGACTTTTACATGCAAAATGCAACATGTTCCTTTCAATGGAATAGCATTGGTTATGCATATATTAAAAGATGATTAAATGATTAAGTAAGAAACAATCAAATGTGCTTTCATGAATTTTGATTTTCTTCTTTTTTTTGAAACGGGTACCTCATTTTGTAGACATATTTATTACAGATGTTTTTCACGTTTTAATTAACCAGTAGTACATTTTGTAACTGTATATTCTCTAGTAAAATTGAAGAAGCAATTGATTTTGACATGTAGAATAGTTTCTTTGCATCATTCTGCACTACATGTATCATATCGTCACCATTTTGAATAACAAATTTACATTATTTTCCTTAATAATACAACCATTTTATATTTTTGTACTAAGATTTGTTTAAAAATTGCTATTATGTCTTTATTCTTCTATAAGACTTTATTTTTCAGCTTGTCACAGATGGTATTGTTCTAGATATCATATTTTGTACCAATTACATATACATTTATTTGAGAAAAGATGATACATGTATTTGTATTTGATTTCATGGCTTTTTACATTTTCACTTGGTTAAACAAAAATTAGCTTTAATATTCAACCATTCCTTCTTTATTGGCTTTATGTCGATAAAAGTGTTATGTAAATACACAATATATGACATGTGATCTTTGTTGTTGTGCCGTTTCTTATAGTTGTAATGCATGTGAATCCAACCAAATATAGCCCCCCCCCCCCCCCCCCCCAACAAAAAGTAAATTCAAAGATGCAATAACATCAATAGATTAGTTAATCTAATTAAAATCAGATCTTTTCTATCGTGCTCTGCTCTGAAAAGTTTCCAAATGCTCTCCGTTTTAATTCAAGTAATTCATACTGTGAAAGTTGACATTTGATAGGCTGAACTATTTATTAGCTGTAATGTGATTGGTCAAGTAATGGAAGTTCAATAGTCTCTGCCTGGAGTGCATCCAGATTCTTCTCACAGGTTTAGCATACACATGTATACATGTAACAGAAAAGATATGATTTTATGGGTGCATTTTTTTTTTCAAAGTTAATTATATTATTAGGTATTAGTATTGATGAGTTATACAAATAAGATGAAATATACATATTTTTTCTTGTGCCAAACCACCATAAGCTTTCTGTCTGTGATTAAATCTTCAAAGTTTCTAATATGTTGAATTTCTGATTTATAAACTGCAACTACAGAAAAATTTCAAATCCACCTTATATGGATCTTTCTTCTTATTCATTAGAGCCAGAGGTAGCCATATTATTTGACAGATCGGATGGAAATTCACAAAGTTTGGAGAATCTCGAAATTTTACTCTATGCATGGGTTTTGTCAAATTCAATGCTAAGCCAAAAATGTGCCTTTGGTTTATATATTAGTTAATGGATCTGGTTTAGCAACACACATGTAGTAGAGGATCTGAGGGTTTTTTTTTTTTACTTAATTAGGTTTTGTTAAATATATTTCAATTTGGTTAATTCCATGTTAAGGGATGCAAAAAAATGCAGTAGCCAACCAGGCACTTGGTGTCTCTGTTTGATAAAATTGTTTTAAAAACGCAATGTAGTAGAAGACCTTGATATGGTTTGCTTAAGTTTGATGTAGAGGTTGAGGAGAGAGTTCAAAATGTATAAGGCAGATGTCGGAGCTCATTACTGCTATATCTGCGGATTAGTTTACTCAAAGCTTCTAAAAGATACATTAAAAAAAATTTCTTCAAAGTTCTGTTGAACTTCTTGGAGGATGACGAAAATTCGTAATTCCATTTAATATAGCCATTGTCAGTCATACTTCACTTATCGGACCTATAAACACCAAAGTGGTGATAGACCTTGAAACGATTATGAAGATTTGCAGATCGGGCAACACAAAAATAGCAATCTCGAGTATTTGCTGTGATGTTTCATGTATTTCCAAGTGTATGGTAAGGGAATTATCTTTAAAGAACGATCCATTGTCCGCGAACTTTTCACTCTCTCTCTCCTACCCTAGCTATGTCATTTACTTAAATAGGCTAAGCTTTAGTGGACCGGGTGATCAAATATTCTATTGCGAGAGCATCATTTTGGGATGGCGGTAAAGAGGACAAGACAACTAAAAGCAAATCGTACCATTCCCTCAATGGTATCAATTACATTTTCCATTAAACCTGCTTATCTATCCACGACAGAAAATTCAAACAGTGTGCTGCTTATTAAATGCATCGAAGCAATATGATTTTTGTGAAGTCAAGGTCCTTGGTGAATTTCATAGACAGGAGGTCAATGATATAAATCAGTCAAAGGTTTCTAACAAAATGCTTTCATATGTCAAGCAAGTGCACTGGTTGAATTTTGTTGTCTACTTGATTTATTCAGATAAACGCACCGTGTAAACATGATAAAACAATATATTTTTCCGGATGACATACTTTCAGTAAGTAAACAAAACTTCCTTCTTATTTTCAAAGCACGTCAATGAAAGTTTTTAAAAGAATTAAAAAGTTGAAGAGTAGGTGAATATTACTATTTACGAAAATCCAAATTGTTCAATAGAGAACTCCGCGCCTTCGGTCATTAATGATGTCTATTATCGTCAACAGTTTGTTCGTTCGTTCTTTCGTACGTTTGTTAGTTTGTTTTTGCTCTCTCGCAGGAACAGCTAAGGACACTTGCTACTTGGATGGTTTGTGTTTCGGTCGCAACATATGCGCCATACTACAACTGACAAGTAGACAAAACAAAAAGGTCCACGTTGGCTTATATCGCTTACCCGAGTCCCATATCAATAGGTTTACATCCAAGATTGACCAAAATCGTGGAGCTCCACGATTCTATACATAAAATTGATCTTCACATGCTCTCCGACGCCCCAGCACGCTCCAAGTACGATTAGTTACGCGCTGTACGTTACGAGTTGTTACGATAGTAGATAAATTCTGTCACGATTTTCGTCCCGTTCTCTCTGTGTCTCAAGCTTCGTTACGTTCCCTTACGATTGCCACAATGAGCTATCATGCTCTGTCACGGTTCCTGATTATAAACGGGGGGTTATGCTTATGAAATTTTGTTGAGATCTGTGTTACGATGCTGGACTACGATGTGATAAAAATTGCCGTGATTTAAAACGATTTGACATGAAATGGACCACCTGCAATTTCCAAAAATAAGCTTTTAGTTTACATCCAAAAGATGAAGAATTTATATCGCAGATTACTGGAAAAGGCATCGATCAACCTTATTTTCCCTTTCTGTTTAAATCATACGAGGTAATATTTTTCTAGTGAGCAATTCAAATTGCTTGTTTATATTAAAATCGTTCGATGACCGTAAATGCAATACTTGACTGATGATCAGGACTTCTTTCTGAAATATTAATTTGACTTTCATCCGACAAAAGTGTGTTGTCGTATAATAATTTTCACCCTAGGAATGTGATAAATGCAACGCATCAAGTAGATCGTAGACTGCATCGTGAAAACCGTGACGAACCTTATCAGAACGCCGAAGACCGTGAGGCCAATCGGGATGATCGCAATAAACTTGCCGCAAAGTGATTGTAATCGTAACCCCCGTTTACACTATGTTCACGGAGGCCACGTTTTAAGCCACCGTGGACGAAACGTGGTTACCGTGAGACAGCGTAGGGGAACGGGATCGACAAACGTAACTAGCCGTGGTTGACGGGGCTGACGGGACAAATGTTTAAACTGTCAAAACATTTGTCACGGCAGCCCACGGTGCAGATGTCCTAGTTTAGAAACCGTAGCAAAATGGGTCGAACGCAACGCAACGTGACAGAACGTTACAGGCCGTAACTAAACTTGGGACAGTGTCCGTAGTGGAACGGAAAGCAAAAGTATGACTCGGCAACTTACGATCCCAGTGAAGTTGAGTTACGGTCTGCCACGTTTATGTCCCGTTTAGCTGCGGTTGCTTTAGGGCAGATGTACGTTTTATCAAGGTGTGCCACGATTTCTCACGGCGAGCTAAGGAATGTGTTGGCCGTTTCGTCACGTTCAGTCACGGTGTATACCGGCATGTTACGGTTTATTTCAAGTTCTACTACGGCCTGGCACGGTACGCACGGTCACACAAGAAGTATAATAAACCAAACCCTTTTATGCAGCTTTTTGTGTCTCCTTTCCCCGGCGGTCACGGTCAATCGTAGTGGACCTTGACAGGACTTGGTAGACGTGGCCAACTTGATTGGATCGTAACAAACCGTGACAGACCTTATCAGAACGTGACATGTCGTGAGGAAACGTACAAACGTCCGTATCAAGCCGTAGGTTGAAACGTACTGCGCCGTCAGGTCTCTGGGATTGTCACGGATACCTTGATATACGTGCGAAAACGTAACGAGACCTAACAGAACTAGAATACCAAGATAAAAAAAACTGCCAAAAATCATACGGTGTGCTACGTTTTTGGCCGCCGTGACTGCCGTGGTCGCCGGGAACATAGTGTAAACCTAGGGTTAACAAATCGTCAAAGAGCGTGAGTGAAATATCATTCAATTTGGAAAATGTGTTTCAAAGTTCATCAAGATCTGCTACGATCGGACATTACGCTCTGTTACGCTTTGCCAGGGTCTGTCACGCTCTACTACAGTCCATTACGATTACTACGGTTCATTACGCTCTCTCACGATGTATGGAGAAATCGGGACAATCGCAGCATTATTTTTTTTATAATCAACAATTTATCACGATCTCTTCGATTTCCCACGATCATCACGATTCCAGCACCTTCTCTCACGATTCGACCACACGCTCTCTCGCGTTCCCTATGATTCAGTCGAATCGTAGACACTCTAACTGTAAACCTAGCATAAAACTATCATCTTTAAAATAGAGCAATGCCAAACAGCGTTGAGTATTTATTCATTAAAAAGAAAAAAAAAATCGATGTATCTTTTTTTTATCTTCATCTCAAACGAAAAATAAGCGCGGGTGTAGATTGTTTCTTTAAAATAAATCAAAGCACTGAAGGTACTGAGAGCGAAAATATGACATTGTATCACTTAAATGCTGTATGTCATCAAACATTCCTACGTAGACAAGTTTATGCAACTTACAACAAGTATAGAATAATACTGAAATGCTAATCCATATTTATGTCATTAGAATTAACGAGGCTGTGTCTAATTAGAAAATGATGAACTTCTACCCAAGGTATTTTGACTAAATTCGGATCATATAATTGCAGTATTATAAAATTCATTTTATGGGAAAGAAAATAGAAGTTGACCGTTCAGTATTATATAGGGGTAATCTCAAAGATAATGGCATCTTACAATGAGACCTTATGGAGTTTTACTGCAAAATAACGATTTTTCTCAAATTTTTAATATTTCTGCGCAAGAGATTTTAATTAAATTCATGTTATTTATTTGTTGCACTTCAAATATCATTTTAAGGAAAAGAAATCGAAATTTCATCGTCATCAAATTTTTCTAATTGTACTCAGCCTCGTTAAAACTGACCGTCCTCGAATTATCATATTCAAAAGCACCAGTTCTAGTGGCCGACCCAGAGGGTTGACTAAGGGGGTAGGGAAGGTTAGTGAGTTGGTTGTCGAGCAATCTGAGACAATCTCTAACAAAGATCTTCCATTAATATTCCTTGAATTCTATAAAAATCAAATGAAAAAAATATTACTTGAATTTTTTTAAAGATCGAATGAAAAAATAAAATGCATTTCATTTTAAAAAGCTTCCGGTGTCTGGTTTCTTCGTGTTATTAGAGTTTTTTATTTCATACAGAAATGTATCGGTCAATTAATTAAAGGAGTTTACCCAGCTAGATGCTTTCAACGTTTCATGGAGTCCTTTGTAGCAATATTTACAGACCAGGTATGACATATAATGAAGACAGACTGTGTGTGTGAGAGAGAGAGAATCTTGTACTGGATAGTGTCTTACGTTCAATTTCTGAGAAAAAAATATTAAAATGCATTCAATGTCTATATTCTTCTTCATTTCGAATCTAAAACTCCATACGTATTCTCGTCGTTTGGAATGTATCAATGCCTATAAACTGGCAACGTTTATTATGTTAATTCTAAAAGTCTACACATGACGTAGGGTAGTCGTAATTATTTTCTACTAAATAAAAGTTTGCTCGTTGGAAGGATTTATTTGAGAAAGATCTTTTTGATATATAAACAATTAATGCAAAATGTACGTATCTTCACGATTTTTTTAGACTTAGATCGAAATTTAGAAAGGGGAAACGGGACGGAAAATGATATGAAAACTGGCGAGGGTAACAAGCTGAAAATTTTAACGAATAAAGAATAAATAGTGTCTAAATTCAGGATCTGTAAAAACAGTTTTATTTTACGAAGCGGCGAGCGGCGCGAGTCGGTAAGCTTTTGATTATTTGTATATATTAATATTTTTCCACGGCTTTTTTGCAAAGTTTTTAGAAAATGATATGGTGTACGTAATAATGAACAAACAATTTTTCTCAATTTTTTTAACGTCGGATTTTCTAAAACGGTAAACAACATTAAGACGTCTTCCGTAAAAATAGTTTACGATCCCCCTCTCTCTCACTCTCTTACTTCACATCAGGAACTTACGTATGTATACATGCCTGTTCAGATGTTCAATTTTCGGTCCAACATAAAAAGGACAGGGGATTGGATCAGTACAGCTACTTATAATTAGTTATGAAACGTATCTCCGATTAGTATCAGGTACATCGTATACATAAATATACCTTCCTCGTCAACTACCCGTGATGCTTTGGCCCCTCCCTCATCAACGAAATAATCACTGTCGCACCTCACATTTCTTCAACAGCTTTGTACCATCCACCACTAGGCTATGGAACAATCTTCCAAACGACACTAAAGAATCAGAATCACTTAATTCCCTTAAACATAAACTAAATTCCAGCATTAATATCCCTCGGTATTACTTTGATGGCACACGTCGCGGTCAGATCTATCATGCCAGACTACGGATGAAATGCAGTTCACTGAAGCACCACTTGTTTTTGAAAAATCTCGAACCCAGTCCTTATTGTTCTTGTGGTGGTATTGAAACAACTTCACATTTCTTATTACTTTGTCCCAAATACGCTAACGAACGATCTGTTTTAAACTCCTTAGAAATTCCTGTGACATGTGACTTACTGCTCTTCGGTGACGAAAATCTAGATTATGAAACTAATAAACGCATTTTTATTACTGTTCAGGACTTCATTTTGAAAACAAAACGTTTTAGTTAAAAATATTCTTCGGTCATGTTCGCCCAAATCTTCTCTTTCACTCAGTCTTTCTCATCCAGTCTTCCATTCTCATACTACATGTAGATAATTTATGTTGTAAACATTATGTATTTAATAATGTTCTGATATATCAAATATGTACAACTCAAAATAATAGTGCTAATCTGTGTTTTTGAAAATTATACATGTGAAATCTATACTTAATTATTTACACTTTTCTTCTTACTGGTTTTTTTTTCACTTTATACGATAAATGACTTCATTAGACAATTTTTGGTATATGTTAACAACTGTATTCAAACGATGTCCATCCATACAAAGTTAAGCTAAATTATTATTAATTAGGAGATGAATTAATATAAGCTATAAGCTTAATTGTTTTCAAATCCTAACTCATTATTGTATTGTAAAAGTTAATATTGCATTATAGAATGAAATAAATACAGTTTAAACCAAATAAATACGTGTCCACGCATGTACATTGTTCTATTTTTCGTGTTTACATGTTTTTAAGCTCCGCTTCTACGTAAGAAAACGGCTTGATTCTATTTAAAGAAAACAGAGTTACATCGTTTATACATGTACATAGAAGCATCATCGGCCCTTCACTTTCTCCGGCAGAAGATTGGAAGATTTAATACGTCACGATGCTGAAAACTCTGTGATTTGATTGGTTCGTGCTTCAAATTACACATGTACGGAATTGGGGCCCTCTAGCGTGAAAAAAAATTCAGGTGATCACTTAGAGCTATTCGCTCAAAAAAAAAGGGGGGGGGGGTTGCAGCGCTTTCAATTATGATTTAAAGAAAAACACATCCAGAGAAAAAGGGGTGGAGTTTCCGTACAACTCCGACGATATTCTACTACGGAAAAGGTCGAGAGGGTGAACCGCTGGGCAAAACAGGGAAGTTGGAAGTTGTTTTTTTTTTCATTTCTTCGAATCAGCTTGTGAAGGGATTTCGTAGGATCATTGGTAACGTGCGTGATCTTATTCTCACGGCCTCTTACAGTGATACATCTGAAGAGTAGGGATCAAAGTAGCATTCTTAGTATGAGTGATCGACACAATACATTCTACTCGAATTGAGACTATTTGATAAAAACTTAAGTATTTTCCAAAAATCTTAATTTAGTTTAAAGATCAGGAAAAGATCTAAATTCAATATGAGTTTTGGTCACGATGTATAAATTAAGAAGTCAAATGTTAGACGAATGAAATACTAGTATACATATATATTTTTTTACGTGCCTGAACAAAGCAATTCTCAATTTCTATACAATGTTTTTAAAAATAGTTTTGTTTTTTAAGGTGGAGGCGAATGGAAAAAAAAATATGTATCAAAGTGGTGTTTAAAGGTTGTTTTTTTTTCTTTTGACGAGTCCAACTTTTACACGAATTAAACACTTGTAAATAAAGCATTCTTTGTGTAATGGTTGTTTAATTAAAGGCTGTTGTTTTTCCTCTTGACTAACTTTTACATGAATGAATTATAAGCATAGTGTTTGTCTTCAGAATGATGATCCGGCTGACGTTTTGGTCTGTACTCCATCCAAAAAGGATATGAGAACATATGACATGATACTGTTCAATACCATGAACATGATGAATACCCATATTAAAGCAAAGTAGAAAGTTCTCAAGATAGGTCTTACATGTACAATGAGTTCCTCTACTTATGGATATGTTAATAATATCTTGAAGCTCGTTGTAAAGGAGTTTACGGGGCCAGGCGTAACAATCTATCATTGACTGAAAACAAAATGAACAAATACAAATGACAAATGATAAAAGAAAGATTTTCTATATTTTCCTGTAGAATCTTCATTAAACAACGTTCAGCATTAATAATGTATGGAACAAAATGAAAAGGATATAGGTCATATTTGCAGTACATACATGGATGTCAAGGTATTTACTGCAATTAAAATCCACAAAACATCGTAAAATTAATGTAAAGAACATAAACAACATTTCATTAAAACTATTTTGAAAGTCCTCAAAATTCACTTCAAAATTAGAATAGTCGTATTACTGCGTCGAGAATCCTACATGCTATTGGCCAGCTGGAAATGGAAATGGACGCGAGGTCCAGGGCGCGTTGTTGTTCCTGGACAGCTTTTGACTTGTCTGACGTACTACGTAAAGTGCGTACGTAGTTGATATGCAAATCGGAACATTTGTCAATTTTCGGCACAACGGAATGTTGATATTGTGTCTCCACGTTCACTTGCATAATTCTATATTTGCTATAGTTGATACGCAATTATTCAATTTCTTTCTGAAGACAGCGTCAAACAATCCATATATAAATGGATCAATTGCATTGTTCAGAATATAAAGTCCATGGAAAAACATATAAAATCCTCTACCTATAGGATCCAAAGAAAAGAAAAATGTTTCGTTACTTGACTCTATTCTCTCCAATACTATCCTCGGTAGCGCCGTTAACAGTGCCGTTAACGTTATCAATGCAAACATGTACGTTATCTTGTTTCTGTCCGCGCTCCTTCGCTTCTGTCTTAAAGAAGTATCGCTCTTTGTGCTACCCAATCTATTCAGTTTCAAAGAAGTATCACTTTTGGTGCTACCTAGTCTGTTTCTACGAAGTGTTCCACTAGTTGAAGTTCCCTCTTTCTCGGATATTTTCCCTGAGGACACCATTTTGGTCTCGGATTCTGACTGAGATTGTGACGTCATGCTGACGGAATGACGTATCATTTTACGTGACACCAGTCGGACTTTTCTCAAAACTAAAATGTACAATACCGCTATAGCAATAATCAATATCAACAAAGAAATTGTGATGCTCGTAGTGTAGACCTTCAGCCCGGTAGAATCTTTGCCATGCGCGGTCATACTACAGCGTATTCCGGTGAAGTTTGTCCCCGGATAAATGAATTCGGACTTTCCGGCATATAAAAGACGAGGGATTCCAAAAGCAGCACTCAGCAGAAGACCAACTGCTAACGTCAAAACTTTTTTCGCTCGTGAGAAATTTACATCCATTTTGCAGATGAGAAGAAACCTCTGTAAAGCTATCGTGAAGAGCAGCCAAAACGAGAAACTATTTAGAATAAAACCAAGAACATGGCCAGATTTACATAACGGATCGGATTCAAACTTGAGTCCTTGTAGATAGAGTATAATCTTCCCACTTCCGTTATAAGCACAAGAAAGTAAATCCACAGAGGCCAAATACGGAACGAAAAATCGTTGATTGATGTGCCCCTTCATCTTCCAAAAGTACACTATAAGAATGGTTCCATTACAGAGAACACCCACTATTATGTATACAGAAATGATGGATATCTGTACAGTGGCCTCGGACAAGAACTGTTGGTGCAGTTCCTCGAAAGATGGCTCTCTTGCAGCCATCGTGTCCGGCGACAGCTGGCTGTATTTTTTTCTCCAGTACAGTAATGGGGATAGATGAGGAAGAAAATGTCTGTCATGCTACGACAGAAACAGGAAGTGAATATACAATATCCATTACCAAGCAGGCACAGAGAGATAATTATTCAAGTACTTAGAACATGTATGTCTTAGTAAAGGAAACGTACTTAAATGAGCTTAAGAAAAACATATTATACGTCGACACTAAAGTCTTGTCCAAGGATTGAAAAAATTCTATAGTTTTAATTAATATATTTAACATCATTTTAACAAATCAGCATGCTTCAAGCATTTACTCGTGACTTGTACGGCTTGCGGAGGCTTTATGAGATATCTACTTTATGTAAGACAACATCAGGACATTATATACATCTACAGTCAAACTTAGTCCACAATTATCAGACATGTTTGTGTTATTCGAGCATAAATGTCCGTGATTCTCCATATACAATCTGCATATAGTTTATCTTTAAACAGCATTGGCTGAACAATAGAAAAATGAGAACTAAGTGGACAATATGGACACATATAAAATTATACACAAGATCTTATTAATGACCCATTTCAAATTTCATCAAATACATTAAATAGAAGAGAAGATACCGTCAGTTACTGCCCCCCCCCCCTTCTTATTTACGGTGACCACCCTACGGGAAGTGGGCATATCAGTGATTTAAAGTCAAAAACAAATAGTGGAGTGCCTTATATTATGTACTGCCATGGGGATGATTTAATATAGATTCTATGTAAAAACCTAAAAAATCAGACATGTTTGGCCACGACATGTCTCAGATTTTGGATATCTTTTGTGTATAAGGTAAATATGATGTCCCCAGAACGAATAGACCTTCCATTTTTTTCTCCGACGTTCCGTTGCCATGGTTACCAAGGTTTTGTATAAAAACACCTTTAAACAAGGCATTTTTATGCATCCCGTTACCATGGAAACCAATGATGAATGTATATGTAATTTTCCGAAAAGATTATCTAAATCCTCTTAAGTTGATACAATTTGATTTTTCGATGCTCCTTCTTTCTGTGTGTCATGTAAATTCACTTAAATTTCAAGAAAAATTGCTTATCAAAAATGATCCATTTTCGGCCAATTTAGGCCTTATTTTACCTATATTTTACTTACTTTTGACAAGAGTAATAATGCAATTGCACAAGATTTGAAATACAGTTGACTTTTTCCTGAAGAGTATTATCCTAGGACCTCATGGGAATCGAAGGAAATTTATCTAGAAGTGAGATTTTTCTGTTTACATGCCTTTGAAATAGGTTACCATGGCAACATTTGGTACGAAGGTGTAAATACCTGTCATAAGTAAAAAGCTAATTTCTACAGATATATGCCTGCTGTTGTTACAAAACTTGGTATGCAGATGTATTAAAGACCATTTGATGCTATCATGACCTTGACAAAATGTCAAGGTCATTTGCTCAATTTTCAAGGTCATTTAAAAATATATGCTATTTTCAGGCCAAATTTTGTGGTTTTTCACTTAAAAGAGACATGATTAACAGTAAACAGTATGGAACCTTGGCAAAACAATCAATTATCGGTAAAAGTATGATAAATGTATTATTTGTTGGGATGAGTATCACATTTATCAGAGTCCAATGAAGACCCCAAAAAATGTCACATATTTTACAATAAAATTTTAGAAAATCGCAATTTTATGCTCTTTTGAAAGTATGTCATACATAGAAGTGATATACAATTTAACAAAATTGTGATGAATTCTACTTCTTTTGATCGGTTGTTCAACTGTAAATATTTAAAATCAAAATATCTAATGAAAGAAGTTAGAGAAATCAATTTAAAATAATTGGAAATCCTGATTTTTGTCTTAATTTTAGTCTAAAGTTTGAAATGACCTTGAGATTTGGACAGATGACCTTGAAATGATTTGAAGGTCAATTGATAATGATAAATATAATTTGTATACTGGTATGCTATTTCATAATCATAGGACTCAAACATGAGGAAAAACATTGTTTTTAAATATGCGGTATATGGTAATATGGATTCCAAGTTGCTATAGCAACGGATTTTGATTGGCATTCATGACAAAATGGTGAGTTTCACCATAGATTTTATTTCTTGATTTTTCCCAGCTATAGACATTTATTTTGGCAAGGTGATGTTAAATACCCATAACATTCACCGAATAATGGTTTTCAACCTTCAAAATGATCAAAAACAGGCCAAAAATGACCCTAAAATTGGACCTTATTTTTGCTAAATTTTCACAAAATTTGACTGAATATCAACAACTACCTGATAACCCCCTCCCCCGAAAAAGTTATTCTTGTCAGAGTTAAACTTACAAAGAAAAGTTTTTGTGTTCATAAAGTAAATTTTGACCATGGTTTCCATGGCAACAGAATGCCACAATATGTCTTATCTCTCATATTTATGGGGGTGTCAAAAGATTGACCCCGTTACCATGGCAACCGTTGTTCAAATATAACAATATGGTTTGTTTTCATTGTTTTTACATTAAGTATGATAATTACAGAAAGTTTCATCAAAATCCATGACATGCCGTGGCCAGCTGTTTTAGGTTTTTACAGAGAATCCATATTAAATATTAAAGCCCCCGTCACGCTGCACTCCACGTCCAAATCACGTTCAAAAATCTGCTGGACGTGGTCGTACGTGGTATTTTTTGCCATGTTAGTGCTTTTAACGGGGTAAGACCGCCGGCGGCTCTTCCACTGCTAAAAGCGTTCGTGATAAGACGCTGTACACACGCTATCACCCGTGATACCAACGCGAAACACCCGTCGAATGATCGTGCTGTGGCCGTGACAGACCGCTATAGCATTCGCGTCTTCCCCAAGTTTTAATCACTGCCGGAACACGGATTATTACGTGTATTTCGCGTGTTTTGCACGTCTTTAACGTGCATGTCTGGTCCATGTTGCCAATTTATCTGTACTTAAATGATGCTATTCAACTTGAAGACGTTTACATTGATACCACTTGGTGAGTGTCACTGCTGGTGGACCAGGAGTCCCCGAGGGCACATGTAGCCAAGTTCGATCAATTTCGGTTGATCGTTTCTTCAACGCATTCTAAATTTCTGTTATCAAAATTTCTTGAAATTTCTAAAAAGTGGGTCCTGTAGCATCATACCCCACCCATCCTGCTACGTCTTTCGGTACGCTTTTTGGACATAGTAACTTTCATACTTTTTTGGCATATTACATTGTTTAGATTTGAGGATCACTGACGAGGGTTAAGTACCCGAAACGTGCATGTCTGGTCCATGTTGCCAATTTATCTGTACTTAAATGATGCTATTCAACTTGAAGACGTTTACATTTACCACGTTCACCGTCCGTGGTTGTCCGCGGAATAAAGTTTGAGCAGTTCAAAACTCCTTTCCGCGTCCAACGCCGTTCAGATTTTTACCGCGTCCTACCACGTCTATAAATCGTCTGTAGCGCGTTGAAGCGGATAACAACGTCTGCTTCACGGGAGACCTTTTTGGGCATGTTTTGGTCGTGATCAAGCCGTAAAGCGCAGTGTGACCGAGCCTTATATTACAGTAATTAAATATGGCACTTGCGATATTTTGGGGGTAAAAATTCATTTTCTAGGCAAAAATCATGAAAAACTGGAAAAAAAAAACCATCAACTGATATCAAAACCAGAAATCAGATTCAAAAAATTACTATCAAAAGGTAATATGTAACACTGGTGCTTGCACAGGGCGTTTATAATAACTTAAAAGCGATCCCGCGTGGTCCCTCGTGTTATGTTAATTTTATCAGTAAGGGGAGTATTTCCCAGGTCATGTCTACATTTCTTTACTATAAAGGTACACTTTTATTTTATCATTTTTAGGTATGGCTACGGACTATGAAAGCGACTTCATTAAACTCTTGCCTGTGCTTCAGAACCATGCAAACGAAATACAAGAACTAAAGGTAAGATCGTCTCTCGCGAGAGATCCGACATGTCGGTTCACTTCGTATTTACTCGGCAGAGGTAAATGAACAACAAGAGGCGCTATATGGGGGAAAATACCGTTTTATTAAATTTTTAATTTTAAAAGAACTCCCGTATGTTTTGAGTCTTTTTAAAGTTACTTATTCTTGATATTGAATATACATTTTGAGAACTTATTTTTTAAAAGGTATTTCATTTTGTAGATTTCAACAAACCAATTATAAAAATAAGGTTCAATGATTGTAATTATTCATATGCTATACCATATTGAACCTCATTTTCACGATTATATATATATATCATGAATAATATAAAACCAGGAAAAACGTACATTGTATTTGAAACGGACAAATAATTCCAAATGCCCGTTGGAACTGGGTCTTTTTTCTCCACAAATGAAATCATTATCTATTTTTAAACTTCTCTCTCCTTTCTTTTACAAAACAAATACTAGACTAGTATAGTTTATCAGTAACTAGTACGCTTTGATATTATAAACAGGTATCCGTTCCAAACCATTGCTTGTTGTTGGACCGTTCTCAAGCTCTGGGTGTTTTATGCCTCGTTGTCCCTCGTTGTTGGTTGGACCGTTCTCAAGCTCTGGGTGTTGTATGCCTCGTTGTCCCTTGTTGTTTGTTGGACCGTTCTCAAGTTGTGGGTGTTTTATGCATCGTTGTCCCTCGTTGTTGGTTGGACCGTTCTCAAGCTCTGGGTGTTGTATGCCTCGTTGTCCCTCGTTGTTGGTTGGACCGTTCTCAAGCTCTGGATCTTGTATGTATCGTTGTCCCTTCTTGTTTGTTGGACCGTTCTCAAGCTCTGGGTGTTTATGCCTCGTTGTCCCTCGTTGTTGGTTGGACCGTTCTCAATCTCTGGGTGTTGTACGCCTCGTTGTCCCTCGTTGTTTGTTGGACTGTTCTCAAGCTCTGGGTGTTGTACGCCTCGTTGTCCCTCATTGTTTGTTGGACTGTTCTCAAGCTCTGGGTGTTGCACACCTCGATGTCCCTTGTTGTTTGTCTGGTGTTCGTTGCAGCATGTGGGTGTGTTCCGCTGTGGTCAGAGCAAGATTTGCTGAAGATTTCTTCAATAATTACGACAAATTTTGTTTCTTGTAGTTTTCTAATTTTCTGTCTTTTAAAGGCAAGTGTATGGGGTCGCCAAAGAGATTAACAGTGTTTGTACCATGCAACATCATGCAAGGTCTTCTCGTTCGATGACTCCTGGAACCTGTCGGACAAACTTAGAACAAATATTTCAAGTGCGATCCATGTGTCACTGTCGTATTATGTCTCCCCCCCTCCCAACTGGGAGGAGACATATTGGTTTTGCCTTCGTCGTCCGTCCGTCTGTCCGTCTGTCACACATCGTGTCCGGGCTATATCTCCTGAACCGTTTGCGCGATCACTTTCATTTAATTTTCAGTTTGCTGTTGATATTGACCATCTGAGATTAGAGTCCATAGGTGACGGAAACCTTAATTACGTCATCAGAGTGATGGATGCCAACGACAAGGAAAGCGTCATCATCAAACATGCCCCTCCATTTGTTAAAGTAAGATTTTGATGTCGTCCAAAAAGGTATTTTTGTCCGGTGTCTGTTTGTCTGACCGTCAGCTTGGTTGGCTTTAAAGACCGCGTACAATTTTGTAAATAAAAGATTAAACAGTTTTTACGGTATTTTATACTATATGCGATCTGAATTTTATACTATATGTAAATGTAATCTGAAGACAAAACAGGAAGAAAAATATGATATTAATTATTCTTATTAAGTATATCTGCACTGTAAGGGCAAGTACAAACGTTACTACAAAAAAGTTACTGGTATTTGTATATTAGTGTCTAGGACCAGAACACCCCTTATCCCCAACCAGAGGTGATGTAGAGTACAGAGCCATGAAAATGTTCCATCAGTTAGCGCCTGGAAGTATCCCACAGCCATATTTTTACGACAGAGATTCAAGTATAAGTATGCGGCATACTATTCGTTTGACATAATTATAAATTACGATTTCAAAATTACGAATAGAATTCAGTTTAGAAATGGTATTTAACTAAATATTATGTGAATCTAGAGAAGAACATAATCACTTTTCGACTATATCTTATATTGCTCAATCCTTGCGAATTCAATTGATATGTATATAATGTTTCTTCAGTGTATTATCGACTGTTTCTCGATTATTAGATGGTTGTTGAAGTTTCATGGGGACTCCAGCAGACTGTTTCACAAAAATACTTGCGAAAAACTTTTAAAAAGAATTTTCGTAACTTTTGATCGCTTAGTTCCTCTTATAAACTAAAAATCGCAAAGTTTTGTTTCTGAATTTTTAATAAAATTATAGAAATGATATGAGATAGCACAATACAATCTAAAATGAAAAACATTTTAAGCTTATATTGGAAAAATCACTAAAATTTTTCGTAAGTATTTTCGTAAATACTGCAGGTACATTGTATATAAGGATTATTTTCAGTTAAAAGGGGAAAGTTTATTTTATTTTGGATTTTTTTTTTTTAATGTTATTGGTGAAATCGTCATTTCCGTTCTTTTTTTAACAGTATGCATGGAAGACCTCAAAGACTATAAACGACTTAGGGACGAGTTGATAGACAGAAGATGCAGCACAGAGGCCATACAGAAAGTAGCACGTGATATAGCGATAGTTCACCGAGGATCACACGCTGCCACCGTGGGCGATGACGACTTTAAGAACATGCTGCAGAAATTTAAGTGAGTGATGAATGAATTTCATCTACATGCGTAAGTTATCAAAGTAATATAAGTAAAGAAAAATAAAATATATCTATACCATTTTTTTCACTCTTGATAAAAAAGCAACATCCTTTGCCGTGTAATCCGGATAACATCAAAAATCACTCTCATAATGTTGTAGGTGGTAACCTTTATTCTTTGATTTGTACATGTATATATTTATTTGTATTTTAAAATGTGTCTTGGCGGGGACACTATCCTCCTCTTTGTTCCATGGGTGATTAATTCCGTTCATCCAACTTGATCTTTAATTATCTCTATATTGATCATAATTAGCTTTTGGAGAACAATTCTCCATCTTTAAAATTTTATGATATACTGTAGTGATTATATATATGTATACCTTTTATTCCAGAGACTCTGAGCTGGTGTCCCTAACAGAGCAATACATTTTTACAAAGCCATTTGTCAGAGATAACCCGACTAATCGCAGCACTGAGAGCGTAAAACAACGTGGTAACGACATCGTATACAGTAATCCTGACGTCATATCCGCTGCCGAAAAGATGAAGACGATTTTCCTTGAAAAGAAGGAATGTTTGGTCCATGGGGATCTACACACTGAGTCCATCATGGTCCATGGAGACGATAGCAAAGTAATTCTTCACTTCAATTTGAAAACGTAGCTTTCCTAGTTTCCTTCAATAAAGTCTAATTGGAATATCATGGTACCGGTATTCTCCTCTTGGTCTGTCTGTCTGTGCAACTGTCTGTCTTTACACTTTCATTTTCGGGCCTTTTTTCGGCAACTAAGATCACATGTACGGGGAGAGTAAGCATCTCCTGCATGATAGCATTTCCCTTCTCTATGTTTTGAAATTTAAAAAGAACAAGATACATTCTGAAGTCAAGGAAAAATATTATACACATATCATATTAAAATGTTTCTTAAATTTCTTTATTAACGAAGATGATAGACTTGGAGTTTGGATACATGGGACCGCCATCGTTTGACATAGGGATACTGATAGCCAACTACATATTTTCTTACTATTGTCACATGTCTAATCCGGAGGACCACGACCAAAGAAGGAAGTTTGCTTATTCTATGATAGACATGTGTAAACTTACTGGTAAGTGACGCACACTCTCGTTGAAGTTTAAATTCAGCAATATCTTTGGGGTTTTTTTTTCTACCAGTAATGTCATTTTGTAGAATGTTCATTGATGAAAAACTTGAAAAAAAAAAGAAACGTCAAAAAGTATTGTTCATAAATTATGAAGATTGATGAATGGTTTCTAATGAGTGATCTTTTTCATTCAGTGACTACCTACTTGGAGCACATGACGTGTTACCATGGAGACCATGAAACATACCTTAACAACCTCCATTCAGAAATGGCGGGGTTCGCTGGATGTGAAATCGTTCGAAGGTACTTTTGATGAAATACAGCCATATATTAAATATACCCCATTGAAACCATCGCTGCTGTTTCAAAAACATTTATTAGCACGTTTCAGGCTGCCAACCGGTTATGAAACTAGAACAAATGGAGCTTGCTAATACAATGCTATTCACAAAACGGTGTTGAACAACTTGAACCAAAAATCTTCAAAAAAAAAAAAAAATAAATAAATAGATAAATAAAAGGAGAAGAAGAAGAAGAAGAAAGAATAAATACCTATGTGAAATACGAAATCATTCTTCAATATGTTATAGTAGATTAAAATTTCTCAAAAGTAGGTCAAAGTCGAGAGTGAATAGAGTGGGTGGAAACTTGAATTTACACTTTACAAGTAGACGCATAGCCTCTGGATGATTTTGAATGGCCGAATTTGTCTGACTCATAGGCCGAAAGATCACCTGGCAATTATTCGTATGCGAATAACCGGACGATCTTTCCGCCTATGGTCTGACAACCATTTTTTGAATCTCTTTATAATGTCGAATTGTTCGTTGCTTACGTGCGGTTTACTGAAGGTGTTTGATATACATGCGATGTCGAGATCCAGTGATTTAAGAAAATCTTGTTTACTACATTGCAGTTTCTCGGAACTTTTCTATGATTCAGGAACTAAAATTGTAAGTCTGCCAAATATTTTCGTAGAAAAAAAATCACGTAAACAGGAAAACCTTTTTTTCGCTGCGACGGTGCTTATGTCGTCATAAAAAAATTCAATAGCTTATATTAATCCATAGATTTAACAGTTTCCTGTATCTGTGTATTGACTCGTGAGTGGTTAAAATGTATCCACTTAAAATAATCAAATCCTCGATAAATGTTGGCCAAAATTGAAGGGAATCGCTTTATTTTACGAATGACAAATCTGGAAATTGTCTCATCAACAAGCAGGGAGTTGATTAACTCTGTTGATTTTGTGGTCTCTTGTTAAAATAGCAGGGTTTACACAGAAGATCAAACTGGTTCGGAAAATCCTTGGTAAATTAAATGCGTTGGAATTGGAATAAAGCATGTGTTTGTGAAACACGAATGCCGCCGTTATTTTTTTTTTCCGAAAGAAGGTCAAGGTCACAGTAACTTGATCTTTTTAATGAAAAGATCTTGTCAAAAGGAATACAAAGTGAGTGAAAAGTTAAAGTTGATTTAAAAGTAGGTCAAGGTCATTAGGTCAAGAATACTGGTACTGATGGAACGGTCTTGTAACAAGAAATACACATGTGAAATATGAAAGCTCTATCATCTTCCAGTCAAAAGTTATGTCCATGTTAATGGTTTTTTTTTTCACAAATAGGTCAAAGGTCAGGGTCAAAGTAACAAGATAAAAAAATTGGTATCAACGGAAAAGTTTTGTCACAGGGAATACACATGTGAAATATCAAAGCTTTATCACCTTCCAGTCCAAAGTCAAAAGTAGGTCAAAGATTAAGGTCACGAGGTGATTTTTTTTTGGTATTGATGGAAAGGTCAAGTCACAAGGAATACACATCAATTCAAAAGGTATGTCCAATGTTAAAGTTTTTTGGACAGACAGACAGACAGACCGACCAAGGTCGCATTAAAATAAACATGAATATACGATTGAAATAAAACATAATCAATTATTAAATGATCTGGAACTATTGCCGATTTTGCTAATTTCTGATTGGTGGAAACGCTGTTTGATAGAGTGTACCTCAGAGAGAGTTGACGGCGGTCTATTCGGGATTAGCGCGCGCGTTGATTTTTTGTAGTGTTAGATCTTTGACTTCGCGTATCATAACAATGCAAATGTTAATAAAATCCTGATAATTTAATCAAGCAGCTATTGAATTTTGATACAGACCTGGTCAGGCATTAGTTAACCTCGGCCTTCGGCCACGGTCAACCAATACCTGACCAGGTCTGTATAGTCACGAGTAGACCTCATCAAAAGTCAATAATTGTATAATTAAGAAATAACAACTAGCTAGCCGTGGTTTATTGTCCAGTAATTCTACGAGTCGCATGAACCAATCAAATTATCCCCTCGCCGCAAATTCCACGAGTCGCATGAACCAATCAAATTATTACCGAGCCGCGAAGCGGCAAGGTGATAATTTGATTGGTTCATGCGACTCGTGGAATTACTGGACAATAAACCACGGCTAGCTAGTTGTTATTTCTTAATTATACAATTAATCACCAAATAACACAAATATTTAATTTTGAAAGTATGATTTTTTTTTCAGAATACTCGGAACAGCTCACGTAAGGGACCTAGAGGGCAGTGACCACGCCAATATTGATGCCTTGGGGGCTGGGGTACGGTTGCTGTTAGGTCATGATAGGATACACAGCATTGACAAATTACTAGTCGTAGCTCTAATGTTGGTGTAGGGAGCATGTACTAGTACAGCTGGTGCCATCGGATATAATAGAGACAAAGTGTTCAGAAAGACATGCATTTTATGTTAAAACTGTTGATAATCATTTTCTAGTAAACCCGATATTTTTTATCTGCATGACTTTTTCTTCCTTGTTATTCATTTTCAGTTGACTTTTTACCTCATGTTATGCATTCAACTTATGAAACAGTCTCAGGAGCTGGTTGGGCAAGACGCAAAAGCTTTCAGACAATGATATTTCTTGACGTATACAAGATGACAATGGCCGAATGATGTCTACGTCGCGTGTCCATGTTCCATATCATGGCAGGTGTAGTTGTGAAAGAAAACTTGAAATTTTAAAGGTTTGAAAAGTCTAAGCAATGGTTGCTGATAAAAGCATACCTAAAATGCAGATCCATTGACTATCCATATTCCAAAAGACCAATTAGCGTTTTGGACATCATAAGGCGAATTATCACGCCTCATACAAAATTGTCGCAATCTTATTGGACAAATCGTTGCCACGTGACGCCGTTAAAAAACCGTATCAGGCGTCCGATTTCCGTGGATGCATGCATTCATGGGTCTGAGGCGTGATAAATTCGTTACATAGTAAGTACATGTAAGTGACTCGGCGTCGCCTCGCCCGATACGGGTTTTCTTTTCACACCATGTTTTTTCCGTATCAGGTCACTAACTTCCTATGTAACTAATAATACAGGGACGCGACACACGTGATGTGGATCGGATAAACAACTTTGACAGAAAAACTTTTCGTTCATTTTTGACGAACTAAAATCCACTTTTTACGGACGTCGTAAACAGGGAAAAAATGGATAAAAACCTCTTGACAGCAAAACTTGAGTACTCACTTCCTTTTAATTCATTTTTCCCCGTGGCACTAGTTGTTAACGCATACCCTCTTAAAATTGAAGGATCGAATCGAGAAAAAAAAAAAAAAAAAACCAGTACATACACAAGCTGATACAACAGATTTTGATGTCGAATATGCACTGACTGAAAGAGCATCTCGGACCGGGCCGGGTACTTGCTCCCTGTAAGGTTTCGTAAAATTTTGAGCAGCAGTTAAGAAGTCGAAAATGTGAAAAAGTTTACGGACAGATGAAAGTAAGATAATACATTACTTGGAACCTCTTTGGCTAAGTGTTAGCAATGGAAGTCGTTTAGGCTGACGAGTTATTTAATGATCTTCCATACTCCATATGGCATATCAAAAATATAATACATTGTACTAGTATGCATACATGTATGTGAAGTCGAGATGGTGTACAGGATAGCGTACGACTTCATTATAAAATTACTGCTTGACACTCGAAATTTTGAAAATAAAGGTGAACATTAACATAATTCATAATTTTAGTTTCTTTGCATACAAATTGCAGATTTGGGTTGTAAACCACATCGGACCAATACAAAATTACCGTGGCAACATGCGATATGCCGATGAATGCAACACATCTATTGGGATTTTGTTTTTGTTGTTGGGGGTTTTTTTAACATAAGAGATTTTTGAGTCGATTTCATTGACGATGTCTGAGATGGTACGAATAGATAAACAACTCCGTCTCCTGCTTTGAAAACAATTGTGCCAAGTACACTATACAAATACTCAATTTCCTTATCAATATTTTTAAGAGAAATACATCCTTTGAATTTCCTTCCTGAATGCCCTCGTACGATTTGTGATTCTACAAACACGGAAGTTTACAACTGTATTGCGGGCATGTCTCTCTGAAATACTCGTGTAGTAACAGTATCCCCTAGCATAGCGTACATATCAAACGTACCAATTACCCTTGACCAGATCCCATCTTTGACCTTAACCGTTGGCCTTGGGTACATATATTGTAAGTAATGAGATAATCACTAGGATTTTGACCGATTCCAAATTGACCTTCGACCTTGATAATCATCAGACCTTTTCCTCACATCAAACGCAAAAGAAGACAAGGGTACATAACAGATGCAATTTGCAGACTTACAAAACTTGAATAATATCTTGCTAAACTATTTTTAAACAAGAGTCCCCATTCTGCATCATTCATGAATTTTCAGACTATAGTCGGTTATGATCTTGCAAACTATTTCATTCAACGAAATTCCAAGACCTTGACTTTTTACACCAAAACCAATAATGCTAATCCATGACTCATGGGGAAAATTTCTTGCGAGTTTCCTGATTATTGGTGCAATACACACTCCGTTATGATTATGAAACCATTTTCAATAATTGAAGTCCACTGACCTTGACCTTTGGACCCCAAATCAATACTGCACATCCTTGACTCACGGTGACACTTCTAAGTTTCATGATGAATGAACTCCATTATGTTCTGGTGAATACACATTTGGTAATGACCCAATAAACATTTTCTATCATGACCTTGACCATAAAATCCTTGTGTCATGGTGAACATTTCAAGCACATTATAGCTGCAAATACGTACACACTCCATTACATCCAGAAACCATTTTCAATCAATATCACCTTTATACTTGGAACAGTATACATACCATATAACTACGATATAAATCCAGTTAATCTTTAGGCGTCAGGGGCTAAAACAAATTTGTCATAACAACAGATTAAATCTCAGAAACCCACCTTGCAAGAAAATGTTTCAATTAAATAAAAAGAAAAGATTTCAAAATGTGATGAATCTTTTAATAGAAATGTCTTTCTGAAAGAGAAAAAAAAAAAGAGATAAAAAATGAAAAAAAATATACATAACTGAAAAAAAGTAAATAAAATGTCAAAAATACCTTGCTTGGCACAACCATTCATTTTGATAATGAATTTTACAACAATAAGTGTGGTTAATGCAAAACTATTCTTCCTCATAATTTTCAAAACAAGAAAATTGGTGATTTACAATAAAGGATTCTATGAAAAATTGACAAATACATGTATTTCTAATTCACAAATATGTGAACTATACTAAAATTATCCAACAACTTTGACATCAAAAACATACAAAATTGTATAATCCTATATGATGTAAATCAGATTGGTTTCTGTGATTAGTACTGTGGTTTTGAAAGTGCACACTTTTTGGGCAACCCCTGCAAACAAAATTGCATGAACTTGGATTCATTGGTGAGAATGAGATGCGTCTTCCTGCTTTATTATTGAAATGAATATGTACCTCTTAAAGCTGAGTAATAATTAAGTGGCTATTGATGTTACAATGAAGATCAATTCTTCTTCCTGGTGTGATCTAATACAATTTTTTGTCCTCTCAAGAGAACAAAGTGGGTAAAACACGGAAAAAATATAGAATATGCTTTATACAAGAACTTTTGTACATTGTATTAGAAAAAAGCTAAGGGCCTGTAATGTTAAGAGCCGTAATCTGCCCAATTTTCACTTGCAATACCAGCTCAACTAGCATTATCTAAAATGTGTCCTGTACATGAAATTATTTCATTTCAAGTCTCTTTAATCAAATATAGTAGTTTTATTGACATAATAATGAGAAATAACCTATATTTTTACGTAGAAGTGAGGGTGGGGGTCTTTTTTATAAAAATGTCGAAAATTTTCGAACTATCGGTTACTTTTGTTGATTGAAATGTCAAAATGAATTGCAATGAGAAGATTCAATAAGAAATATTGTGCTTGTTAGTGAAAAAGTAAACAACAATAAATATTTTTCTTTTGAAAACTGATTAATTCCAAACTATTAATAAAGATAGCATTTTCGTAAATTGAATATTGTTCCCCCCTTTGAAACACAACTCCGTATTTACAGAAAATTTGTATTATGAAAATGCATCTTGTGTAGAAGTGGTGTTGTGTTCCAAAGGGGGGGGGGGCATATTTTATGAAAACTTTTCCCATTTTCATTGATTTCTATACAAAATAAGTACATTTATACTCAAATTTCTCTCTATTAGAGAGATTTAGTAAAAAAATTATTCAGATTTTCTTTTAAAGTATTTCACCAACTTGATCAAAGAAATGAAGAACTTTGAAATTTCATTATTTTTTAGCAGATTTTACGCCTTATCGTTACAGGTCCTTTGTAGACTATGATATACATATTTTCTGATCTAAGCTTGCAAGTATCGTTCAAAACAAAAATGGGAATTGATACAAGAAATATTGCATACATGTATTTACCTAGTTTATATAAATTTTACAAAACTGATAAAAGAAAAGAAATGTGTGTTTTACAAAACTGATGAAAAGAAGAAAAAAACATACATTATATTTTACGATACTGACAAAATATTGTATTTACTATTATCTGTCTATACAAAAATGTTCGAAGGTACATAACTTTAAACAGTAAAATACAAAAACATAAAGAGAAATCATAGGAATATGTCGTGTTCAATCAAAACCATGATTTATGATGTCACTTACATTTCATTTTCAAGTAACAACAAAACTTTCTGTGGTACATGTTCATAAATTCATGATAGCCATGATTTTAGCATCTTTCAATCAGCATCTTGTTTAGAGTACAAAATTTGTTGTACATGTTAGAATTTATCAAACACCGATACGCTTAAACATACTGTCTTGCTCAGACAATTTCACAAGTAACAATTAGCCTGATATTAAGTTTTAATGGTTAAACAGCTTGGAGACATTTTTAGTTAGATTGACCTATTTACTATGATATGGTGTTAAAGCCTCCTTTCTCCTATAGAAAAGTTGAGTCATAATGTAAGGGCTAATGTAAGACCCTCTATTGATTAACATCCTCCTTCACTAAAATTCAATCTTTTTCATGTTTCCCATGACTCAGTTATGTTGACTAATACACATTTCTTGCACAAGTATAAGCCGATGAAATTTTGAAATCAGATTCATTAGTATGAGTACAAGATTTGAGGAAATAGTTCTTGTAAGGAAAACAAAACTGAACTTGTATGCACTTAAATCTGAATCTTGATTAATTTTGCCCCTAGTAATTACAAAAGCCAAACTTTTTATCCTTGACAAAAGCACTAGCTTGTTGAAGTTCAAATATAATGCATTTAACAAAATATAACGCACCAAAGAGTTGCATTGTATACTTACGTATAGCTATATGTGAATGGGTATATTACTAAAGGGGTAGGTTCACTAACTACCAAAATCGGCCCTAAATTTTTGCGAAAAATAATTTTATGAAAATTATGACTCAGCATCTCTTATATTTATCTCAAATACCTGCCGAAATAGAAAGTAAACATTTTTCATTGTCAAAACGTCACGTGCGTTAGTTATGACGTCACATTGTGACGTCATTTCCTCTGCATGACGGAAAATGAAGGAAAATCGCCATATTTTCTGCATAAATCTTTAAAATTAGTATAGGCGCCAACCTTCACCCAACACAAATTTTATGTAGATCGAAAGATACATTGCAAATTTAACTTTTAATTTGAAAATTATTTTGGGTAAGGGCTGGCGCCCTACTTATTTTCATAAATTTTGACCAGAATTATGCCCATTTCTTACGATTTTTCAGCATTTTACGACTTTAAACGGATTTTGAAGCCATATATTTCGGTGTATTACACGTATATTAAAATATTTATTTGGTATTTCAAACAACCATACATTTAACTTTCTTGATACGAAATACAATCGAAATCTAAAACATTCTAAAATTAGGGCCGATTTTCCATGTTATCGAACCTGCTCCTTTACGAGATGTTCATAGTTTCATAGTTCATGTTCATAGTTTTGAGCATAAAAAAAGTGCAAAAAAATATAACAGATTATGCGTCATGTTGGTTGGAGTATATACTGTACATGTACATATGGAATGAATCAACAGAACAGGGGAATGCATGGTTTTTGCTAATTATTTGCTATTGAATGAATAAAAATAAGCACCAACTTCATGCAACAAAATTAAAATTTAGTTTAAGAATGCGTGAAATGTTATAAAAATGTGTGTGATGATAAACATTCAATTAATTCATCATTAATTCTAGACGTTGATTTGACATAACATTGTCTCCTGACCTGGACAATATGGAGAGAGTATGATTACATCAAGTTGATATTCTATATTACTATGAAACAAGTTTGTAGAGACTTTTGAAAAAAAAAAAACTTTTGTATCAGCATTGTCACCCAACTCGGACAATATGGAAGGTGAAAGATGACATATAGACAGTATACCAATACCAAAATGGAACTAAATGTAGTTTGTATAGATTGTCATCAATATGAATTGCAAAAATAATAATTTAATGCTCATGATGCTAACTTGTCACCAAACTTCGACAAACTGAGGGAGAAAAAATATGTGATGTATATATGACAACACAAGGTTGGATGAAGTTTAAAACAATATGGAAGGACTTTGACAGCGAGGTTACAACAACATCAGGTTGGACGAGGTTTAAACAGTCTGTCATCAATGTCAAACATATTTTTGATGTCTGTCATCTCATTTAAACATTTTAAGGAATAAATATTAAACTGCATTTATTATTATATTTTATTTTGATATAAATGAAACAGGATGGATGAGCTTTATACAGTCTGTCATCAATATCAAACATAATTTTGATGTTCAACTATAATCTGATTTGAACAATGTTAAGGAAGAATTGTTCAAATGAAATGAAACAGGATGGATGAGGTTAATTTGTCTTTCATCTAACTTTTAAAAACAATATTAAGAAAAATTTACATTGGAATAAATTTAATATTTTAATTTGATGTTCACTGCAATAAATTGTCACCCAACTTGGACAATGTGGAAGGACTTTGACAGCGAGGTTACGACAACATCAGGTTGGATGAGGTTTATACAGTCTGTCATCAATATCAAACATAATTTTGATGTCTGTCATCTCATTTAAACATTTTAAGGAATAATGTGGAAGGAATAAATATTAAACTGCATTTATTATTATATTTTTTTTTATATAAATGAAACAGGATGGATGAGGTTTATACAGTCTGTCATCAATATCAAACATAATTTTGATGTTTATAATCTGATTTGAACAATATTTCAAATATTGCGCTTATCATTATATTTTATTTTGATATCAATGAAACGGGTTGGATGAAATTTATACAGTCTGTCATCAATATCAAACATAATTTTGATGTCTTTCATCTAACTTTTAAAAACAATATTAAGAAAAATTTACATTGGAATAAATTTAATATTTTAATTTGATGTTCACTGCAATAAATTGTCACCCAACTTGGACAATGTGGAAGGACTTTGACAGCGAGGTTACGACAACATCAGGTTGGATGAGGTTTAAACAGTCTGTCATCAATATCAAACATAATTTTGATGTCTGTCATCTCATTTAAACATTTTAAGGAATAAATATTAAACTGCATTTATTATTATATTTTTTTTCTATATAAATGAAACAGGATGGATGAGGTTTATACAGTCTGTCATCAATATCAAACATAATTTTGATGTTCAACTATAATCTGATTTGAACAATGTTAAGGAAGAATTGTTCAAATGAAATGAAACAGGATGGATGAGGTTTATACAGTCTGTCATCAATATTAAACATAATTTTGATGTCTGTCATCTCATTTAAACATTTTTAAAAGGAATAAATATTAAACTGCATTTATCATTATGTTTTATTTTGATATAAATGAAACAGGATGGATGAAGTTTATTCAGTCTGTCATCAATATTAAACACAGATTTGAGGTCTGTCATCTAACTTTTAAAAACGTTATTAAGGAAAACGTTACATTGGAATAAACGTTTTAATATTTTAATTTGATGTTCACTGCAATAAATTGTCGCCCAACTTGGACAATATGGAAGGACTTTGACAGCGAGCTTACGACAACATCAGGCTGGATGAGGTTTATACAGTCTGTCATCAATATCAAACATACTTTTGATATTTAACTATAATCTGATTTGAGCAATATTTTAAAAGGAAGAATTGTTAAATTGCGTTTATCATTATATTTTATTTTGATATAACTGAAACAGGATGGATGAAGTTTACACAGTCTGTCATTAATATTAAACATGGATTTGATGTTCAAATGTCTTCTGACTTTCTGACTTGAGCAATATTAACGAAAAGAACTTAAAATTTTCTTTATTATAATCTTTTTACATATTCAAATGTTAAGATTAAAGTTGAAATTTTTTTATGATCCTTGATGAACAAATATAGGAGACATTGAACTGAATTGAAAAGTTTTATATTATACTTTTTTTGACGTTCTTTTATGGAAGTTAATAACCCGGACAATGATAAGATCATCTCCACTATAAAAAATATTAAACGATAAAATTGATGACGACCATATTTTCACTCATTACAGTGTAACCTTGACCTTAAACACAGTCTGGCTACCTTATAAACAAGGTCATAAATAAATCATTAAAGGAAACTAACAATGAAAGGTAGCCTTGATATTTTGTACTACGAGACTATTGTCATATTATGAATGACCACATTTTCAAAAGATAAAGAGAATTAAATCAATAAATGATAAAATCATCTCCACATATCAAACAACTTGTTAATAAAGTTGATGGACTATATAATCTTGACATCTATTAAAGTCTGGTCACCAAATAAACAAGGTCAGAAAAAAAAATGTCATTATCATAGAAGTTCGCTATGTAATAAGAAAATGTTGTCATATTTTAAAATGATTCAAGACATTTTTTTTAAAGAGAACATAGAAAAAGTTAATCAAACAATGATGAAATCATCTCCAGATTTCAAAACAACACGTATAAAGTTGACAATCAATGCAACCTTGACTTCAAACACAGTCTGTTCACAAATACATGGATAGATATCATAATCATCCATAGAAACTAACAATGAAAGACAACTTTGACATTATGTATTGTGAAACTATTGCCATTTATGATTTACACATATTGTTTTTTAAAAGAATATGGAGAAAGTTTATTCAAACAATAATTGAATCATCTCCATGTGCACATCTCAAAACAATGCATACTAAAGTTGACAATCAATGTTACCATGACCTCAAACACAGTCTGTCCAAAAAATAAATGTATACAAGGTCAGAAATTAATGTCATATTTATGATTTACCACATTTTTTATGAGAAGACGAGGGAACTTTAACCAAATGATTGACAGCAAACCAATGATTAGAGTGGGCACTGGTAAAATGAATACGGTGTCATTAAGGTAAGTTTGTAGGACATTTTTTGTTCAGATTAAGAGTGGAAATAAAAAAAAGTTGATAAAGATGTAACCATGACACCAAGCACAATCTGGTCACCATGCAACCAAGGTCACAAATAAATGCACTCCTCATAAATGGTTACTAGTAATTTCAAAGATTGAAAATGCTGCTGATTTGGTGTATGAGAATATGTGCTCACCATAGACTTTTAAACATTTATTATCATTTAGCTTGGAAATGTAAAACTTGTACAAAAATCAGGAAAAAATTTCTTAGACTCTAAAATCTCTATGGCAGGGCAACCAACTTCTATATATATATATATTTATGTATATGGATGAAATTTATATGTTATATCTTAAACCTGCTAAATGGAACTCCAAAATAGGCAATTTAATGAACCTAAGATTAAATAAAGAGATTCATTTGAACTACATGCATGTCATGAGAATGTTCCCTGGTAGGCAAAAAGTTCCATTAAAACAACACATTTTGATCAGGTTACATTATTCGTTCGAATTTTATCCTATCCAAAGACTCTTTGTTTTGGTATCATTAAAGAAATTCAGGCTGAAATTTTACATTATCATTTTATATTGAGAAACATTTGTTTAAAAATAGGCATAAGCTTTCAGTAAATTTTTAAATTTAAGATTGCAATGAAAAATTTTTTTTTTGGTTGATCTACATCTGTAATGCACTAGAAAATATACAGTAGAATCAATTTAAGTCAAGTTTACAAAACAATAAGTGACAAAAAAAAAAAACAAGAACTGATGAACAGAAAGCTTTAAAATGTAGATGTAAGGACATGCATGAGCAACTAAAACATAAATATTTTGAAAAAAAAATCATATAACGTGTAAGGGTCACATCATATGACTTGGAATTCATATGAAGTAACACAATATGGCACATATTCTAAATATTTACAGAAAATCTCAAAGAAATATGTATGAAGCACAACATAAAGAGTTATTAATTGCACAAAATTTTGTACTGGTTTTATACTCTACTACCGTAATAGAAATGGGTACAGCCTACCACTATTCTATACAGAACTACATTCTGACACATACTTGTATCTACTGTAAGCCAAACTATCCGTACCTCATGCAGCAATTTTGCAAAAACATAATAAAGTAAAACTATTTTCCATGTGCAAAGTATATATCTATGTACTGTCTATCTCGACCATTTCTCGTTAGGAATATTGCCCATTTACATGTAAGCCTAGATTGGTTTTGCAATAATAATGCATCTTCATTAGGAGAATCGAATATGCTATGTATTGATTAAATGACTTAGGCCTACGGAATTAATTTTTTTTGTAGATACATTACATGACCAAGAAGCACTATACTACCTACTGTAAGACTCCTGACTAGTTTACTGTGACACAATCCTGACTATAGAATTATCATGCAAGTTTATTTTAACTTGTCGAAATCTTTTATCAATAATTCCCTTTTTTTCGATGATTTCTATGTATATCACCATAAGTCATTTAGCATATAAGCAGGACTAGTACATATAATACTACTGAATCTCTTAGCTATTATGCATTGTAGTTTGGCACTAAATATATTTGTCTTATCTCTGACAGAGAAAAAAAAATTAATTTAGCTACATGTAAGTTTTAAATCTGTTAACATTACACTGACAAGCTTGTATTTTACAGGGTTTTTAAATTTACAAGTATATATGTTGACCAATTCAATGAACAGGGAAATACACATTTAATTCCTAATACTTTTTTTAAGAAATACATGTAAAAGCCATCAGTACAAAATTTGTTACAAAAAGTCTTGAAGCAATAAAAATAATTGAATGACTTTGTTATAAAATCTTGATTTAAGAAAATGCATGAAAACCTTACAGTAAATGTGCTTGATTATTTATAAACTCTATGACAATCTTAACAATATAATAAATCTATAAGTACTAATACTATAAAAAGTGATGCAAAATTGCCTCTTGAATACAACTGGGTTTATAAAAAGATGTTAGATATTGCTTTCTTTTGAGATTTGCCTTTGAACACTGGTGTTCAGGGTTTTGGGCGTTGTCCTCCTACGAGGTGGTGGAACAGGTAAATCTGTAGGTTTGACAGCTGATGGGAGGGTGTGGGGATCAGAGGTACGCCTTTGGCTTATCTGAACATTCCTTGGGGCAGGGACTGGCTGTGATCCTCGCCTTATCTGACTAGAAGGTTTGGATTCGGACCTCACTGTAGTCCCACTTTCTTCTGACTCCTTTGCTAGGTTTCCTTTCATGGAGAGAAGGATATTAGAAGCCGGGCCTGCGAGCCCAGCCTGGGCATTTAGAGATTCTAAAATGTTCTTAACAGTATTCACATCAATGTCCACTGGCTTGAAATCGTCATCTTCATCGTCAATATTTCTACTTTTGGATTTCTGGGTTTTGGCTGTATCTGGTTTCTGAAAACACACAAGACAATTAGTGAAATGGATGTTCCATGATAATGAATCACAACAGTATAAAACTACATAAATGAACAACCTAGATCTTTGAAAACCAATATCACACCTTTCCTTTTGAGTACTTAGATGTAGAAGTTTTTTTCCTAAAAATGGTCTTGACCTTTCAGAAATGATATTAAAGAAGTTCTCTAGTCGTGGAGATTTTCGTGTATATTACAGTTCATATCAAACTAAATTCCAACAAGAAATTTCCCCATTATTGTAATCTCTTTCAGAGCTGATATAGACCAATTTATATTTTACCACCTTTTCCAATTTCTCAAAATAGCTGTACACACCGGAAGTGCGTCAGAAGTGTGTAAAAGGGAACCACGTTTCATAACGCTATATATAGAGATGTACATGCATGTAGTGCATACATGTACTATTGTACTCTTATAAATGCCAAAATAAAGGACATATCAAATAAGAGTGTATGAGTGATAAATATGATAAAAGAGCATTTAATAATGAAACCTAAATATTTACATTAAAACTACGAATGTACATAATTTATTTATATACGTACGTACATGTGTTGATATATTTTACACTGATTCTCAGGAATAATGTGCAATTCGATAAATAACATGTCGCCGTGTGATTTATAGAGAAATAAAAGAAAGAAGTACAAAATTACTATCATTGTTTCAAAAGCCTACCTAGATGTATCAAAATCTGTTACCATCATTTGCGAAAGACATATAACTTAATGAGATACTAAGCTCCAAAATAGCAAAAACGATACATACGTTACTGTCGCCGGCAATTACCAATGTGAAGTACATAAATTATCTTTACGTATATGTTAAGTTAGTCTACAGTGTGCATTCATATGTCTTCATTGCAGCACCGTCCTCCAAATTATCGACGACACTATAGCGCTCAAGTTGGTTTTTGTTCTTTTTTATTCATAAAATAGCATGTCGCCGATGTATTGATACCTACGTAACAACAATACAATAACCGTTTTATATAGCACATAGTTGGACATAAACATGACGTGTATTCATTTAAAATAAGGGGAAAGGGTACAATTACATATTATTCTGAACCTTTTTATAATTTTTCATGTTTTGTAAAGAAAAGTCGCATTTACATTCATAACAGTGGTCGGTTGCTTTTTAGGCGATACTTACGTTACGCTTACTTAAATCATTCAGTGCATTCATTCATGAAATAGTGCCTTTAACATATCGTTGCTTTACAATAGAAGACTTGATATTACCGAATATCTAATGGTTTTGTTTCTTTACAAGTATATACTGCTTGATCAAATACTTGAATCATACCTACGTAACGGATACATACATAACGCGAATGTCATAGATTTAATGACTTAATGTTCATCATACCCAATTATGGGTATCATTTGTTAGTACACATTGGATTATGACCTTAGAAGCTGATTGCAGGGAAGATTCAAAGACTACAGCTGTTGTACTGATTCAATGGTTGTTTTGTAGATTGTGCTCTAAAAGGGAGCTGGCTTATGTTTATTTCTATACGATATTTCATCGAATAGTATGTCATCCTATAATACATATTCATGCCTGTAAAGGTAAACATAATGTATACATACTCACATTAGTAAGTAAACACAAAATACGATAAAACATCATGATACCTACGTAACATGCCGTTACGTATGTATCTAACTTGGCTCAGCTCAAGTTTCAGTCGAGTTGCATTCAATAGAACAACAATTTGTCTCTTTTTTTTCGAAGGTATATATAATTATACAGACTGCATAATTGATACCGCGCCATTTCTTTTTTAATTGCCCTAATTCATTTGAAATATAGATATATCTATAACTGAATTACAACTGATGGGTTTTTTTTAAACATGATTTTTTTTGAAAATCGATATGTAGCTAACAGAGTTTATAAATGTCATGATGAAAATAAAGTAAAATTTGACAGACAAATCCGTAGATGCATGATTTTAAACGTGGTTGAAGATAGCTTTCAAATATCTTACCAAATCCTGGGTAGTTGATTGTAACGCACGTTACGAATGTATCGATCAGTTCTTATGCTCTTTCATTAATTTTAGATGCTTTTTACAGTAGTCAAAAGACAGAGAATTATTTAGAAATGCCATAAAGAGAGATAGAGAGAACGAGTCTAAGATTTTGGTTCAAATGAGTAAAGATTTTGTAATATCTAGCTTATACATACGGCATCAGACGTAAATTTCACACTATTTCGACTTCTCTTGCTTAAATTTGATTAGGCTTGAAATGTGTAAAGTACCAATGATCCTCTAGAAATGCCATTTAGGAGAATAAAAGATAATTTTTGCATTTAAGAATCATGTACGAAATTAAGTAGAGATGTTTTCGACCAGCAAATATGATAATAGCGAATAAAATTATACATACGTAACAGTTTTCACCATTGAGTAAAATATTGATTATGAGCATAATATGCTGTTTTTTGTGTTTCACCGTCACCGGCACTGTCAAGTGCAGTCAGAGTTGACAAACAAACTTAAAAGTTGCAAGTATTTCTAAAATTAAGAAGCTGTTGTAATAATTGATACTTACGTGACGTTTTCCTATGTACCAACTGTACACTTCATTTTGCGAATTGTAATACTAGGATACTTTATTAACTTTTTCATATATTTTCATTGATATGCTTGCTAAACAAAAATGTCATAAAGAAAGCTTTTGTCCTAAAAATATTTATTTAGGGGAAAAGAGAAGATAACGCTCTTTCAGGCCATAAAATTTGTTCCAAAGTAATGATTGCTTATCAAGTGGTCAAATCAAACAAACAACAAAGTAGACGATGAGCCAAGTTTACAAAATAAATATATGACCTATATCTGAAAATATAAATTGAATTTATTCGGATCTAGTCAACGCTAATGGAAAAAATGAGCGTAAACAAAACTGTTACGTAGATATCATGTTGAAAATTAGATGAATAATACCCTATATTATAAAGCAATTGTTCTCATATAAATTCTAGAGTGGTGTTACTGATTTTTTCGATTTTGTACCAGTTATATTGTATCAATTGTATGAGCACAACAGATATGCTTAACTCCAAAAATAATTTTTCGTCTTGTTCTACCTCCCATTTGCACCTTATTCCTGAGAATCAGTGTTTAAACGACTTCCAGAATCCTAAAGTTTATCTCAGAGAGGGATTCTAAGGCATATATATAGATAGCAAAAATCTTAAGGGAATCAACCTTCCTTTCCCCCGGAAAGAAAACGGGGGTGGGGGAAAGCCGTCTATTTCGAAAAAAAAAACCATGCTACATGTACTAGTAAAACAAAGAAAAAATCTGCATTTTTGTCGAATCCAAGGGGTCATGACGTCCTAACCGTCTAGATCAAACTTGTAGATGGTATCCTAATTACAAAATTCTATAATTTCCCCGGTAATCTGACTCCCTCCCGTTCAGCCTATTGATACCACCCGCCTTTGTTGACATTAATGAATATTACCTTCCTTACATTGGAAAAAGCATGCCATGTACATGTTAAAAAAGAAAGAAATTATGTCTGTGAAATATCGGTGAGAATTAAATGTAAAAATATAAGTCATCGACATGTTCAATGTACTTATTTTTGTGAGCGGGGAAAAAAGAAAGAAAGAAGGAAAGATACAAGCTAGATTTTTTTTACATATATATATACAGGCCCCAAGTGCCGAAAAAAAGTCAGTATGCAACAACTGTTAAAGACAAATATTAACCCCCCCCCCTCTCGCCCGAATTTCCAGACATAACTCTAGTCTCCATACCCCCCCCCCTCATAAATAATGATACGATGTTTGACGATTGTTGTTTTGTAAAACAAATTTTTTTATTGAATGTAAACAAATAAATGTCCATCAAATGTTTCATCAAACGGATCCGTGTGGAACATCGAAATACGCAAGAACTTCAGTTTTTAATATGCAGAGCATAACCTGTTACATGCTTACAAAATTTTCGATAGATTGGGGTGGGGACGTAAATTTTAACTGCGGAAGGAGTCGCGACTGAATTTCGGAAAAAAATATATTTGATAATCATAAACAAGATACCATATCAAATACTTGTATATGTATTCCAGATATCTATTTTCTTATTGTTCTGGGCAACACAGTGATCATATTCTTTTGGAGCGGAGATATAGTATTTTTAATAAATTAAGTCCGTCTTAAATTCTTGTAATGTACCTCGGAAATGAAAATCTCTCTCTCTCTCTCTCTCTCTCTCTCTCTCTCTCTCTCTCTCTCTCTCTCTCTCTCTCTCTCATACTGAGATACTCGATCACTTAATGTTGACGAAAAACGCTCGTCACTTTCCGTTTAATTCTGAAACGATTAGAATTTCATTTTATTCGATATACATTACATGATCACTTCTGAAAGTTTTTTTTTTCCTGAAATCCTGAACGGAGCTAACAGACAACTTTCCAGGCCATAGATCATTTATTTTTTTGTCGACCCTAATCATATAAATTTTTTTACGTTCACAACTTTATATAACTTCAGAAAATAAATTTCATATTATCTGAAACGGCCAAAAAATATGTGTCGTCAATATTTAATGACTTTTTTTTTCATTTTTCGCCCTCTTCCTAATACAGTTGCGCCCCCCCCCCCCCCCCACTCAATCCTAGCTACAAAAATGTATTTATAAGCTCAGCTGCTGATTAGAATATCAATTTGAAATCCCATCTAGACAGCTAGGAAAGGCTTTACTTAGATTTCATATCCTATAAAATTTCGATCTCTCACCCTCCCTTCATTATTTAATATTTTCCGTGTTCATACAAGTCTTACCAGGAATGGAGAAGAACCCCCCCCCCTCCACCTGGATGGATACGACAATGAAATTGTACAGTCTTTTAAAAAAAAGCACTGATGTCTAATTTACTTTGAAAATGGTTAAACCGAAAAATAATTATAAATGTACCATATAAACAAAGAGACACATGTACTATATATCACATTACGTCATCGTGCGAATGTGTAGTGTATACACACATCTGACGTCACGAATTTGTACTTTCAATTTCGGCGGAAGTTGCAGACTAGTTCTGTGTTAAATCGCTAGCTTGTTGATATGGGCCTATAAATCGCTGTTTCATGGATAAATGAGACAATATATTTTTATGGAACTACCAGTACTTTGTAATTTGAGTTTGTCCGAGTAAATGTAAGTGAAAATACCCACGAGTAGAGGACTTCTTTAAATGATGTTTTTCTAAATGCCTAAGCCCTGAATTTCATATGTGAGTAGTTATTTTACATTTGTTTTTATATACTTCAGTTCTTTTCCTTTAATCAATAGTATGTTACATCCTTTATTTTTAAAACTAATCTTCGAAGCAAAAAGATTTAAATTATTTACCTTCATAGACTCTTGCGGCTTGGTTGTGGTGGCTGAAGAGCCGGATTCTTTTTCAAAGCTTTTCCCAACTTTGGTGGCAGACAGTTCTCTGTCCATCAGCTCCATGTAGTCATTTATACTTGGATCCCGTGAGGATTTGAGGCTTTGTTTCCGTCTTTCCGTCTGTACAACCGGCGGCTGATCATCAACATCTATATCAGAATCATCCCATCCGTACTCATCCATACCAGAACTGGAATCGCTATCATTGTGATCCTCAAACTCTAAAATGGTGGAGATATCAGATTGTAAGTGATAGACAAATTGATGTAACTTTACATGTAGTATATGTTAATTACTATTGAAATATGGATTTCTCTCGAAAGTCAGAATACTAATAAACAGGGGCCATGCAAAAGGGAGCATTCCTTTGAAATAGAATGTTGGAAATGTTTTTTTTTTTCAATCTGACCTTGAAAATCTTAGGGGCTCATTCTCATCCCATGCTCATTTATTTTGGAATATTTTACTATGCTTCAATGGTAAATATCAAGTATTTTGTCATCAATTCAGTTTAAAACGTTTTTAAAATCAATATGCACATGACTACATAGCAGTAATGCTTCATTTGCACATCTCTGTCTAACTTAACTGTGTCTGAAGGGGATAAGATTTTTTTTCCTGCAAAATCAATAAGTTTTGTATGCAAAAGACTGATAGAGAGAGATTTTGAATTATTTTACAATACAACATACCAAACATTTTGTTCATGGCTGATATAAAACCGGTACTGTCAAACTGTATCTCCTCATCTTCCTCTCTGTGAACAAAACAACCAAAGTTTTGATAAAATTCAGAGACATATATGAAAACAATTGGCTTTTTCACTTGTAAAGCTACTCTTTTTATAAGAATCATTCAAAGTATGATTCTGCTGGTAAAAGCATAAGAGAGAAGAACACTTACAAGAATAGAAAGAATATGATGTATTACACTTATACATGTACATACCCAGGGAACTCTGCACCATCTACAGCCGACACTTTGTCCACAAATGACCTCATACTGTTGGCCATATTGCTGAGGTCAAACGTGTCCTTGGTTTGACCTTTAGGCACATGGACTCCTGACCTCTTTATCAGCATCTCCTCTAATGACTCGGGTGTAATATTCATCCAATCATCATCTGTAAAAGTTGAGTTATTTTTAGGCAATAATATTACATGATGAATGCATGTTCTTTGTACAAATTATTCAAAATGGGTGTTTATTCACAAATTTTCTCTTTTTAAAAAATCTTTTGCTATTGAGAACATACTTATTCATGTTGCAACAAATTGTGTAAATGAAACAGGCATATACCAATATGCGGTACACTTTTTATTAGATTTGTTACAATGAATTTTGAATGAACTTTAATAGAAAGTTACTTGTATGGAAATTGGAGACCTGACAATCATCCACAGGAGGTCATGTTGGGGTAGAAATCTATTCAACCAATGAATCAATGCTGTGTACAACACAAATGTTTGTTATACCACAATATAAAGTCATGAATACTTCCATAATTTGACCCCAGACATGCACTCTTGTACAGTTGTCAGATTCCTATGTGCTAAAGGCATGCTAGGTGCCGAGTTTTCAGACTGAATTGTATCAAATATGCCTGATATTGATGAGCAAGGTGTCAAAGAATATTAATGAGAATTTACTATCTGGGGGAGGTAACTCTGACTCGGCTCTCCTCATTGCCTCAATGTCATAGGTAACTTCTTGTAGTAAATCTAGTACGTCATCACCAGCACTTTTATGGCTATAAGAAAAGAAAGATAAAAGTAACATGAATAGACGTACAAAGTAGATATTACAACATATAAATGACGTAACCACTTCAACATCACTACATGTATAAGAATTTTTGAAGATGGGCTTCATCACTTCATTCAATATCACTTGACACTGATCAGCATTCATATACGTGTATGTTTGAGCAACTGAACTTGTAAAGTGAAATTAAATAATGACAGATAAATCCAAGAACTGATTTTAACACAGAAATAAAGAGCATAATGCTTTTATTTCTTGCTTTTTTTGTCAGTCTGTATATACTACAGATACATGTACTTGCAAAATTAATGACCTCATGAAAAATCTGTGTCTGTGAAACAATCATGACAATGATGTCCCTGGATGGTATAGAAGAGATACTATTGATTTTCAACAGAATGTCAACTCAAGGTCATTATCACTAGGTCAAATGTTTTCTTCTACCAGTGATAAATTTAGCTCTATTTCTCAAACATCAACAATTATGTGTATGTCCAAATATTACTGACAGACCAACATTATATACATGTACCTCTGAATATGTCATTTTGGGACATAAAAAGATACCACATTTATAACAGTATAATGCAAGAAGATTTATATTAAGATCAAAATTGTATTTCTTCAATCAAATACATGTATAGAGTTTATACATGTAAATGACTGAATATAAATATTTTACCTTGAATGGTTCATTTGCTTCCTGTAGAATTCCTTGGCATTCTCCAGAAGTTCATTATGTTTTTTAGATCCTTCCATCTCCCCCTGCAAAGAGGATGAAACAATTACTGGCTATGGTATTGATTGATTAAAATGTCTGCATGATCTAGCCTTGAACATGCATTAATGCATTATATTGATTTGGAAAAGACGTATGATGACAAATGACCGATAACAACTGTCTGGGAAAGAATGCAACAAAATCGCGGTTGATAAATTACATCCTGTAGCTACTGGTGTACTGGGTTGATAAACAATTTAAAAAAATTTATTTGGACGTAACTGCATTTTAATTTTTACATTCTTTTTTGGTCTGCTCATTTGATCAAATAAAAAAAATGTTATGATCGCTGAGCGATATAGTCCCCTACCAGCGGCATATATTTATGTCCTGCAACTCTGCCTATGAATTACTCTTCAATTAAACATGTACATGTATGAGTTTTAATTAAACTTACTGTCTGTGCAGCTCAGTTCTGAGGTTTTATCTGCTTTAGCTTTATCGATTCGAAAAAGAGGTCAAGCGTGACGAAAGTTGAACTTGCTCTGTAACTATCCAAGACTGAGCTGAGTATCAAATTTCACCTCTATTTGTTGCAGGAAAAACTCTGGAAAACTGGCAAAAACTGAATTGTGCAAGTCATCAAGGGGCATAACTCCTTGAAAAATAGGTCAAGCATGACAAAAGTCGAACTTGCTCTGTAACTATCCAAGACTAAGCTGAGTATCACATTTTACCTGAATACAGTATCTCTATTTGTTGCAGAAAGAAGTCTGGAAAACTGACAAAAACTGAATTGTGCAAGTCATCAAGGGGCATAACTCCTCGAAAAATGGGTCAAGCGTGACGAAAACAAAACTTGCTCTGTAACTATAGAGGACCAAGCTGTGTATCAAATTTCACTTGAATATCTCCATCCGTTGCAGAAAAAAGTCTGGAAAACTGACAAAAACTGAATTTTCCAAGTCATCAAGGGGCATAACTCCTTGAAAAATGGGTCAAGCGTGACGAAAGTCGAACTTGCTCTGTAACTATCCAAGACCAAGCTGTGTATCAAATTTCATCTTGATATCTCCATCCGTTGCAGAAAACTGATATTCGGACAGACGGACAGACAGACCGAGAGGAAACTAAGAGTCCCCTTCGGCGTTGCCAGTAGGGGACTAAAAAACCCAAATAAATGGGGAAAGGTATATTCTTAGGATAGATTATTTACGTGTCTTTGATCAGAATTACAAATATTAATTTTTTCACACTTTCAAAAGAAAGGAAATTAGTTCACTGCACTAAATCATGTATTTCACAAATTGTCATGATAAAATATCATTTCATATTTTTCCATCACACCTCTTCCTCTTAATATTCTCAAGGATATTTACCATAACACAGTATATTTGCTCACCCTGAAGAATCCTTGATCTTTTAGCACACTGAGGAATCTTTGCCATCTGACATCAGTGGTCGGTGATAGGTGACCATTTGTATGTCCATTTCTGTTTGCCGAACATCTAGCACATAGAATCTCAAAACCATGGGCCTATAACAATAATAATATGGATTTAGTATGTATTTACATTTACATTTGGATAAAACAATTTTCCAGACTGCAATTGAAATATACATGTATGTAGCAATACTTGTCCAATCTAGTATAGAGGATGAAGATGGGTGAAAGATTTGACTTTTTTTTCAAATAGATGACAACTCCTACCATATATGATGCACAGCCATGTATGCAAAGAATACACTCATAAACATACATTAACATATGAATGTAACACATTAACATATGAATGTAACAGTAAATAATCTTTGACCCCTTTGGCACAAAATTTTTATTCTATTCCTTGCTGTGACCTTAACCTTTGACCTCTGGTATCATCTGATAGTAAATGAGATCAATAACTTGCATTGATTATTAACAGAAAATTTTTCCTATCTTATAGATTGCCCTAACAAAGGGAAAAGGGACAGAACAATAATTTTTTTTTTAAATTACATGTATAATCAAAGACAGTAATACTTACAAGTTTCATTCCCAGATCATGTGCCTTGTACTTAGGATTATGTGTACTAGGTAATGTGTATCCACAACGTTTATCTGGGACAAACTTCTGTTGGAGGAGCTGTGAGTACAGACATCTTGTAAACTTGACCTGTAAAATAATCATTTATACATGTATACACATATACAAGATTATATTTTTGATATTTATCATTATTACAAAATAGAAGTCTGTGCAAAACATGTAAAAGAAAGAATGACAGTCTTTAAGCAATTTGCATGTACATTTGTACCGTGTAATCACAGACTCTGAGGAAAAGATATGCTCAATCTCTTTGCTTAGAAACCTCTAATACTTTCATTACTACATGTATCACGCTAAATGTATATTGAATACTCCTTGTTGAATATCGAGGCTTTGTTTCACAGATAATATGAAAATTTTTCAGCAACTTTATTGTCAACATCGAAATTAAAAGTATGAATACTTAAAATACAGATTAATATATACTTGATGAAGTAGATTTTCTGTAATTCATAGGCCTATTACTTTGTACTTACCCTTCTCACAACCCTTGTCCCTGGTCTGAAGTACTGCATGGTTCTACATGACTGCAAAAGACAAATGTTAAAGCTACACTTGGAAGAAGTACATGTAATACAGTAAAACATGTTTATGAAAAAATACAAGGGATCATTAAATTCAGCTTTTTATAAACAGCATTTGTTTTTATCTTACATGCATGCTTTCCCTCAGATGTATGGGATCCCTGTAGTAGAATGCCCATTACCCGGCAGATACCAGATCTACTTACCCTCAGATCTATGGGATCCCTGTTATATAATGCCTGTACCCCAGCAGATACCAGATCTACTTACCCTCAGATCTATGGGATCCCTGTAATATAATGCCTGTACCCCAGCAGATACCAGATCTACTTACCCTCAGATCTATGGGATCCCTGTAGTAGAATGCCCGTACCCCTGGCAGACACCAGATCTACTTACCCTCAGATCTATGGGATCCCTGTAGTAGAAAGCCTGTACCCTGACAGATACCAGATCTACTTACCCTCAGATCTATGGGATCTCTGTAGTAGAATGCACGTACCCTGGCAGATACTAGATCTACTTACCCTCAGATCTATGGGATCCCTGTAGTAAAATGCCCGTATCCCGGTAGATATCAGATTTACTTACCCTCAGATCTATGGGATCCCTGTAGTAGAATGCCCGTACCCCGGCAGACACTAGATCTGGTTTCTTGTCCAATACAGCAGCTAAATTAGCAGGAATGTAACAATGGGCATGGTGTATGCTCTCTGAAGCACGGGCAGGAAATCTGAAAATAAAAGTTTCCATTTAATTTCCAATTAAATCAAATCTTAATCTCTTTATTTTAGATTTTAGTTAAATTTAGATTTACATGTAAAACATTGAATCAAGTTATCATAAAAGTTCTTTTTTTATTGAAAAATTTGGTACGAAATAGAGAAATAAAGAGTATGAATAAAAAGAAGATGCAGTACTCATTAATTCTTGCAGAAATCTCTTGTTGGACTTTGTTGCTAGCACGAGTTGCGGAGTTATAGTTCTTTACACACTGAATGGCTTGCTCTACAGAGGGTGTGCCAGTAGGTAGAGTGGTTATCTCAGCAGGGGTCTGGGGGATTGGTATGATATGTAGCTCTCCATTGTACAGGTACACCTATTGATTCATTATAAATCTTGTCTGTTACACAGTATCGTATTTAATATGTTCTTAATTAACATCATATTCATTTGTCATTATCAGCCAAGGTACAACTTTATAAAAATGAATGTGAATATTCATCTACCGGTACACCTGGCTAATCTATCCAGTCTCCAAAATTTGGGAAAATCAGGCTTTCAAGTGGATAGGGATTTTCATTGGGCCAAATTTCATGAAAAACATGGAATTATAGGGCAATTGGAGCACCATATAGGGAAATTATAAGGTCTTTTTCAATAGTAAATTGCTTTTTTTTCAAAACCATAGTTTGCATACCCTGAGGCACATTCAATTTTATAAAGCTTTGGCAAGCGAGCCAGAAAATTTTTGGAATGTACAGCAGTATTATGTGGCTAATTATTCAACTCAGTGGCTAAAGTTTACATTATCATTTTAGAGCAAGATTTGCTACCAATGAAATCTTAAATTATAGGGAAAATATAGGGAATTGGACCTTTTTGGGCCAAAATATAGGGAAAATAGGGCACATAAAAAAATATAAGGATTTTATAGGAATTATAGGAAATATAGTGCCGCTTGATTGCCTGGAAAATTCAAATGAACTTTTTATCATTCCAAAACTGCAATATTTGTTAAATATTTAGAAAAAGAATTAGATTGAAGTTAGATTGAAGATTTGTGCAATATGGTACATGTAAATGCTCACAAAACATGTTTCCTTTATAAATATGTGGCCTTGACATCTAGGTAACCTGAGCCTCGATGACAGTTGATTCTTGATTCTCCCCAGAAGTCTGATTGAAGTAATATACATGTATTTTAAAACATGTAAGTTATAAGTACCGTAATAGCCATTTATCAGTTCGTGACAAATCAGGCTAGCAGATATATTTATAGATAGACAAAGTGATGTCTATATGTCACCTTTGTGCATTGGAGACTACATACTTTGTAAAAAAATCTTTGTCCTATTACTAACCCTGTTTTCAGCAGTTTCTGGAGTGACCCACTTTGGTAGAGCATCTGCTGCCTCTATCAGGAGGAATTCCTCGTCATTGTCATTCACCCTGTAATTAAACAAAAATGTATTATAAATGTGCAGTACAACCTCTTCTCTGCCGCTTTGTTTTTGAATTTTGTTTAAAAATAAAATGCATTACTAGAACTATTTGAGCTAATTCAAATGTATATTTCATCTACTGTAAATGTAATCATTTTCTCTGGGGGAAATTTTTGCAAAATGACCATTGAAACAGTATGCGTGGGGGTAATTCTGGCAATCCCTTTAGTCTTTTATACTGGTTGTAATTTTCACATCGGAGTAATTTCTGTGATAGCAATACCGGTAAAACTGTGAAAAGCCCGAAAATTACCCCCACGTGAAAAACAGTACTTGAAGTTGATGCAGAAAAGAGGAAAGATAACACCTTTTAATTCTGTCATTTGATGATTTCATAATTTTCCATTTTTTTAATGTAATAATTATACAAGCCTGTATGGTATGGTTTGTAGACAACCAATATTGAAATATGAGAGCCCAATATTCACTTTTAATATTATAAAGATTTGCCATATTTTCAAGTATTCAACCAAGGTCAAGGTTATAATCATTGATAATGTAAAATCTTCCTGTATCAAATGTAACTTGTCACAAGGAAAATATTAATCTGATATATAAGGATTATATCACCAATGTTTCAAATGTTAGTTTCATTTAATAAATAAAAAGTGAGGATGGAAAGTACAACCCAAAACTCCCATCCTTATTGATATGTAATACCATGGACAAGAACAAAGGGAAAGGTAAGGCTAGAAGGGGGGGGGGCAAAAGGGTGTTATGGAGAACTTGTGATTTCACTGCCATATTTTACACTGCCATACATACATGTGTACTTACTTGACAACTAAGCCAGGGAATTTCTTTGTTAGAGATGACAGGAGATAAACAATAAACCATTCATCTTCTACATTGTCTCCAAAGTTTGTTCTGCCATACAGATGAGGAGGCAGGTCACCTGAAAGTCATAATTGACAAGCTTGGTAATGGCATTCATTAGAATAAGTACATGTACTGGTACATCATGTACATAATAAATTACTAAAATAGCGATCTAAGGAATGTGTGTGTCGCCTGCGAAGGTCAAGGTCAAGGTCACGAGGTAAAACATTATGGTATGCAGTGATTTTTTTTGGCCCGATTTACCGCCGAATATCGGTGGCTTCCCCTCGTAAAAAGTAGCTTTATTTTCCCAAAAATCGGCTCATATTTTCCCAATATACGGAGATCAAAATTGTTTTCAAGATTGAAATGAATTTGACGCGAAAAGTGCACAAAAGTAATCAATATCTCTAAAGCATTCGGTGACTTCACGTTGATTACTTGTTGATGGATGCTACTATGTCAAAAAAAACTAAATAAAAAAAGATACAAGAGATCTATAAAAAATCCATTCATTGAAAAAAAAGGATTGCGATAATAAACTTTAAAGGTACTGGTAACACTCCCGTAATATCCGTTGAAAATGAAGTCACCGACAGCGTCGCTTCTCGATCCGAACAGGCCTCTGTTTACAATATAGAAGTCAAGGACATCTCAAATGAGGACTACAGTGACAGTCTTGTCCCAGTTCCTGACTTCGTAATCGTAAATTTGTACCCAAAAAGTATGAAGCATCATACAAATGGCTTAGTCCTGCTTACAAGACTCCGGTATACTGCTAACGCACCTCGCGTCTCGAAGCGAGGTTATATGTTATAGAACTAACAAATGGCTTTACTTCTCAACAGTTAAAGAGGAGGGGGGGGGGGGGGCAATGTTTGATCTGTAACATGGTTATTAAATGAAAATTTCTGTTTTGAACCAATAATTTGAGGTTTCTTTAACGAAATTTTGTTTCTAGATTTTCCCAATTTGTCCAAAATGTCGCATATTTTCCCAAATGAAAAGGTACAGGTGGCTTTTAAAAAAGGTAAAAAAATCACTGGTATGTTTAGAAAGATCTAGTCACAAGAAAAAACATGTGAAATATCACAGCCCTATCACTTACAAATCAAAAGATATAGGCAATCTCAATTTTTTGATAAAGTAGGTCAAATATCTAGGTCAAGGTCACGAGGTCAAAACTTATGTTTAGAAAGATCTAGTCACAAAGAATAATCATGTGAATTGTGAAATATCAATTGCTAGGGGTCCGTTGATGCTTAATTTTGTGCTCTATTGTGAGTGCTGTTTAGATTGTCATCAGGATCTTCTTTAACTCATTAACGCAGAAAGGTCAAGTGTGACAGACAGACGGATGGACGGACGGACAAAGTGATCCCTAAGTGTCGCTATGCTTCCCAGGCGACACAAAAATGTGAACATGACGATCCGTTACTTATCTAAAACCATGTTCAGTGTGCATATAAATACATGTAGTGACATGCATGTACAGTATTACATGTAGTTGAGTTTTTGTGCAAGTACTCAGTAATACTTTGAAATTATCAATAAATTTTATTTATACATATATATAAATTATTAGAGAGAAGATGCAGGATAATATTTGCATATCACAAGGGAATGTGAAAATACTTTTAATAGGAGTTCATACATATACTTGTGTACCGTATGCATGTAAATACTGAATGAGAGGAAAATCATGCAGCATAGAGAAATTGACTTAATTAAAAGTAATCTTAGCCTGTCATCATGGTCATGTATTTAGATTATTTCTAATAAATAATTCATATACAGTACTAAGACTTGCTTTTAGTGAAGTTGACTGCATGCATGTTTCAAGAAGTCAATCAAATTCTTTTATGCCTTTTATATTAACTAAGATCCTTCATACATCATTACTTGTATATATGTCAAATTATAATTCTTTATTTTCTTTTTCATTTACGAGCAGACTATACATGTATGTAGTCTATCTGATAGTTTGGTGTGCTTGAAATATTAATAATGCGCCATAGAGAAAAAGTGCTGCAAGATGCACAAAGTTGTTGGCATATACATGTACCTATAAGATTTATTAATATATGGAAATGCTGATGTTAGCCATACCTTCCTTAAAGTGAGTCTTCCTTAAACATTGACAGTTTCATTGACATATTTCATGATTTGCATGATATAGACCATAAATTCTGTGAAGTAATTTACATTAGATTTGATCAAAACTATCATCATATATTTGTACATGTAGAATATGAAACTGTCTGTCTGGAAAATAAAATTAATGTCCGCGCAGCTCACTTCAGAAATCGGAAAATTAAAATTTTTTCTACTTTGTCGGCAATTTTTGAGATTAAAATTTATTCCAGGGGATAGATCTCGAACTCTCATAACTAACGGTGTATGATATATGTCTGTACAACCAATGTTACACTCATAGTGAAAGAAAATAGTTTTAGATAGGGAGTTTTCTATGTTAATTTTAGCCCGACGTCGGCATTATGCTTTACACTGAGTCTATGGAGAACGTCGATGACGTCATGCTAAAATTAACATAGAAAACTCCCTATCTAAAATTGTTTTCTTTCATTGTGAGCATACTACTGGTCGTACAAACATATATCATACAAGGTACACCGTTATAGTTATGAGAGTTTGAGATCTATCCCCCTGTATAAATTTTAATTGGAAAATATGCCAACAAAGTAGAGAAAACTTCAATTTTCCGATTTCTGAAGTGAGCTGCGCGGACAGTAAGTTATAGTAATGTACTCATAAAAGAATGATTTTGATAAATTTCTTCCTTATATCAACATAATATTACTACTTGTAACTTACAAGGTACCGTAGTCATACTACTATTAGTCTCTTAAATTCTTCATACCACTACCTTGAAGGTCCTTGACTTACTGTAGCTTTGATCAAGTTCATCAACTACTGTACTCTACTTCAAGTGCTTACATGTCGAAACAAAGTCGCAAAGCAATATACAGATATAAGCAAGATCGCAAATACAGCTCATCTGTTCTAATTTGCAATCAGTCACCTAACTAAAGCATAATTAAGTCACAGTCCATTACTGAAACAATGAGTGGCTTTTCTGCCCAAGTAAATTGATGACGTCAAGACAGTTATGAACAATCAAAAAGTGTGTGAAAATATCCATACAACCTTTGCTCTACGATCTATTTGCGATTTTCCGTATTTAGACCCGAACTATCTTAAAGATATGATGTACGTGAAGATGTTAGAAGAGGCAAAGAATTCGTTGCAACCTAATTTCTTAACATATAATTGACGGATCACAACCGACATCATACCTCCTTGCAGACAAAGTTATGATGATTCATAATCAATGGTCAGTCAAACAATATTTTGTCTTCTGGTGTGCCATTTGATTGCGACATCATAATATATGGACAATATATGAAACTTCTTGTACGCCAAATTTGCTAATTGTCGGGCAGTTGCTGATTCCTCGATTTGGCTACTTCGCATTTAAAAATTAACTCACAAAGAAGTGATCATCATGACATTCTGGTGCATGATAATTTTTTTGTGATCAACTGATCATGACATCAAGGAAGAAATTTACCTTGTAAAATTGGAGCAAGATTAAAAGGTTCATTTTGCCAAATAAACTCAACAAGATGAGGACTGACAAAGGCCAGGAATAAATCTACATAATCTTCAAGATCTGATTGTGATGGTTTCTTTTTAAAATCAGGAAACAATCTGTATTCCACAACGTCCTCTGCTAATTTCTTTTTGTTAGCCATCCCTCGTTGAAAATCGTTGAGGAAATGAATAATAGGTTGGGGTCATGACCTCAAATATGTTTTTGTCTGTCCAATCAGAACGCGTCTCTTAAAAATCACATGAGCGGAAGTGTAGCAGAAGAATTTTTGTACTTTCACTTTATAATTCCGACAAGTTTTGTGTCAAAATGTTAAAACCAAAAGCGCTTACCCAAGTTTTAAGTCAAGCAAATACTGGGGGAGTGCAAAGTACATTGTAAGATAAAAAGTGTCTTTGTATAAATCTATGCTTTTTGCGAGTTGCCTCTGACTCTGTGGACACAGACTTTTTTTTAGTGACCACGCCCCCCTTTCTCCAACCTCCCCTACCCAAATAAGTGATGAGGTTGTGAGATTTTTAAAAGTGTGGTTAACAAAACAACTGCCTGTGTGTGCGAGGTTCTTTACTTGTACATGTCGGAGTACTGTCCGCGTGACTCGATCGCTTCAGAAACTGTATCAGCACAGACTGCTGGTTAAAACTTGATTTTGAATACTTTGTCGTACAAAAATTTTAATGGATACCATTCAAAAGATCTCGCTTAGTCGTAAATTTAATATATAAGTGATACAGTAGTGGTCGGACATGCATGCAATCAAATTGTAACAGACTTAAAACAAGTTCTATATGCTGATGGCCGATTTCCCATGCTAATTTTTCCCATGACGTCGTGATGCACTCCATAGGCTCAATGTTAAACTCGGCTTAGTTAGTCATCACCCTGAAATTTAACATTGAAAACCCCCCATCAAAAAAGTATTGCATGTGTCGACCTGTATAAAATGATTGCATAAACATGATAAACGCAAGACCATATATATCCTATACCAAAATTTCATTTAAATTTTTGCATGACAAAGTATTCAAAATTGCGTTTATCCAGTTTCCAAAGTGAGCTGCACGGACAGTTAAGGCATATCATGAAGTAATCTGTTTTTGAGATTCTAACAATGCGACCATTTACTATGCTGTAGCTATTACTGATACTGCTTTTTTTAAAGGCAAGATCATAATGTATTTATTTTCATTAAATATACTTTCGTGCAATACATATAATTTACTTGAAAATCAATAATTTTGCTGTCAAATTGTCACAATTACTGATGCAAATTCTGTTATAGATTGCTGAACAATGAGGGGGCTTTGCTTGCCTACTCAGGATATGGTGATAAAGATGCAGCTGTGACTGCAGCCATTGCCAGCAACATATGGACAACTTACTGTAAGAATGGAGCTGCAGCATTTAATGAAGATAAATTACAATTTATCATTCTGGAATGTCAGGTACTTGAATCATGGTGTACTTAGGGATGATACACATGTACATGTAAATGGAATAACCTAATTTTAGAAAGAGCAGGGAGTAAAATTCATACAGAATCTTTAGTAATTTATGGGGCATAGAATTTTGAACTACTGTCCTTGGGTTCAAGTAAAAAAATGCAATGATCGCTGTGCGATATAAGTCCCCTACCGGCGGCATAAATTTATGACTTGCGTCTCTGTTCATCAGTTCATCTTCTGCAACAACAGCCAAGAAAAGTCTGGGAAACTGAATTCATGAAATTTGCTAAGTCCAAGGGCCATAACTCTTGTGAAAATTAGTCAATCTAAATTAAACTCAAATCTGCATCACACTATAATATTGTATTCACATACAAAAAATCAGCTCATGATCTGCAATAACAGGCATGAACAAGTCCGGGAAACTAAAAATTTAATGAAATTTGCTAAGTCCAAGGGCCATAACTCTTGTAAAAATAGGCCAATGGAAACCAAACTCAAACTTGGTCTGTATCACACTGAGATGTATTCATTTACCAAAAATCAGTGCATTATTTGCAATAGAACCAAAGAAAGTCCAGAAACTGAAATTATCATAAAATTTGCTAAGTCCAAGGGCCATAACTCTTGTAAAAATAGGTGAATCTAAAGCAAACTCAAACTTGATCTGTATCCCATTGAGATATATCCACATACCAAAAATGAGGTCAATATATGCAACAACAGCTGAAAGAAGTACGGAAAACTGAAATTTTCACAAAATTTGCTAAGTCCAAGGGCCATAACTCTTGTAAAATTAGGTCAATCGAAAGCAAACTCATACTTGATCTGTATCACATTGAGATATATCCACATACCAAAAATAAGTTCAATATATGCAACAACAGCGGAAAAAAGTCCGGAAAACTGAAATTTTCATAAAATTTGCTAAGTCCAAGGGCCATAACTCTTGTAAAATTAGGTCAATCGAAAGCAAACTCAAACTTGATCTGTATCACATTGAGATATATCCACATACCAAAAATGAGTTCAATATATGCAACAACAGCGGAAAAAAGTCCGGAAAACTGAAATTTTCATAAAATTTGCTAAGTCCAAGGGCCATAACTCTTGTAAAATTAGGTCAATCGAAAGCAAACTCAAAGTTGATCTGTATCACATTGAGATATATCCACATACCAAAAATGAGTTCAATATATGCAACAACAGCGAAAAAAAGTTCGGAAAACTGAAAATGGGACAGACGGACAGACAGACAGACAGACAGACAGACGGACGGACAGACAGACAGACAGACAGACCGAGAGGAAACTAAGAGTCCCCTTCGGCGTTGCCGGTAGGGGACTAGAAATACATCATTATATATGAGAGTGTCAAAAACACACAAATATTTAAAAAAAAAATCATATCATAGTTAACCTCTTTTAATATTTCCTCACTTCAGGTTCCACTAGTCATGCATTTCCCTGCAAAATTTATATAGGGCGATATTGTTGAAAATGATATGAATGAGAAAAACAAATATATAAAAATACTATTTGCATTTGTAATTGATAATGGAAACAGATAATTGCACATGTAAGGAGATTCAATGAATCTGAAAAAAAAGGTAGGAGTCACTAATATTTGTAATATATATTGTTCACAAAATTTGTATGCATACTTTAATTTCAGGAAGGAAAAGTTGCAATAACAAGGGTAGCAAACCTTTTACTTTGTTTATGCAGTAAGGAAAATGTAGGATTTGGAATGTTGAAAGCAAAGGTAAGAAATACAGTTTCTTTATCTGTTTATTATGACGCCGTCAACGCAAGAGCGACATATAGGGATCATGTCCGTCTGTCTGGTAGTAAAACTTTCACATATTTGGCTATAAATTACTTGATATACATCAGACATCTTTCAAACTTGTAGGGATGGTAAATTATGATGAGACTCAGTACCCAATATAGGTCAAGGTCACTTTCTAAGTCATTCATGCAACAGGCGACATTCCTGTTCTTGAACAGTGCTATTTCATTATCATAAAGCCTTCCCAGACAGACCAATGTACTGATGTTAATCTTGACCTTAACACTAGTATCATTAGTGATAAAATTTTCATGTTTCACATACTACTCATATTTCACCTGGTTGCAAGACCTTGCCAAAAGTTTTGACCTTAAGCTTGTGTCACCTATGAACTTGATCTTTTTTAACGTAACAGTTTTTGTACTGACAAAGATATCTGATGGGGTCATTCATGTTTTATGAATACATCCTCAAGTTGGCTTCTTTTTTTCAGGCAGAGGCATTATCATCATATTTGGAAGATCCATTATCACAAGTGGCAGCTTCATGATAAATATGGCAACTCTAACATCCTTACGAGATTAGACACATGGAAACAAATTATGGAATATGACTAAAGCTATGTAATTTTTTTCTACCATATACGTGCATAAATACATGTTACATAGCAAAGATGAAATATACTAGTTGAAAAGAAAGGTGAAATAATTTGAGATCCTTTGGGCATTTTGTATGCAAGAATTATATTGTGATATGAAAGTACAGTACATCTAAGATTGTTTACAAGTAAAGTGATGCAAGTATTTTAGAGAACAGAACTTTTACAGAACTTTCCTAGAAAGAAATGAATGAATGAATGATGGAATGAATGAATGAATGATTGAAGGGAGACTGAGTGAGTGATTAAGTAAATGAACAAAAGAATGAATGAAAGGTTTTATTGTCCATCATATTCTCAGACTTGTAGCTATTCCAATTTTGTCAAAAAACCAAATTTAAAGGAACTTTTAAATTCATAATACATGTGTCAACAGATGGAGTATATTCAAGGTCAAGGTCAGAGGTGAAGGTCACTTTGAAAGAATAAAATTTTTTAGTGATTTAAAATTCTTTAAAATCTATTTTTTGGGTTTTTTTTTTTTGGGCAGAAATATTTTTGAATTAATGTATTGTTCAAGAAGTACGTGATCATGTTCTTTTATATACATGTACATTGGTTGCATGGTTGAGAAATTCATTGTAGGAGGGTAATGTGTGAAAATTTCCTGATGAGCTTATTTTGCTATTGCAAGCATTGAAGGTTGCCTGAATGAAATCTTAGTTCTCATGTGACAAGTAGATGACTAAGAATTTTGAACCCTGCAATATAATGTTTCATTTTATAAATTGTTCATGAAGTAACTTTTTCATTTTGAGTTTTATATGTCATTCATGTAAATAATATTCATGAGTGTGTTTTTACAATATTCAATGGACTATGAATGTAAAAACTGTGACGTTTTGTTACTATAATTTTTTTTCTTTAGCAAAGTTGGCAAACTTTCACAACATGCTAGTAACTGTCAAAATAAGAGTTATATAAGTTTGAGTCATTCTTAGGAGTTATGTTCCCTCGATGAAAAATATCTAAAAAAAAAAAGAAGAAGAAGCAATTGTAATAAATATAATTGTTAATCCTTTAAATCTGAATAAAATTTGATGAGAATCAATGAGAAATTGTTTACCTATTGATATTTGATACCTCTTCATTCTGTTGTGAGATATGCTCTTTTTCATATGGGCCATTGTTTATTTGTAAAGCAAATACCATTAAAATAAAAACAATTAGTGAAAGTCTACAATTAAGTTTTACATTGCAACTGTCCCATGATTTTAGGTGTCCAAATTTAATAAATTGGTGCCATAATTATTTTTGTTTTAAATTTCAAATGTATTTTTTGAAAATGAATTGAGGAAACTATAAGTTCTTTTTTCTGTATACTCGATAAAAATAAACCTTGAACTAAATACTAGTGTACATGTATACTTTTTTGGGTAGTAGAAGATTTTCATGAATAATGTACTTAACATTTTCATTGTCTTTTAAAAAAGGAAATAAATGAAATGTATAAAGGTAACATTATTCATTTAATTTAAGTATATGATATGTACCTACATGCCTATATTTTGAGTAAAGGATGTCGCTATGACCCATGATAAAGCTGTAACTCACTTATGTGAATTTACTCCATCAAACAAGCAGGAATGGTTAGGCAAAGTCAGTGAAAGTCACCTTCAAGGTCACATATATAGGGTGTAAAATGCAACAGTGAATAAACCTATTCTTGAATAATGACATTGGCTACTAACTCATTCATTGGATGAATCACCAGCTCTCAATCATATATGGCATGTGAGTAACTTGTGATGCTATATTTTGTTTATCCCAAATACATGATTATGTGACCTTGATTGATGGGGACCAAAATTAAGTACAGTTATTTATAAAACTCAGGCAGGGGGCAACTCATGATGAACGATTGAATTGCTATACATGTAGTTACTGTAAGAAACTGAAAAAAAACCCCTATATTATCTAAGTCTACCGTTGCAAACTTGAGATATTTTTTCCATAAAATGTTTAGGATATATGCCAATTTGGACAATTCTCTATTCTAAGAAACAACTAATTCTTCATAATTCATTGAAATATTTGTATCTCAAATTTGCAACAAATATAGAAAATGAAATTGTTCTAAACTGCTCTATTTAGTCAAGCTGCCTGATTCTTACACGGAACTGTACTTATATTTCAATGAGTATTAACATTGGCATTGGCCAAGATCTACCAAAATTAATTGCAAGGTACATGCAGATGTAAAAATGTGGCCAGCAGGGCTCAAATGAGCATATCAAAGCAGGTTGTCCACTGTCTGTCTGCTAACAGATTTTCAGTGATAGGCATAAACTAATTATCCATTCGCAGCTCTCTTGCAGTGGGGATATGGCATGGCTGCTGTGTGTTTGTGTATGTGTGTGGATTCTTGTGATCAGCATAGAAAGCAAAGCAACTGCCACTGAAACATCATATGAAGCATCAAATATGGAGAGAGTAAACCCTACTGATTTTCAAGGTCAAGGACCAAAGGTCAAGGTAACTATGGACTTTAAAGCTTAAAATTCTTTTGAACATCAAAGAAGACAAAGCAGTCTTCATAGGATCATCAAACTTTTCCATAAATGTTTCCCCAAGAGGAGAGGATGAATCCTCTTGATTTTCAAGGTCAAGGGGCAAAGGTCAATATCAAAGTGGTCTTTGGCTTAAAATCCTTGTTAACAGCATAGAAGGCAAAGCAATCATCATAGGATCACCAAAACTTCCACTATTGAAAGAGGATGAAAACAATTGATTTTCAGTCAATGATTATAGGTCAAGGTCACTATAGAGTTTATTTTAAAATCCTTATAGACTTTGTTTTATAATCCTTTTGCTGATAGCATAGAACACGCAATTGCAAGGGGATGCAATGCTTGCTTTGCCTTTTTATGCACAATTAGAACGTCTCCATTACAAGTGCTTTGAGGGAAAAAAAAAACAAAATAAAAAACTTGTAGAAAACTTCGAGTTCGAATTCAAAAATTTGATTTTCAGTCTGATCCGTCAAACAAGATGACTGTTCAGGGATTAGCTGAAACATTTTGAAATTCACAATAAATTCACATTAATTCGGAAAACCTTGCAAGAAGCAAGTACTGAAGGTCCTTTTTTTTTCTTCTTCTTCTTCCTTGGTATAAGCCTCCGCTTATCGGAGCACTCCCCAGAGGGGATCACATATTATTAAACATGACATCATATATCAAGACAATATTTCAAATTCCTCTCATTACTCCGTAACACTCACAACTCACCACTCGTTCACCATGTTCTGTACAAGGTACCTTTCACTATGTATGCAAGTGTATGCAGTGTATGCGGGGAAGGTGTGATTTATGTACTACAGTGGGTGGTCCGTATTTCCAACGGCCTTTAACGTGCCATCACACGAGGCAATCTCCTCAGCCGCAGCTGCCGAGAGGCCACTCAGGCCATTTCAGTTCCCTCCGAGTCAGAGAACAGGTGGGGGCGAGATGATAAATTACCTCTGAGAAAGTCCGCCCTCAACGGGATTCGAACCTGGGATCTTCAGATTGAAAAATGTGACTGAGCTATGCGCCCCACAAATCTTTCAATATTATGTTGCGCATTTTCGACTTCTCTGCACTCGCGCACACACGCACACATTAGGTCTACTACCATCGTCGGAACCCACGGTCGGAGTTTAGCGTGACCGACCGTGGGTTCCGACGATGGTCTACTACCAAAATTGTAGGGGGTAATTATCTTTTTCAAGGCTAAAAAGAAGAATGCATCAGTGCTACAAAATGGAAAACCACAATCGGCGAGTATTATCCGATCGATGTTTCAAGAGTTTGATTTTGATTTTTGTTCTCTAAGACTCTTCCTCTATATTATGTACCAAAATACAACATTCAGTCATGTTTCAATGTTTAAAACATGACTTTGACGTCATCCTATTGTCTAAACAGTTCTTTCGATGTGATATTCCTTCTTCGTCCAAAGTTCACCTGTGGCTGTCCATTAAGTTGTAAGTAAGTCCTGACTGGCCTCGATCAGTACTTTCTCTGACATAATGGATAGTTTTCGGCTTTTCTCCCTTACTTAGACTTATTACTTCCTGAATGTAAAAAAATGTTCTATTGAGATATCGGGTTTTGATATTTACTATTTACCATTTATTTTCAAAGTCAATGGTCAAAGACCGAGGTCACTATATATGGACTTGATTTTAAAATCCTTTTCTGATTAGCATAAAATTTTCAGATTCGAGGGGATGCCACGCTCGAGGTGCTTTCTTAAATTTACAATCACGTCCTCTCCATTACAAATACTTAAAGTTCTTTAACAATTTTTTTTATTTTTTGTCTGATCTGTCAAAAAAGATGGCTGTTAAAGATTGGCAGACAATTTTGGATTTCACAACAAATTCACATAAATTCGGGAAACCTCGCAAGAAGCAAGTAAATAATGTACACAAGGTCCTTTCTATTGCATCCTTAAAATTTCTAAAACGTGGGTCCTGTAGCATCATATCACATCCATTCTGCTACGTCTTTTGGTACATTTTGGACATAATACGTTTCATACTTTTTGGCCATATTACATTGTTTAGACTGAGGATCACTGGCGAGGGTTTAGTACCCGAAACGTGCATGTCTGGTCCATGCTGTAAATTTATCAGGTTTTAAATGATGCTATTGAATTTAAAGACGTTTAACATTTGTTACGCATTTTCAACTTCTGTGCAACCACTGCACAAGCTAGCACTCATTAGGTCTTCGATTTGTAGCCTTTCCATCAAATAAAATTGCCAGCAATGGCAGGGATGTATATATTTAGTTATATACGTCCTTGCCAATGGGTCTATTTGGCAGATGCATATTCGACTTCTGTTTCGCCATAACTTTACACATTTTCATGAAGTCTCGCATGAAGCAAATAAAAAGTTCCCGTTGACTCATGTCTGACTACTCATTTTCGCCCGCTGCACAGGATAAAGATTTGTCATAGTCTGGCGAGTCAAAACCACAGTTTGGACTAACGGTTAGGTTAACGACACATGGATATTTGTGGACATAAATGAGAGTAATTATCTTTGTCAAGGTTAAAAAGAGCAATGCAAGAATGCTTCAAAATGAAAAATATAATCAGATCGGTGTAGCAAGAGTTTGATTTTGATTTTTGATCTCTTCCTCCACATGCTGAATCAAAGTGCAAGTAAGAAATGTTTCTATGAATTACTTCCCGATTGTAAAATAAAAATGTTCAATTTTTTTAAGGGATTGGGTTTCGATTTTTACGTTAACTGAATTTTGAAATATGCAAACCAACACTTCGGCAGGACATTTTATAGTTGACGATCTCAAAAAGGTATACCAGCATAAGACGTTGCCTTTGACGACCATCGTGTGTTTAGCGATTATAATTGGGCTGTTAGGAAACATTCTTATCATAATTGTCCATAAACGGAGGAAGAGTCATGAGAGGGAGAATCGTTTCTTCATTTACATAATCGCCTGGGTCGATACTTGTGTTTTGATAATCGCATTCGTATCGTATATAATCGATTATCGTTATCACTACGATTATCCGAGTACAGAATTGTGCAAAATTAAGAAATCTGTAACATATTATGCTTCGTTGACATCCTTTGGAATTCAGTGTCTGATATCAATACAGCGCTATCGTATGGTGTTTGTCCCTCACAAGTGGCAAGTGACGAGATTCAGGAAAAAAATCTCACTGATTTTGATTCTAGTTGTCAGTTCAGCATTTTCTGTGCCTGCTCTAGTATACTTCACCAGAAAGAAAATTGAAGTAGAAATGGGCCACGTAACGTGTTATCAGTGTGCCTTGTCGGACTACTGGATATCACAAGTTAGGATACTTCAAAAATTCATTGGTGCCGTCCTTTTTGGATCTGTGGCGGTGACAGTCATTCTCTATTCTTTGGTTGGATACAAGATAATAAAGATAATGAAACAAAAGACAATCATGCAAATGGTACAAGGAAATGTACAAGGTCCGAATGCTGGAAATTCTGGTAATGATACAGAACCTAGGTGTGCAAGTCGTTTGAGAATACAGACAACTCTTCGGAGAAGAAACAAAATAAGATTTTCTATCATGTTTATCCTTATAGCATTTGTAGGTATGGTTTCTAGCATTCCGACAGGGATAATTGTCGCTATTTCTAGAGAAAACGATACTTTTCTTGAAGGTTTGTCATTTGAAAGTTTTCAATTAATTATCTTTTTAAAGTCGAGCTACTTAATTGCTCCTATCGTAAATCCTGTTATATATGGGTTTTTCGACCGTACTTTCCTTTATTATATCAAAATGCTGTTTCACAAATATTGTAAATAATTTGACGTTGTGAGTGTGTATAATATATATGCGCTCAGATGTCTATTTACACAATTTCATATTGAACTAAACGAAAAGCGCGTTTAAATAAATGGTTTATCATTTTTTCCATACTCCTGAATACGGTAAAGGTGATATCCGATAATAATGAATTGAAATGAAACAGATAACGATATTTGGCAATAAAGACTGGTGAAATAGAAGAAAAATTAAAAGAATAAATGGGAGATGAATGAACGATATTAGAGATATTATAATTTGTGAATAAATTTCAGTCTATGCCAAGATTCTCTGTAGATGTGTTTTTTGTTTCGACCAAACATTAAAGCTTATTTCTTATCTATGATGAATTATGCTCGCAATAAAGATTCCCACATATATATCGATCTCAGAAATAAATATTCTCTTTGAAATAACTGTTTACTCTATGTTCGTTTCTTGAAACAAAGGAGGGGATCTCCAACAACACCAGGTTGTAGCACCCACAGCAAAACCCCAAAACACCCAATGCAAAAACACAAAGCAGACAGCACAAAGAGACGCGTAAGGGACAAGGAACGTCAACGCACAACACAGAAACATCAAACACAAAGGACTACACATAAACCAACGAGACCAATGGGCAACCGGTGCCGACTTAGGACGGCCATCTGCCACGGAAATAGCAGAAGGTATGATTATCCTGGATTACTTGCGCACAACCCTCCCACTTTTCCGATTACCCAATGGTCTCGAGGAACGTACAATTGTGGTGTAAAACAACCTCCTCACTGTCAGATGACCACACACAAACAAGACCGCAAAACGCAGGGGCCCAAGCAACACAGATGAATATGTAAATGGATATAAAAAGAGGGCGTACGTAATACAATCCGTGCTCTGCCGCCGCGAGCTCATGTATGTTATCACCCAAGGAGTCCGACTGACATTCAGAGAGGACAGGTGGTCGGGGCCCTGTCTTCTCTAAAGAGGTTTGGACAGGGCCCGTCATGGAGTCCCGTCGTCACAGTCAGTCAGAGTGCAAGTTTTAAGGATGCGCTTGTACAAGACTGTAGATTGGTCAAGTACCAAGCCTAGTGTCCGTCTGGTGACATTAGGATCATATCCAAGGTATAAAAGGCGTTTCTAACGCATTTTCTATGGTGATGTTGTCTATCTTTGATCCTTCTTATCTTGTTAATAATGTCACCATAAAATGCAGGTTGTGAAATAACCAAAGTACTATACTCTGTTGCCTGTATTGGTCCGAATTTCAGAAGAAGTTGACAATAATTTTTGTAGAATTTCCAGGAAATCTTTACTAGTTTGTGAAAGCGAAAACTTTGTCCTAAAAGTTTCTTGGTAATTTGTAAATTTCTACTATGAAAATCTAAAACATCTGTACATGCTCTAGCATACCGGATGGGCTGTGAAATATAGATACCATAGGACGGTAATCTAGGAACATCACCGTCAAGCCAGGGGAAATTTACTATGTTAAATCCAAAATCATCTCTTGTGTCATATACACTTGTATGGATCTCTCCATTAACAATTTTGATATTTAGGTCCAAAAATGGCGTTTCTGTGTTTGAAACGTTTGCCTTGTTTAAAATCAATTCTTGTGGATAAATAACATTTTTATATTTCTCAAAAACAGGATTGTCGATAGTAAGAATATTATCCAGGTACATAGAAGTACCAATGAAATGTTTTTGAAGATTTTGGATAAATTCCTTTTCATACGTGTATAAAAATAAGTCTGCAACAAGAGGCGCACAATTAGTACCCATTGGAATCCCTACAACCTGCTTGTAGAGTTTCTCACCAAATCTTACATAAATATTGTCCAAAAGGAAGGACAAGGCAATACACAGGTCACCACATGTCCATGATTTGTATGATTTGTAATCTGTGGCGGAAAAGAAACCCTTCGATTCAGAAGTACAAATATAAGATTTCCCCTCTCGATCAAAACTACATTTAATGAGTTTGGACAGTCAATCATTTATTTTGTCGTGAGGAAGCGTGCTGTACATATTAGAAAAGTCGTATGAAGATATGAAATAAACAATTAAGTTTCATTGAAGGAATTTAAATGAAAATCTATACGGAAAATGCTGACGAAAGTTAGTACTATGATGTGGTCAAAGATACCCATCTTGTCGAAAAAGATCCTCACGGAAATAAACGATCTCCTACATAACCCCATGTCAGAAACCAAAGAAAGTCCGACTTGCAAGACTAATTAAAAAATCAGGAAACATAATATAAAAGATGATACCATGGAAATACTGAACCCCATCGAAAAAAGCTGACGTTGTTCTCTCCAACAAGATTTCGTTGCAGGAACCAAAGCATAGGAGGAGATTTCCAAAAAGACTCGGTTGCAGTTTCACAGCAAAACATCAAAACGCCCCTATGTTTAAAAAACCCCAAAGTAGAAGAGCACGAAAAGAGACACGAAATTACCATACTTTAATCAGATCTTAAACATGACCTCCCCCCCCCCCCCCCACACACACAGTGCATAAACAAATTCACTCGAACAATTAAAGCACACTCACCTAAAGGCCAACGAGTTTGACAAACAAATATAACATCGCAGCATGAAGCTCCTTCAACTTATCTGGGTATACAGATGTCTTCACAAAACCAAGAAAAAAAAGTCTACTGAAACTTGAAAGGGAGTCTATTGCTGTATAAATGAAATACCTCATAACAAGGTGACGTGACAAAACAAGACAATAAGGGTACATGCCAAACCAAGCAGTCGAAGGTAGGAACCCTTAAACAAAAGAATGACGTACGCCATTATGATAAGAGGATAAGTTATTTCCATGTCTTCTTTGACGAGGGGATGGTTGTAGTCCGTCTTCACTCGTATTTCTTCATTAGATTTGTTGTACAACATAGGTAACTTCCTTATAAAGGGTGTCCATGTAAAAAACTTCAACAAGATTTCTCCTTTTTTAATCGTTTTGACTTGAAGTATCACTGATGAGGAATCATTACCCGAAACATGTATGTCTGGTGCCATCACATTGGAAAATATTTGTCCAAAAGTCAGCTCTATGGCAAAATAGTTAAAACACTTCGTTTTCTATATAATTTTTAGTTGCAATGTAAAGCTTGTAACATAGTTTAATGCGACTGCGTTTTAAAGCCAGTTTTCTGTTATCGCTTACTTTCCAACGCTGGTATTGGAAAGGTGCTTAAATTGCGACAAATTCATTGAATACTAAATTTTAGAATCAGTTTATTTAACTCTTCCCTCCAATGATTTTTTACCATCTCTACAGGATTTGGAGTCGTTTACTAATACTTGAAATTAATATATCGATAAACAATAAGATGGCACATTGAATTGCTCTATCAACTTTTAATAATCCTATTCTTTGAAAAACGTTTGAAGACAAATTTATGTACAGAGTTTTAGTTTTCTTTGAGTTTAGAGTTATCGCTCATAGTGCCTTTCTGCAAATATGGTAAAGTGAATAACTCGACTATTGCCAATATGACATATTATACCGTAATTCTCTACAGCAGGATCTGCCTCATTCTGTAGACTAGAATCAGCGATCTTGCGTTGCTTGTGATTTTTTTTTTTTGCGTTGTGTATGTGTCCTTTATCCGTTTTATGTACCCTTGTCGATTAGTTTTTGTCATTTGACATGATTTGTGAATGATTGTGCCATTTTTGTGAGGTGTCTTTGTTGTGTTAGTTGCATTCTATGTCTTTGATGCGTTGTTTTGTACATGTTGCGTTGCTTTGATAATTTGTGATATGATGCGTTGAAAACATACTGAATGGAAACCCTAGACTGATTTCACCTCATGAAAAGGTCTGGTTTTTTAACACAGTTCCTTAAAATCAGACACATGAAACCCTCCATTAATTCATTGTAGTTGATGAGTACCGAAAAAATACCCCAAATAAGCAATATTTTACAGTGGTATTCATAAATTCATTCATTCTCAGCTCTTTTTTTCAACTCGGACATCTACCTTTTCCTCAGTATTTTGAAAACTGCACAACGTTTGATTTCTTATGTTTGTTTTTGTTTTTGGAATTATTTTGTACGTCCATTGTTTTGAGTTTTGGATTCTGTTTTGTTTTTGTTTTGTGTTTGTTAAACCTTGATTTCATACGCAAAGACATCAGACATCAGACATCACATCATTTGGCAAAATTTTGAATTGTGATGTCACATTTGATCGCACTGACTTTATGCGTTGTCATGTTTTCTATTTTGACATCACAATGAAAATATCGCCAAATGTGATGTCTGGTGTCTGTCCGCCCAATGAATCTACTGGAAAATCAGTCACTTACCAAATATGAAACAAACAATGTTTAACAGATTGATTTCAATTACGTTTATAAAAATGTCGATTGTGCATTGATGCAAATCATGCTTTTTGATTCTGCTCAGACAAAGCCATAAAAAGGTTATTTTCTTATTTCCATGCAGATATTCTTTTATTCTATGAATTCCTTAGAATTTAATTACATGTAAATCATACGACATACGTTTATCTCATTCTATTCTTTTTATCCATCTCTAATCTCCATTCTCGAGTCACGTTCGCTTCCTCTTTCATACTCTTGCGTAACATTTCTTCTTTGCCACAACCATGCAGGCCCATAATAAGATAGTCAGAGACACAGTTATCGGACAAACTCGTGGCTTATTGTTACATTACTAAAAATGATATAGAATCTGACGAATCCTATCTATTGCACAAATATAAAGAAAATATCCAATTGAAAATATAGATTGGTAATGGTCCACAACAGATGATAAAGTGCACACTGTGACTGTTATATGACAAAAAGAAAATTTTGGAATCGAAATGAATATGAAGATAAACAAAGTGTCCTTGCTTAGTTATAAGACATAATATTATTATCTTGTATAAGATTAGTTTTTTCGGTGCTAAAAGTTTGCTTTAAAATCAAAGCAGTTTGCCAGTTCTTCATATGTCTTCCCGTTTATGGTTTGAGACAGTTTAGGACATATACTGATTAAACACTATAACACTATTGGAACAGACGTACAGAAACATCAAACATTAATGACAAGGCATGAAAGGAAGGAGACCAATGTGCACCCGGCGTCGACTTTGGACGGTCATCTGCTATAAGCAAATGCGCACAACCCTCCAACTTATCCGGATACACAGAGATCTCCAATAGACGCACACTTGATGTATAAATATAAAACTTCTCACTGTAAGCTGACAAGCGGCCTCTCGTAACACAGATTCTATGTAAATGGATATTAAAAATTATTTGGCATGTGTATAACAGTATGTGCTCTGCTGTTTGAGCTCAATATCAATCACCCGAGAAGTCTGACCAACTTTCAGATAGGACAGAGAATTAGGACCCAGTCTTCTCTGACGAGATTTAAACAAGGCCCGCCAGTGTGCAACGTTGGGAAAGACACTGGTACAAAACTGTAGATTGGTCCAGTACCGTGCCCAGTGTTTTTTGATTACTTTAGGGTCACATCCTTGGCAAGACAGGCGACCGACTATTTTCCTACATTTTTGGTTGAAGTTTGATCTGCCTTTGATCCTTCTGATGTTGTTTATTAGGTCGCCGTAAAATGAACTCAATGAAATTCCCATTGATATTTACTCTGATGCTGGAGTTGCCCCACATTTTGAAAGAAGTTCAGAATACTTATTGTAAAATTTCCAAAAAGATTTTACAAGTTTATGATATTTATATCCATGACTGATAAGTTTTTTTTTCTTGCAATTTGCTTATCTTTATCATGGAAATCCGAAACTGCAAGCTGAGCTGAGAAATGTAAATGCCGTACGATGACAATCTTGGAACATTGCCATCAAGCCAAAGAAAATTAACAATTTTGAAGCCAAAGTCTTCTCTTTTGTAGTATAGCTTTGTCTGAATTTCTACATTATTGATTTTGATATCAAGATCCAAAAATGGTCTAGCTATATCATCTGTGTTTGCTTTATTCAATGTTAACTCAGGTGGATTATGCTTTTTTGTAATGGTCAAATTGTGGGTTATCAATATTCAAAATATCATCAAGATACCTAGAGGTGCTGTTGAAACTATTTCAAGTCGTCAAATTCTTGAGTTTTTGCAGATTTTGCATGAATTCTTTTTCTTATGTGTATAAAAACAAATCTGCAACCAGAGGCGCACAATTAGTAGGAATTCCAATAACTTGCCTGGATAGAGTTTCACCAAATCTTACAAAAATGTAGTCTAAAAGAAAGGACAAGATTAGGGTATCATCTATCAGCTTTGAGTGTTTTCCTATTTCTCATACACCATTTAGTTCCATTTTGCAATTACACAATAACAAACAACCTGAAAGCTTTTCGAGAATCAAAGATCAGGACATTTGTAGTGTTATAACCATAACGGAATTTATGTTGTGATGAAACGAATTCTTATTTCGCTCATGTCGCTGTACTAAATTACAGCATCAGTTTTTAACAAAAATCATTTCATTTCGTTTTGTTTCCTTGGCATGGGATGGTTGATAAGGCTGCAATTTCATGTCAGAATCACTTAAATCAGCGATTTCATCCCAATGTTAGACAAACACGTTAGAGTAGATAGGCTGAAACAACTCAATTACCAATTGTATTGACATGCAGGGGCTTGCTAGAAGATTTTGTCCTCAGTGTAAAAGGATGTATCAGTAACTTTCCGATAGCAACAAATATTAAGGAAGGTATCTTTGGATCTGTCGATGTTGGCTCCAGTACTTTATTCCAAATATGTTTCATCCGAGTCCTTTTTTATGCTGTAAATTTCATTTATCGTTCTCGGTAAATTTGTTTCAAGGGGTAGACATATCGACTCTCCAGAGAACCCTTTTATTCCGCGACATGTACATATTTTCAAAGACACCAAAAAAATAAAAATAAAAATTAAAATAAAAATAAATAAATAAAATGGATTTTAGGCAAAACTAAAGTAAAAGTTCACGTTCTTGACAAATATATCAGATTTATCATGTATAAAAAATCAACACGACCTTGAGATTAGTTTTCTATGAAAGCTGTAGATCTGACAGAGATTGATAAGTAGAAATAAAGTGAATATGACGTCAAACTACATGCTTGCGCAGTATCGAAACCGGTGGACGGAACAATTAGACTTATCTTTGAATGGAAGTTGAGACAAGAAAACAATTCAACGAATCCTCTTTTCCCCATTATGCCAATAACATATGTGGATTATGATTAAGTGTCCATGTCAAAATCAAGAATGACCACGTCTCATTGTAGTATATTGATAAAGAGATACTATCTAAATGTATGAAGTATTTATGAAACTGACCAATAAACGTCGTTACCTACTTTGTACATTAAAAGTAAGATTCAAAATTAGATGACCATCTGTATCATATGGAAAATAAGACACAATGTAGGATAGGACGTTCTTTTCGCCTTTGATCTATTGTTTTTTGACAACTGTTGCTGATCGAGACTTAGGATGGTCTTTCGTGGTCTTTCTGTCCTCCTAAGTTACAATGATGGAAGAAATACAGGCTAAGAAACTGGCTAACGATTGATTAACATTAGTTTTGCAATAAAGTAAAAGAAATCACACGGAAATATAAAACAATGATTCCTTTCACTATTTTCTTCAATGTGAGAAACTTTTTCCTCCATTTTTCTCACCTTATTAGGCGTGGGATACCAATTTACACTCAATATTCGATAGAAGACAACACGTGCATCTACATGGTATGTGTAATTTTGTCGATAGTTGAGTTTCAGATTGGCATTGGCCTGCAGTAAAAAAGCTGTCTATTTTTTCCTCATTGTAACTTAGATGGACATTATGACTCTCATATACAATTTATCGAAGAATTAACCCTACAGATTGATCTGGTCGGCTATTAGCTAAATATATAAATTTCCGACTAAAAATCGTAAAATATATCAGTCTGAGCGTAGTAGAACTTAATTTTGGAAAGGACATCACGTGGAGTGTTGCAAAGACTACCTATTTCATAAAATTGGTAAAAATTGCGAACGAGTGTAAGCTTTTGGAAGTATAAATCGTAAAAACACATCGATGAATTTGCCAGAAGATATATTTATCCCAGTATTTGGATCAATACGAAGGTCTGCCGAGTCGTTTTCATTATTATCTTCAGTGTTATGGATATTATACACAGTTTCATAAAGAAATTACAAGGTGATCTAAAAGGATGTGATATATTCTACGAAAATTTATTTTAAAGTTCAAATTTGGAAACAGTTTACAAATAAAGAGTAACGAGTTATAAATGGGAAATATGCATGCGCGGTTACAGCATCTATGTTTGATGTTTGCTAAAAACAAACAGGATGCAATTTAGCGACATATGTCGCCGCTCTTCATTTGGATTGTAAATCAACTTCAAAAGACGTAAAAATAAATAGATTTAAAAAATCAAGCCAGCTTCATGCATGACCGATCTATCTGAGTTCTGGAACGACAAATATTTGGAAGCCATGTTCGTTCTTGTGTTTCTTTCATCGTTTATGTTTTCTTTCTCTGGTGCTGGGATGATTTTAAATGTAACCATTGGTGCGGTTTTTGAACCATCGGAATACGAGAGATTTCGCGGAATATTTGAACAGACAATAAATGAGCAGAGCAGTGTTAATTTGAATATTCGAGGATGGGCCATACCGTCAATGGAAAATTTGCATGATAATATTCAGGGACTTTGCAGTTTTATTTCTTCTAACAACGTTATAGCATTTATTGTTTTTGGATCTAGAGACACCATAAATTCGGTTTCATTAGTAACGGAAACTCTAGGAATCCCAGTACTTGGATATGTGACGGATAAGAAGGATCTACACCAAAGGGTAGGTAACAAAAAAAAAAAAAAAAAGAAAGAAGAAATTAAAAGCCCTTCAAAATCAATATTTTTACTGTATCATTTTACATGTTAAAAAGATTACAGGGGTGTAGAAGTTTAAGCATACCCACTCAGCTAACTAGCAAACATCCGCTTAATTTAAAGCATCTTACAATTGTGTTACTTTACAGACAATTCTATTCTGATTATAAGTAAAGAAACAATCCAAAATAACGCAAAAACAAAACTCACAAAAACTAGATGGATTTTGATAGATGCTTGAATACTCATTCTGATACTGTACACTAATGTTGTGCCGACGTCGTCGCCAGACCCTTTCAATTACGATAATCTAAAACATTTTGATAATCGCCGTTATAATCGTGAAATCTAAAACATTTAAAAAACGATATATTTGCATTAGAAAAACTGTATTTAGGCCGGAGAAACAGTTCATAAATCGTACTAATAACTGATATCATTGACTTGGGACAGTACTCTAATACAATTTGCCGAGTTTCGATAAAATTTACAGCCAAAAAAGCAAGTTATGGACAAGTCAGAAAGTATTTTACAGTTTTGCAGTATAATATAAGAATCCTATTATAATCGATGATAAATCGAAAGACTTCCTCGATTAATCGATTTGTTCCGTCCGATTCCCAACACTGATGTATACGTCAAAGTACTGTCTTTATTCTTCTAACTTTAACTGATTGCAAACTCAAAACTGCAAATGATATTTGAATATTCAATGAGATGTATGAGACTGGGAGATTCCGTTTCTTGAAGACGAAAATAGTTGACGCGAATTAAAAAATTGTAGTTTATAATGAGGTACTAAAACTGTAGTCGCGAAAATTTAGAGAACTGCAAATAGTATCAATGAACTCTCAGAATAAATCCCGCGCTTCCATGTCCCATGTCACATAGCTTTATGACAAACCTTAGAATTTGATCTCCCAAGACGGTATTTTGAATTGAATCATCTGAAAAATGTGATAACTGGAACAAAAATAAAATAAATGGGAGCTCATTAAATTCAATAACACAACATTGATTCATTCAGTGCAGCGGAGTTGCTTGGCAATGGTGACATCTCTCATTATTTATTCATTTGGTAGCAGGGAATAAAGCCATTTTACTGAGAAACAATACTTCTCGCCTTATCGGATATTTAAGACATTTTTGACATTACATTTTAAGTTATAAAACTCTGCAAGAAATGGAAAATTAACTGTTTTCCAGTCTGCAAATAGGATTTCACGATGGATATTGACCGAGTGTTCGACTTTGATGTGTGATGCAATGATGTGTGTTCACGCGGAATCATTTTTATTGACCACACACACTAACCAAAAAATGTAGAATAATTTCATTTCAATAGAGAATACGATCGAAACGTAAATCGTCATTAATGCAAAAAGATATGAACCTAAACTAAGCCTTAGAAGACTTGATATATTGTGGTGGGTCCATCTTCTTCAGAGTATCGGGTATCATCTACAAATTTGCACACTGATCAAATATGAATATTGAATTCCGTAACGTGCCTATAGTCCAACCTCGCCAAGAAGATAAAAACTTTTGATATATTCCTCAGATGATGGTACATGTATATCAGATCTCTCAGACAGAAACGGAATTTTCACGAACGATCCTAGTGCTTTCGGTATCTTCATTATTTTGAAGGTTTATTTACAGTTTAATTCATATACAACAATGTTTGTTTGAAAAAGATGCAAAATCCCTATATCACAAAATGGTTATTGAAGCAGAATTCATTAGTTTCTTTCAGCGTTGTACTGTAATATTCTGATGTCTCAGTGTTTCTGTATTTGTTCGTCTTTTTCTTTGGTCTGCTCGTCCTACTAGTACATGTATTTTTCTTCTCTAAGCATAATTTCTAACGATATCTTTATTTGTCGTCATGAAAGAGATAGAGAGAAAAACAACCAGGTGAAATTAGTACGTATGTCATTCCTATAGGAAAGAATAATTGAAGGGTCCTCTGGAAGTGAACATACTTTCCTCAAAGTTAATAGAAACATGAAAGTGAACAATTGGAGTTTCTATGCATAAATGAGAAAATATGTGTGAGTATCGATGTCTGCTAAGCACGTGTGAGTATCGATGTCTGCTAAGCACGTCTGCTAGGCACGTGTGAGTATCGATGTCTGCTCTATTTTCCTAGAGCTACTGAATGTAGCTTCTTATTTAACAGCCAGTTCCATTTTTCCTAAAAAAATTGCTAAGCGCACATACGACTAACTGTGGGAGTCTGACTTTATGAAGGAATATCTTCCATCATCATATAATATTCAGATTGAGTGCATCTTTCGATCAAGTATTCATGTAAGTTTGAATCACTTCGACTATGGTCACATAAAAATCTGCACACACACCTAAAATCTAATGGAACTGTCTATCTCGTGCGGCTAAATCGTCATCTTACACCAGGAATTGCACCACTAGCACGGTTGTAGCTGATTAGAGTTAACAAATAAGTAATCAATAAGTCACGTGGATTCTGACATTGATGTAAATGTATACGGATGTTACACTTTCTGATAAGTAATCTGTCATAGCGAAAATCTGATTTTGGACTGCACTTGTAAACAAAGTTCGTAAAAAGCTGTTTTTATTGAAGCATCACAGAAGATCATTTTTCCGTTTGCTAATGCATGTATGTAGAATAATTAAAGTATACTGCCTTTCCTATTTTGATAATGGCATTTTTGTTCATTGAATGAGCGGAAAATTATTATATCTTCACAGGATGCGGATATATGCTATTTTCAGCCACTAGAGACTTGTCTTGAAAGAACATTTGAACAAATATTTCTTCAGTCTCGTTTGTTTGAAGTCATCAAGGATTAAGTTTTGATTGATATAAATGCGTATCTTATAGATAGAGCAGCAATGCATATACATCTATAATTTGCGATTTTCCATGTCTACGTCTTCGTAATTCATTATTCAACATACGGCAAACCCTGGCGTTCCTACACGAGTTTTTTGTGTTATTCAATACGTGTTACGTTATTTGTCGTGACAAATACTTCTATGGAGAGTAAAAGACCGGTGCTTCATCTTCTGCTAAATTTGATTCCGCTTCATTCCCAAAGATCTATCACTTGGACCAGTGACCTTCCAATGCAAATCGAACACTCTTGAGATTTTCACTCAGGCATGTGTACTCTGCTGTGTCCTTGGGAATCTAAAGTAAACAATCATTAAATTGAATTTTGTATCGTCTTTATCATCTTGAATATCATTACATTGAGTACTGCACCTTTAGAAAGAATAAAACAAAATATTGCAACGCTTGAAGGATATTTAAGATCAAATCCTAACAAATTATATTCGCAACCTCTTTGCACTGATGCATTTCTTCTTCTTCATATTATTTGTATTCACATGCAATGCTTACGTTGAATTTGTATTCATGTGAATTTTGAATATATTTGAACGGTACCAACTAAGTAGCACGGTACCTTGCCCATTGGTCTCGTTGGTTTATGTGTAGTCCTTTGTGTTTGATGTTTCTGTGTTGTGCGTTGACGTTCCTTGTCCCTTGCGCGTCTCTTTTTGTGCTTGTCTGCTTTGTGTTTTTGCATTGGGTGTTTTGGGGTTTTGCTGTGGGTGCTACAACCTGGTGTTGTTAGAGATCCCCTCCTTTGTTTAAATCGCCACGTGCAATGCATTCCGTGCTTGTACTGTACTGGAGATTTAAGGGGTATATGGACAAAAGTTTATCGGCCATATTGGATATGACGTGAAGCTTACGTGAAAATCTGCCGTTCTACAGTATGAAAACCCCAATTTTAATCATTTTAATACTAAATTTTCTGTACCTCAACATCTTCATTTTCCCTTCTTTCTCAGCAAAAACTGAATCAATATTTTTTCACGACGACCATTTGAACTTAGTGCAACGAACTGTGCAGCTACAGCTCTTCAGAATTCATGATTAGTATTAATGTTAAACGTCTTCAATTCAATATCATCATTTTAAGAACAGATGAGTTTTCAGCATGGACCAGACATGCACGTTTCGGGTACTTAACCCTCGTAAGTGATCCTCAATCTAAACAATGTAATATGGCCAAAGACTGAGAAAATTATGTCCAAAAATGTACCGAAAGACGTAGCAGGATGGGTGGGATATGATGCTTCAGGACCCACGTTTTAGAAATTCCAAGGAATTTGGTAACAGAAATTTTCGAATGCGTTGAAAAGACAGACAATCAACCGAAGCTGATCGAACTTGGCTACAAGCCTACCTTAAACGTTACTATGATCATATGTCTGCAAACATTTGTCCTCCAATTTTGACCATTCTTTCTCAAATGAAGATACCCGGTATGTTGCACAATTGTAATTTGTCACCAATAATTCTCAAGACTATCCCACTTTTCTAATATATATCATGTAAATAATTTAAAATATATGAATCGTAATCCGTCGAAATTCTAGTGAATTACCCAAGGAATTTTAGAATCTTTTATTTTTTCTACCTTTATTGGGGCGGATTGGCACGTGAAAATGGCTACCTGTAAAACCTCGTGTTCGAAAGGACCCCGTGTTGTATAACATATTTATAAGATTTTGAGACGGAAGGACAAATGTTTGTAGATGTAGAGTCATTAGCCCAAGTTCGATCAACTTCGTTTGATAGTCTGTCTCTTCAACGCATTGGAAAATTTCTGTTATCAAAAAATCTTGAAATTTCTAAAGCGTGGGTCCTGTAGCATCATATCCCACCCATCCTGCTACTTTTTTCGGTACATTTGTGGACATAATATTTTTCACACTCTTTGGTCATATTACATAGTTTAGAATGAGGATCACTGACTAGGGTTAAGTATCCGAAACGTGCATGCCTGGTCCATGCTGTAAATCTATCTGTTCTTAAATGATGCTATCGAATTTGAAGACGTTTAACATAGTAATATTCATAAATTCTTCTGATGTGCAGCTGTGAAGTTCGGTGCATGAATTTAAAAGTTTTCTTATCTTAAAATATTAATGTAATTTTCCATAGAAAATATGGGAAATGTAGCGATTGAGGTTGAGAATACTTGGGGTTAAAATAGTAGAAGTCGGAGCCATGACTCGGTGTAAGGAAAGGTTTTCTATTATACAATATGGCGAATAACAGTTTGTCCATATCCCTTAATAAGTTGACCTTCGTGTCTTTACGAAGCTGTTATTGTCTCCGTCTCTGACATATATTTTTTTTCAAGAATTTGTAATCCTTTTGATTTTCATTTTTGGAATCTGATTTCGGAGTTGGTGTTTTACTTTCATTCATTGATTGTATTTTGCTTATGCTAGGGAGAGGCACGTTTATAATGTTGGTATAACTTTTGCACGATCCCATTTTCATGTTTAATTTAAATCTAATCTATGACCTCACATGTTAAAGAAACTTACAATATATGTATTTAAGAACTCTTGAAACAATGCAATTTTAAAATTATGAATAATTGCAATCGGGCGTATAAGGTAAAATGAAGGAGATGTGTACAGCTGTATCCTACAGTTCATGTGACATGTGTTTTGCGTATCTGTACATGCGTACACAGGTAGCTATTGTAGATATACAAAGCTGTTGTTTTCCTAACTTATTTCCGACCATTTACACCTTCAGGTTGTACCATCTTGAATTGCATCCATTTAGAATGTAAAATTGATCATCATAATAGAAATTTGATGCTAATGTACACTTCGATGTCTGGGTCATATTTCCATCAATAAATGTAACATCTGTTTGAAATTTCATCTCAGATAATGTAAAATCAAGTACATCGATATTGAGTTGATTCTGCGATTGCAGAAATGTGAATTGTTATAGCAATTTCAAAGTAATACTATAAACGTAGTAATTTTCGCTTGGGAAAAACATTCGCGATTACAACATTAAGGAATTACGCTAGGGGGAAATATATGCGATATTAACGTCTCTGTCGTTGTTAGATTGCAGTAGGATTATTTTCGAGTGAGGGAATTTTCGCGAAATCCCCGCGCCATAAATCCCACGTTTATAATAATAAAAAAGTGTCCTAACTGTACTGCCAAAGAGTAGCATTCTGGACAAAAAATCCCAAATATTGTGCACATGACATACATGTTTTGGACATGAATCACCATCAGTGGTTCTTTAAGTAAAAATGATACTGACAAGCCAATGGTGTCCCGGCCCTTGTTAAATTAATAAACTTTAATTTTCTATCTTTGTCAAGCCTGAGTGGCTTGAAATCTTCTATAGGGTTTGTTTAGAAGCATTATGAAATGAAAAATATGGCCAAAAACCATTGAAGATATATGTAGTGGATATTTGGTAAAGAGGTTTGGCAAGAGGTCTATATATGATAATATTTTGGATATCTTTCTTATCAATTTCTGCTAATTTCCTCTCACTGAATGTGGTAAAGGTTAACAAATGCTTAGTTGAATTTGGAAAAAAAAAAGCAATATGCTGAGGAATTTGGCAGAGAATTGAAGAATAATCTTGATTTATAGATTTTGATTCCTGGTCTTTTTACGTAAATTATTCTAAAACAAAAAGTTATGTCTTTAGGCTAGGTCTTTTGGGGTGTATGTTTTGGCAAGTTGGAAATTAACTCATCAAATAATTTATTCTGTGGACTCTTTATACTTCTTTATGTGAATATGAAGGCTTTGCTCATCCCCGTTGCAGTTGTAGCTTTCTCTGGCATAGCGTTTTTCGGTCTTGAAGCATTACTGATGTGACATTACTTTTTAAAACGTGCATATGGTGCAACGAAATCTATACAATAAATCATATACATGTATTTCAATATTGATAATAATGACTGGGTTGGTATCTTTGTTTCTGGACCCGAGGATATCGTTAGCCTAGTTTCACAATGTTTCGGAAGTTGACTTGAAATACATTTGTAAATTCTCCGTAATCAAGTTTGATAAACTATTCTAAAACTTAGTGATAATTCCCTGAAGTCATAGCTCCGTCCTTGGTTGGTTCTTTTGTATTAAGTTTAGGTTATGTTTAGGTTTTCGCTTTTCATATATTTATAGTTTGGATTTTATATGTTTCGTCCTCGAGCATCCCCAGTGGGACATAACTTATTGAAATGCATGGTGCAATGAAATTTATATAGTAGAACATACATATTTCAATGTTGATAATGGTATTGAAATATGTTTTTATTGCGGTTGACGACTATAAATTGATACTAGAGACAGACGGAATTATGAAGGCATGTCATATTGCGATGGAAAGTCTATCGTTAAGTTATGAATGAGAAATACTTATGTAAAGTGATAGAAATAAGCAAAATAAATGTGCAGATTTGCGAAGATCGAAGAATGCTTTTCGCTAAGATCATATCAATAAGCATATATTCAGAATTTTCACTACTTGGAAAATATTTTCAAAATAAGTGATCTTTAAAATATTTGATTATGAAGATGAAATATGAAGACTCGATTGTGTTTCTTTCATATTCGAGTAGAAATTGATTCAATAGTGATAGTATCTCATAAGAGAATACATCATAACGTTGTCCATTTGTCGCTTTCTCACATTTGATAGGTCATTCAATGTGTTAATTACAATTTCTCCTCCTGGCAATGATTACCCGGCGTTTGGATACTGATGACTTGACTTCCAAGTACAGTTGTGTGTCATATTGAGCTACATCGTATCCGATTCTTCTATTACTTTAGTTTTTTACGCAAAACGCTAACAATTAATGTAAATGGGATGCTTTTAGCTGTTTTTGCTGTTCCTTAGACAATTCTGATGCATATTCCAAAATATTTTTTTCGTTTTTTTTTTTTTTTCATTTTCTAAGAATGTGTCATTTTGTAAACCAATTTTCTTTCTGCTTTAAATCCATAAACAGACAGGAGAAAAGATAGGGTTGTCTACATTTATTCATGTCACATGTCACTATTGAAAAATCATCATATAGAGAATAAGTGTCTTAATTTGTGTTTTGTCACGGGTATGCAACACACAACAAGTGTATTGCGCGCTAGCACATTTCATGCGATGTTCATCTCTGACTTATTCGTTGGAGGGTAAGTGATGGAATTAAAAAAACTCTTTGAACGTTCATTCTCGGGAAATTGTTTGATCTTTTCCGTCTGAAGTGAACCGCTTCAAATTTGGTGTAGTGTCAATCAGAGGTGTGATTAATAGAAAAGTGTGGCGCGTATGAGATGAAATTGAGGGAACGGATACAAGGGGCAATGTATCAGCTAAGAAGGTTTGCAGAAATCAAAATATGACATGAATGAGTTTAGAAGAAAAAAGTGATTTCTGCTTGCATGCTGGACATAAAAAGGATAAATTCAATGCACCAGACATACATGTTTCGGATGATTTCCAGACATACATGTTTCGGATGATAAATCATCAGTGGTACAAGTCAAAATGATTATAAAAAGCCAGAGTTTTTCATGGTGTTCTGTAGGTGTAATGATAGTGGTTTTACAATACAAAAAGATTAATGACCATTAAACCAGAAAAAAAGAAAAAGAACAAAAGAGGAAATTATCAACCAAAAGTTCTTATACTTTAGGATGGGGAGGGATATTACATTTTAATACCTGTAGCTGAAAAAAGCCCACAACATATACTAGTATCACTTGTATCACACATTTATACCACTTGGTGAGTGTCACTGCTGGTGGACCAGGAGTCCCCGAGGGCACATGTAGCCAAGTTCGATCAATTTCGGTTGATCGTTTCTTCAACGCATTCTAAAATTTCTGTCATCAAAATTTCTTGAAATTTCTAAAACGTGGGTCCTGTAGCATCATATCCCACCCATTCTGCTACGTCTTTCGATACGCCTGTTCGACATAGTAACTTTCATACTTTTTGGCATATTACATTGTTTAGATTTGAGGATCACTGACGAGAGTTAAGTACCCGAAACGTGCATGTCTGGTCCATGTTGCCAATTTATCTGTTCTTAAATGATGCTATTCAATATGAAGACGTTTACATTTATACCACTTGGTGAGTGTCACTGCTGGTGGACCAGGAGTCCCCGAGGGCACATGTAGCCAAGTTCGATCAATTTCGGTTGATCGTTTCTTCAACGCATTCTAAAATTTCTGTCATCAAAATTTCTTGAAATTTCTAAAACGTGGGTCCTGAAGCATCATATCCCACCCATTCTGCTACGTCTTTCGATACGCTTTTTCGACATAGTAACTTTCATACTTTTTGGCATATTACATTGTTTAGATTTGAGGATCACTGACGAGGGTTAAGTACCCGAAACGTGCATGTCTGGTCCATGTTGCCAATTTATCTGTTCTTAAATGATGCTATTCAATAGGAAGACGTTTACATCCACAACAAGTAAACAAAATAAATTATCACCAAGACAATTACTCGTTTTAAGAAGACCATCTAACCAAGTGAAGTAAACATCGAAGAAGTACCCATCAGTTATTCAGTCTCAAAGTCGAGAGGCAAGGCAAAATCATTAAAATTTCCATTGGAACAGTTGCTAACCCCGGAATAGACAATATCGGTATTCCGAGACCAGGTACCCTAGCTAGGAGAGTCAGCGTCTTCTGTTTGTAACAGTTCCATGATGATGTACGTATTGATGTACATGTAATGTAAATATGTCTTGTTTGGTGATGTTGACAGTCGTTCAATCGCAATCCAGAATGACACTGATCAATTTTTAAATGACAAATATGGATAATGACCATATTCCTATATACAGCACCTGGATTGAGTCCAGGTGCTCAGGAAGAGTCAGCATCTCCTGCTTGCATGCAACACCCTTCGCTTCAATTCGGTAGAATTGTCACATTCGGTTACTTCCATTTTAGAAGATATAAACTTTTTAGTATAATCTATGGTTGGATGGTACAAATGGTCTATGACAGAATATAATCCATCATTCTGGAGAGTGGGACATCATAGTGTATGACGAGTTCCCCATATCGACCGTAGAACTTCCTCAGTGACGATGTTCGTCGGTCACAAACGTATCCCTGACTTAGAAGCTTATCTGAAAGACGCATTGCTCTCAGAATAAAATGTGTATATTTGGTACTTGCTCTGGCATAGCGCATCAACTGAGATATGGACACGCCATAAGCAGAAGATGAAGGGATGTTGCTACTCAGAATAGGAAAGACTGTGATGCTGAAATTGAAGTCGTCACTTTTGTCATAGAGTGAGGTGTTCATGTGACCATTAGTGTCGTAGGACAACATTATGTCCAAATAGGATGCTGAATTATTAGTCTCTGTAGTTTCTCGGATTCGCTTTTATAAGATCCCTGCAGCGACCGAAAAACTTCCTCAGTGATTATTTTAGCCGTTGTGTAATATAACCCTGAACGAGTACTAGCTTACTTGCAAGCCGTCTGGCCCTAACGGTAAAATCGTCATTATAGAGCTTTACCAATGACAGACGGTTGTTGGCCGACGAAGTACGTCCGAACGAAACGCGACGAAACTCACCAAACATCAGGGGTCGTGTATTAAGAAAACATGATATATCTTTTTAAAATTGAAACAAAACTCTATTATTACTGCAGTCAGTAATGGAAAAAACATGAATAAATACATATATAGTTATATGTATTCGTCTTAATAGAGTTTTAATTAAGTTTTTGAAACATATGTCATGTTCTCTTTATACACGACCCCTTATGTATGGTGAATTTCGTCGCGTTTCGTTCGGACGTACTTCGGTGGCCAACAACCGTCTGTTATTGGTAAAGCTCTATTTGGAACATGCCCTGGCGTACCGAATTAATAAGAGACAAAAACGCCATAAGAAGGAAAAGACGGAAAAGTGCTATTCATGAAACGGAAGTTAGTTATTTCGAAAGTGAAATAATCACGCTTGCCATGTGATATAGTGCACTGAAATGCTTACAATAGAACATATATACTCCAAATATGATAATTTTAACAACTAGGTTTATGCTAGTCCCCGAGAATACTGTTTTTTCTCGTCCTAGTTTCACACTGTACATATTTGTAATTGTGGATTTCTCAAAAACGAATCGGCGAATCCCTGAATAACTTTCATATATTATTTAGACAGATTTGGGCTTCCAATCAGCATAATTTTCATATTAAGAATTTTTCTGGAACAATGGTCAAAATGGGACCAAAGTCCATCTGAATGATTTGTCAAAATTTCTCTATTTTCACTTTCATTTTCGTTTTCGGAATGAAAATGGTAACGGAAAGGTATATATCATTTGGTACCAATAAAATCTACAGGAAATGAGCTTTCTTTAGATCTATATAAGCCATTCATTTTTAGTCAGTAAATGACGTCAGCTTTTGGGTGTAGAACACAAGTTTTTGAGGTAAAACAGTTATGCTATTGTAACCATAGTTTAGGATTTGGTCTTCAATTATGCATCATTTAGATTTGAACAATCTCTGCCTCGAACATCGCTCGTGAGACATAACTTGTTGAAATATGCACTAAATTCCTTTCACAACTCGTATATTTCAATATTGATAATTTCAACCACTAAGTTAGTCCCAAGGTCATTGTTCCTCTAGGCCTAGTTTCACAGTCTTTCGACTCTAGATTTGAAATATATTTATAAATTCTCAGTCAGAAAATTTGAAAAAAAAAATCCTAAAGCTAAGTGACATCTCCTTGAAGACATAGATTCGTATTTAGCTGGTTCTTTGGCATATAGTTTAGGATTTGGTCTTCAATTATTCATCATTTAGATTTGAACAATGTCGGCCTCGAGCATCACTCATGAGAATAAATTGTTAAAATATGCACTGAATTGTTTTTACAATAGAACATATATTCCAATATTGATAATTGAAAAATAATTGAGAGAAACTTCTCCGGCGGAAAAAATAATGGAGCGATTATGCATAATAAAATTATTAATCTATCTTACAAGATCACTCAAGTGCAACATATGTATCTTTGGGGGTAATGTTTGACTGTAGCGAAAGGAAGGGGGGGGGGGGGGGGTAAAGAATTGAAGATAAAATACTACGCTATGTATCATAGATGCTTCAGTTACCAAAACTGACCGAATTTAGTGAATTTTTGAGAAAAGAACTAACAAATCTTACTTCTAGTGCATGATAATTGTAAAAAAATAAAGTTACTCAAGAAGTTTACGAGTGGGAACACTTAAATTATTTTTACTGCCGTTTGGAATCGATAGTACTCCCTTCTAATCTTGATTGCAAAAATCTACTACTGAACGAGAAGGAGTTTTGTCTCTATTGCTAATATTTGATGAAAACAAAATTTCCTTCTTCAACATCGAACAGAAATTGGAACAAATATGTTCAGATAAAAGCGTCAGCTGATTCTTGAAAACATACCGTTACTTTTCTATTTCTTGCTTCTTTACAATATTTTTCATTTATATGCTCTGCCTATTTTCAGATAAATTTTTAGCTCTCTGTTTTTATCATTTTAGGTCAAATGTAATAATGACCAAATCGATTTGTCGTTTTAACAAGGAATACCTATAATTCTCAAATAAGTATAAAGTAGCATAAATGAAAATCTTCAGACAAATGCAAACACATTTGAATAAACGTATAAGTAGTAACAAAAACTCGTAACTCTCATCTGCAATATGGCCATATTCAGATGTCAAAAATGGAAATAGTGTTGTAATTATATCATCTGTAAAACCAGATAATAGCCCTGGGAATGTTTCTATACGCCATCAATGGTATAAACCGAAATCCGAGGAGTCAAATAGAAGTCAAGTAAACAAGAACGCCGACTGTTTCCGAGGTTATCACAATAATTTGTCTTTGAATTAATCACATTCAGAATCAAAATCCAAAGCGGACTATTCGAACACTCTCAAAGAGTTTCCTGTCTCCTCTGAGTTACTTCTTGTGTATTCTGTCCTTTTCCTCATTGACAGGACTGGATGTTGTAATTCAATTCCTTTTTTCGATACTAAACTCCTTAAGTTCTATGGAAAGAGACAGATGAAACGAGGCCCATCTCCATGACCATTGTTATTTGACAATCAATATCAGAATTCCTAACTCAGCTTTTTTACTAGAACTCGAACATAATGACAATTTTTTTATATTATCTAAAAGCTAAGTTGAATATTGAAGTATGTATTCTAAATTGATTCAACAATATATGTGAAAATCAGTCAACATGAATAAGTCATTTTATTGTAAATTATTATCATAATATAAGAGGTCAACACCTTTGCACCATCCCTCAATTGATTTTGGTCACATTTTTCATTTGTTTAATAGCAAGCTTCTAAATAGACCATACAGGAAATTTGGACCCTTTCTAAGCAAATTAAATAAATGAATTTCGAAATTAAGGAAGGGGGCACCGTACAATGATTTGAAATATTTTTACTTTAAAACAGATGCTGATTCATTATCCGAAGCACGACTGGGTGCTCCGCATTTCTCCGAATTTATGCTTTCTGATTTAGACACGTTCTATAATGCTGTTTGTGGATATCCAAATCAAGCTTATTTTTTACACAAAGCATTGCATTTAAGGTGATATGTACATATACATGTAGTTCCGTTTTTCGCGTGAGTTGCGTTGGTCGGATTTCTCGGTTGGTTAATCAGTGGAATACTGATAATAAAACCAAGTGGTATCTCCCTGAAGCCATAGCTCTGTCCTTAGTTGGTTCTTCAACATAAAGTTTAGAATTTCGCTTTTCATACAATTATTATTTGGATTTCCTATATTTCGGTCTCTTGCATCACTGACGAGACACAATTTGTTGAAATGCGCATATGGTGCAGCGAAATTATTAAAACAGAGCATATATTTCAATTTTGATGATTGGAAGTTCGGATTCTTTTAGACATATTTGTTCTTATATTTTTGTTTAAAATTGAATTTACATGTAGAATAAAAAGATAAAACGAAACGTTCAAGTTCAGCCCCTTGGTAGAACAATCACAATGCGATGCACCAGACTTGCATAACATGCATGAGCTCGCTACAGCCGGCAGAGCACAGACTGCATTTTGTACGCCCCATTATTTATATATATTTACATATTCATCTGTGTTGCTTGGGCCCCTGCGTTGTGCTGTCTTGTTTGCATGGTCATCTTACAGGGAGGAGGTTATTTTACACAATGATTGTGCGTTCTTCGAGACCTTTGGGTAACCGGAAGAGTTGGAGGGTTGGGCGCACGCAATCCAGGATAACCACACCATCTGTTACTAACATGGCTGATGGTCGGCCCATGGGTCTCGTTTGTTTATGTGTGGTGTGTGGTCTTTTGTGTTCGATGATTGGTGTCTCGTTTGCTGTTCCTTGTCTCTTGCTGTGTGCGTATTCTCTGTGTTTTCACTTGGGGTGTTTGGTATGTTGCTGTTGGTGCTGCAACCGAGTCTTGTTTGAGATCCTCTCCTTTCTTGCATGTTTCTTATAATGAATCGACGATGGTACTTAAAGCCAGAAAGATATTAAAAGTCGAAACAATAAAGTGTAGCGCCCCCTATTTCTTAATTCCAGATATGATATCTGTTTTGTAAAAGAGGGGGGGGGGTCCATATTCTCTCTTTGTTCCTTTCATAAGCGAAGTTAAATGAAAAAAAAGGGGCCAAAAATATTGGATGGCGAAATTGTGTTAATCTCCTATATTTTGGAGGATTTTGACTAGTTCATATTAATGAGTTTATGAACTCTATCAGCAAAGAAGAAAATTTTCCGACCATATTGTTAGAAAGTGATCAAATCTTACGTAGTGCACACAAATTCAGTCTTCGTAAGTGGTACTGAAACAAAGAAGGGGATCTCCAACAACTCTACCATGCAACACCCACAGCAAAACACCCAATGCAAAACACAGATCAGACACGCACAGAAAGAGACGCAAAAGGGACAAGGAACACCAACTCACACCACAGAAACACCAAACACGAAGACCACATATAAACCAACGAGACCAATTGGCAACCTGTGCCGACTTGGGACGGCCATCTGCCACGCAAGAAGCAGACGTTGTGGTTATCCGGATTACGTGCGCAAACCCTCCCACTATTCCGATTACCCAGAGGTCTCAAAGAATGCACAACTGTGGTGTAAAATAACCTCCTCACTCTAAGATGAACTTACAAACAGACAGCATGACGCTGGGGCTCTAAGAAACACACAGATTGATATATGTAAATGCATATAAAAAACAGATGGCATACGAAATATAGTCCCTGTTCTACCGGCTGTAGTAACAAATACAGAAACTCAAGTTACAAATACAGAAATTCAAGTTGCGGCTGGAAAGGAATACATGTTTAAACAAATGGAAAAATAAAGCCATAAAGGTTAAGATTCGAACGAGTGTTTTGTGCACCGCATTCAGTCCAAAATGCTGTCCTGGAAGGAAAGTTAGACTCTTCGTCTTCCTTTTGTATTCGCAAGAAGCATGTTTCTAAAAAAGTATACAGGAGAAAATTGAAGATGCAGAGATCTCAATCCCTTGAAATCAAAGAAAGTCTTAACGAAGTACACCAGATACAAAAGTAAAATTTTGAAATTCAAATTTTCTAAAAAAAAAAAAAGCCAATGTAAATTAAGTTCCTTACTGGTGTGGTCGAAGAAACAAGATACTCTGTAACAAAGAATTCTTTTCCTCGCTTCGTATTTCAACTAAGAAACGCTGATGAACATGCAGATGAACAACGTTCGAATGTGGGACCATAGAAAACCTAAGATGCAAAAATCAAATAAATAAATAAATATCCTGTAAATAAATAAAAAAACAAATATGTAATAGAAATATTTATTTCAAACCTGTTGCCCTTACCAAGACGGCAATGGACAAGATTTGGATATGTTTTACGAAATATTTTTAGGAAGTCGAAATTTATCTTCCACTCTAATCCTAGTATATGGCAGCACACAGCGAATTTTAAAAAATGCTTTTCCTGGTAAAATTTATCGAAAATTTTGATGATGAAATACTTAAACCACAATAACTCGAACAATTATAAGTTTACTGTAGTCATCAGTTAATATAAACATGCCGTCTTAATTGAGTTCTATCATAGATTCTCTTCAATCGATAGAACATTCGGTTTTTCTATTATTTCGTGTGATATAGATTATTTACCTCATAAAGGGGAATGTGATGCAGTGTAAGGTTGCCTTCCCTATAATATTTATCCAAAATAAGAGAATAATAAATTTTAATAAAGCTGAAAAAAAAACAACCATAGATGAAAGTAAAAGTAGAACGCCGATCGATTTTATGCATTATTAAAAGCTAATATTCACCTTATTTTATATACAACTCATATCTATTACATTCTTACACTGCATCACAATCCCCTTTTTGTTCTAAATTATCTATATTGCACAAATATACAGAAAAAAAAAACGATTGTTCTGCGTTGCTAGATTACCCACCGTGAATATAGAATGACAAATATGGACAAGAACCATATCCCAATATAGAGAACAAAAAGGAAAATTCGAAAACTATTAACCAAAGGGCGTACAAAATCATGATAAAACAGGAACAGTAATGAATTACTTATGAAAGAAAGGAGGAGATCTCCAACAACACTCGGTTGCAGAACCCACAGCAAAACCCCATAATACCCAATGCAAAAGCACAGAGCAGACACTCACAGAAAGAGACAGTAGGATGAACATACAAACAGACAACATGACGCAGTGGCCCAAGGAACACACATATGGATATGTAAATTGATATAAAAACAGAAGGCATACGAAAGACGACTGTCCGTGCTCTGAAAGTGGACCATACGGCAACGAGTTATAACATTCGTTGTAACTTTCATATACTTTGAGTCTCAGTTTTTAAAGCATGTCAAAATTGTGGTAAACTATCAAATAGTCCTTTATAAATAGAAAAAACCCAGGCACGTAATTTTAAGATTCAGACAAGAGTATACTAGTATCAAAATGTAAAATTGTAAAACGCGAAATTAGTAGTAAGAAAAATTGGATATTTAGAAGTCTTTTTATTTTTAACATAAGGCACATTATTGTATAATGCACAATCCTAAAAGTTTTATAATGCTGATTTCAACATTTGCAGTTCTTTTCTACACATGAACAGAGTTGTTTGATTCTCGTAGAACAGTTTATCATCCCTCACAAGACAGCAGGAATTCTAGAATAGTGATAGAAATCGATCGGAATGTCAATGACAAAAATTTCCTAAGGGGTTTAAAAGGACATATTGATGGTTTTACATTTCAATAAAATCAATTACAATCGTGTCAAACGAAAATAAAGCAAAAAAAAAAAAAAAAAAAAAAAAAAAAAAATGGAAAATAAAAAAAAAAACCGCCAAAAACTTGCTTCGTTTGATGAAGCAAAATCGATTAGCAAATAAAAAGTGAAGTTTTCTACTGAATTTTATTATTTTATTGCATTCAGCTAGTGAAAGTCAAACACCAACAATCCCCAACAATGACAACAGCGGAATACACTCTCAATAAAAAAGGAAAATAAATAGCAAATCGCTTACAGACAGCTTTGCTTCAGGAGGATGCCTCTGTCACCCAACAGAGATATCAACAAACCTAGTGATTACAGTTCAAGTAAAAGTAGGAGCATATACGTGTACGATATGTGCACTGTGATTAGCCATGTGCCCCTTTGCTCAGAATGCCATGTGCAATTATTTGTGTTTAACTGATTGACATCGAACATCGAGTTTGATACATATGCCGGTATTTACTGACCGGTTCTCCCCTTGTTGTACGACTCTAGTGTTAAAGCGATGAACGTTTCTACCAAGTAGGAGATTCTTACTTCCCTCGGGCATATGATCTCAGCGCTATTGGAATTCACTTTTGCTCCATTGCAGTATGTTTTGGATGTTTTGTATTCCTAGTATTGTATGCTCAATGAATGTGTTTTTAACCATGATCAGGGGTTTGTGTTTGTCTGTGCTGAAGCAGGGATATTTATAAGAAAGATATGTCCAATCTCCCTATACATGACCCCTGAATGATTTGCTGCTACGCGTAGATTTTTTGTTTTTGTTTATATATAGTTTCAAGCTTACATTTGACTTATGCATTTTTGGTTAATTTTCTAGAAATTGCGGTTTTATGCTTTTTAGACGTACAGTTATACCCGGATGATGTCATTATCAATGTAACAATCATTCATTAATTCCAAATGTGATTTAATGCTTATCTGGAAACCAACAGAGAGAGATAATGATAATACTGAATTACCATTCATTTCTTTGATGCATAAGCATTTTTATATCATTAACTAACAAAGGCTATATATATTGATATAAATCAAGCGAGGCCTCGTTAAAATGACAAGGACTTGGTAATGTTCTCAAGAAATTTGCTTGTTCCCGAGGAACAGGAAACAAAAAGCACCAATACTTGTATTTATGACAGCTGTAAATGACAGATTGAAGGTGATAAACACAGATCCTCAGTCCACTCATCTCCAACAAAACATTTTTGCACGCTATATGGGCTTTCCCGGTAATATAGTGACAAATTGTCTCTGTTGATTGGAAAAACAATTTTCCCATCCCGAATTTCTCCTTGCTCCGTCCCTGTAATCGATCTAGGCCGATATTTTTCATGGTAAATTAGGAAAATGAATACTTGCAGTGAGAAAATTTCGAAGAAGAAAAAATCTTACTGGCGGTATAATAAACTTTGTTATTCAAATTTTTTCTTGAATAAGAGAATCTGCAAGGGAATCAGGCTGTGATATTGGGATCAATAACACAATTCTCTCCAAACTTCTTACTGAGTTAGTCTTATGCTCTCATAGAGACGCGGATAACAAGGCAACAATGGCAACAACATGCCCTCGATTCCCTAGATCCTAATACCAAATCTGATTCTCACAAGTAGTAATTTAGTTTGTATAAATGATTTGCAGATGATCTGCCCTCTTTATTATAAGTCAGTTTTACCTATTATGAAAAACAAAAAATCTTCAAAGCATCTTTACATGATGTATTTGAATAATACATTTTCTCTCCTCTTATATATATTTTTTGAATTTCCACTACTTCGACCTTGAACATTATTGATAACACATATTATTGAAACGCGCATATGATGCACCGAGTTTACTGTTTGTTTCCGAGGACATCGTTCCCATAGATTCAGAGTCTTTCAGCACTCGACTTGTAATATATATTTTAAGTTCTCCATCACAATTTGATAAATTATTCTAACACTGAAGGTTATCTAATTTATGACACAGCTCTGTCATTTGCGGGTTCTTTGGCATCAATTTCAAAAATTATTTTTATTTCCTCTATTACATCCTCCAGCATCACTGATGATACATTACTCATTGCGCAATTAAATTATTACAATGGAACATATATTTCGTTATTGATAATAGAACACAGTGTTCCAGCTCTTTACCTTCTTGAAGAAATTTTCAAACCAATTTTGATGCTCCAGATCCCTTATCCAACATATAAGTATTCTAGCAAAGGGATATTATTAGAATAAATACAGATAAGTTTTGATATCGATATATATATATTTTTTTTCTTTTGTCAAAGCCTTGATAGAATGTTATTTTATTGAAACTGAAATTGATAAGAACCCTCCCACAAACTCTAATAAGTACATCATATAGAATATTGTCATCATTTCTTAGACTATGCACAGAACGAAAAAGCCCGTTGACAGTTCTACGTATCATTCACATAACAATGGTTTGTATGATTTTGCTTCCACATGACAGCATTGTTATTTGGATGATTTTTCTGACCCCTAATCGAACTGTGTGTTTTAATCAATAATTAGCTTTCCGAATTACATCGTATCGAATTTCAAAACAATAATAAGTTTGATCGAATTATTCCTCGTATTTCCTGAGAACTGTTCTACTTGGTTAAGCATGAAATTGATAAATTTAATGGTTTTATTTATTAATGAAGGATTTTTCTTCGGTTTGTAAAAGAAGTTTATAAAGATGTGTTTCATCGTATGTTTGTGTTGTACTATCATCAGATTGGGATGGTAATGGTCATGCACACGAAACTAATGTTTTGATATATTTGCAATTTATGTGTCTACGAATATAAGCTTTGACACGTGCTTTGCGAGAACATTATATTCGTAAACTCCTATAAATGGTACATTTCAAACAAACTAGAACACCAACAAACCCATGAAAGACTTCGCTACACAGGAATTTGATATTTTGTGAAAAAAAGTTCTTAAAAGTTATTTCGTCGTTACGAGGGGTAAATGGCAAAATAGTTTGATTTCTTGTCGCTAGTCCAAACCCCAAGTTTACTGTTCAGTGAGGTCATTGGAAATCAGGAGTGACGATAAAACGCCAATGAAGCAAATGTACAGTTATTCAGAAGTACCTTGATGGTTTGATGTACGATGGACTCAAAAATGACGAGCAAAAGTTAGCAGTCTTAAGGTCAACGTAGTATTTATTTTTTTGATATTCAGTCCCCAAGGGCACATGTAGCCAAGTTCCGGTTGATCGTCTGTCTCTTCAACGCATTCGAAAATTTCTGTTATCAAAAAATCTTGAAATTTCTAAAACGTGGGTCCTGAAGCATCATATCCCACCCATCCTGCTACGTTTTTCGGTACATTTTTGGACATGATTTTTACATTTTTTGACCATATTACATTGTTTAGATTGAGGATCACTGACGAGGATTAAGTTCCCGAAACGTGCATGTCTGGTCCATGCTGCAAATATATCTGTTCTTAAATGATGCCACTGAATTTGAAGACGTTTAGCATAATAGTTTACAGGTTGGATATTGACTGATTTAGGTCTGTCCGAAATCTCTTTTACAAAAAAAGGCAAAACTTTTCAATTTTGAAGTCAGGGAACATCGTTCTGGACAACATTTTCAAATACTGAGAAATACTGAACACTTGGCTTGAAATCTCACCAAGGGTACTTAAAGCCAAATGATTCAGAGAGGTGATACCTTCTCGTAAAATTCTTGTTTAGAAATTGATACCACGGCGTTACCTATAAAGTGTTGGATTTATCATTTGTTTGCAATCAGTGAATGAAAGTGACAAACACAAACCCCGAAATGAGATTCCAAAAATCAGAGTGATTAGTCCCACAAAGTCTTGCAAAATATACATCAGAACTTTATCACGAGACAACCAGACGGAGGCAATAACACAGCTTCATAGAAACACGAAGGACTCTTTTTATCTAAGGCTCGGTCCATTTGATATTCTGGGGGGCCTTTGCGGTTTTTTTTTTGCTCTCAATTTTGATGAAAAATAGATTTGTTTATGGTGTGACAGAAAAAAAAAATTGGTCTTACAAATAATTTGAATTTGAAGAACTAACCATGAAATCTCGCTAAAAATCTTGAAAAATTTTCGGCACATTATTGGTCCTCTTACTGTAGGTTTCCTTTTCTGCCCCGTTGTTACCGACTGCCGGAATGTTTGCTTGTTTTGTTTGGGTATTGGTCCTCTTACTGTAGGTTTCCTTTTCTGTTCCAATGTTACAGACTGCCGGAATGTTTGCTTGTTTTCTTTGATTATTGGTCCTCGTACTGTGGTTTTCCTTTTCTGTCCCGGTGTTTCCGACTGCCGGAATGTTTGCTTGTTTTCTTTGATTATTTGTTCTCTAATTGTAGGTTTCCTTTTCTGTCCCGTTGTTTCCGACTGCCGGAATGTTTGCTTGTTTTGTTTGATTATTGATCCTCGTACTGTGGTTTTCCTTTTCTGTCCCGTTGTTACCGACTGCCGGAATGTTTGCTTGTTTTGTTTGGGTATTGGTCCTCTAATTGTAGGTTTCCTTTTCTGTCCCGTTGTTACCGACTGCCGGAATGTTTGCTGGTTTTGTTTGATTATTGGTTCTCTTACTGTAGGTTTACTTTTCTGTCCCGTTGTTACCGACTGCCGGAATGTTTGCTTGTTTTGTTTGGGTATTGGTTCTCTTACTGTAGGTTTCCTTTTCTGCCCCGTTGTTACCGACTGCCGGAATGTTTGCTTGTTTTGTTCGGGTATTGGTCAATCTTACTGTAGGTTTCCTTTTCTGTCCCGTTGTTACCGACTGCCGGAATGTTTGCTTGTTTTGTTTTGGTATTGGTCCTCTAATTGTAGGTTTCCTTTTCTGTCCCGTTATTACCGACTGCCGGAATGTTTGCTTGTTTTGTTTGGGTATTGGTCCTGTTACTGTAGATTTCCTTTTCTGTCCCGTTGTTACCGTAGGCCGGAATGTTTGCTTGTTTTGTTTGATTATTAGTCAATCTTACTGTAGGTTTCCTTTTCTGTCCCGTTGTTACCGACTGCCGAAATGTTTGCTTGTTTTGTTCGGGTATTGGTCCTGTTACTGTAGGTTTCCTTTCCTGTCCCGTTGTTACCAACTGCCGGAATGTTTGCTTGTTTTGTTTGATTATTGGTCCTCTTACTGTAGATTTACCTTTCTGTCCCGTTGTTACCGACTGGCGGACTGTTTGCTTGTTTTGTTTGATTATTGGTTCTCTTACAGTAGGTTTACTTTTCTGTCCCGTTGTTACCTTAGGCCGGAATGTTTGCTTGTTTTGTATTGTTATTGGTCATCTTACTGTAGGTTTCCTTTTCTGTCCCGTTGTTACCAACTGCCGGAATGTTTGCTGGTTTTGTTTGATTATTGGTCCTCTTACTGTAGTTTTCCTTTTCTGTCCCGTTGTTACCGACTGCCGGAATGTTTGCTTGTTTTGTTTGGTTATTGGTCATCGTGCTGTAGTTATACTTTTCTGTCCCGTTGTTACCGACTGCCGGAATGTTTGCATGTTTTGTTTGGTTATTTGGTCCTCTTAAGTAGTTTTCCTTTTCTGTCCCGTTGTCGCCGACTTCCGGAATGTTTGTTTGTTTTGAGAGGAGCCCATCTGTTCTTGATGTTCTGAAGATAGTATTTTTTATCCCTGGAATGTCATCATGTTGAAGGTGTTTCCATTGTTCTTGTAGCACAGAAGAAAGGAGGGGATCTCCAACATTACTCGGTTGCAGCACCCACAGCAAAACTTCAAAACACCCAATGCAAAAAAACACAGCAGACATCCACAGAAATAGACGCAAAAGAGACAAGGAAAACCAACACACACCATAGAAACATGAAACATAAAAGACCACACATAAAACAACGAGACCATTGGGCAACCGGTGCCGACTTAGGACGGTCATCTGCCATGTGAGTAGCAGACGGTGTGGTTATCCTGAATTACGTGCGCACAACCCTCCCACTTTTCTGATTATCCAGAGGCCTCGAAGAACGTACAATTATGGTGTAAAGTAACCTCCTCACTGTTCGATGACCACACACAAACAAGACCGTAAAACGCAGAGGCCCCAGCAACACAGATGAATATGAAAATGGATGTAAAAAGAGGACGTGCGTAATACAGTCCGTGCTCTGCCGGCTGTAGCGAGCTCATATATGTTATCACCCGAGGAGTTCGACTGACATTCAGAGAGGACAGGTGGTCGGGGCCCTGTCTTCTCTAAAGAGGTTTGGACAGGGCCCGTCATGGAGTCCTTTCGTCACAGACAGTCAGAGTGCAAGTCTTAAGAATGCGCTCGTACAAGAATGTAAATTGGTCAAGTACGAAGCACAGTGTCAGTCTGGTGACATTAGGATCATATCCACGGTATAAAAGGCGTTTCTAACGCATTTTCGATGGTTATGCTGTCTACCTTTGATCCTTCTTATTTTGTTAATTATGTCACCGTAAAATGCAGGTTGTGAAATACCAAAAGTAATATACTCTGTTGCTTGTATGGGTCCAAATTTCAAAAGACGTTGACAATAATTTTCGTTAAATTTCCAGAAAGTCTTTAGCAGTTTGTGAAAGCGAAAACCTTAAACTAAAAGTTTCTTCGTAATTTGTAAATTTCTACTATGAAAATCCAAAACATCGGTACATGCTCTAGCATATCGGATGAGCTGTGAAATGTAATTAACGTATGACGGTAATCTAGGAACATCACCATCAAGCCAAGGAAAATTTACTATGTTGAATCCAAAATCATCTCGTTTGTCATACACACTTGTATGAATTTCTCTATTGACAATTTTGATATTTAGGTCGTTAATGTGATAAATGCACTTGCTGTGTGTTGCATACGCGTAACAATACACAAATTTTGACATTTGACATTTACTCTATATATATGCACCACAGTTGTCTGCTTCATTTTTGTTTTCTGAAATCGATTTTTTCTAGGTTAAAGGATTACGTTAAAAATTCAGGTCACCGCGGGTTCAGTTCGCAGGTTAGAACAGCCGTCGCTGCATGTTTTGCTTTTAGATCTTGTGCATCGTTACGTCACGAGCGTTTTCATGCGGAATGAATACACGTTCCTTTCAATAGTTTCATCTCAGGAAATTACATTGTTTTTGCATATATATAAGAGTGAACATTATGAATGTCTTCAACGCATAGTAAGAAGTGCAAGCAACTTAAAAGCACCTGTCATCCTACAATTTCCATTATTCTGTATAAAGCCACCTGCAATGCCGATGATCCCATCAATGTATCGATATTTACCACCCCATGTGATATTTATAAGTAGTAAACCTTCATAAATAAGCTTCATTACATTACAGGATGGCAAAGACATGAACACTAATTACGGCTATGTCCCTTGTTCACTTGTATCCTTTACATCATATTTGAAGAAAATTGTCCCCTCATCAGTATAAATTTATTGATTTGACTATTGTCCCATTACCTTCGGGGTTAGGTTTACGGCGTACAGTATCATCAGTGCTAATTATCAATACTCTAATGTCCTTTACTTATACCTTCTGACTTGCAGTATTTACGATGAGCTTACTATAATATCTGTATTATCTGATGATTACAATGGTTCATTAGGCTCTTTAACCTTCACTTCCTTCATTACGCGAGTAATAGTTATCAATATCTTTAAAACTAAGCTTGTACTGTATTATTCGTGATCTTGAATGCTTTCATTCAGTGTTACCATACCTTCTCTCCATGTAACAACATATGACATGTTTGGAAGCGATGTAATCAGTTGCCAAATACTGATTCTCTCGTTTTGTCTTCATGCTTCATCTAAGGAGATACATGTGTAAGCTAAAACTTTCACAGTGTTTCATAGGAATTAATACCCCTCAACCGCAAATAAAACCATGCACACAAACAAACATATAAAAGATTCCAGCGATAACCAACATGCGATATGGTATCCATCAATCTATTGAATACTTGGTAAAAAAGAATAGATTTACCTGTAGCACATCCACTCTAACAGAACATTGTATGTGATACAGTGCCTTGTTCATTAAAATCTTGCTGTAGGATTTAATAAAAGCTGAAACTTGGTCACCTTTGAAGATTGGTTTCCTATTTGGGACCTGTCTAAATTTCGTCAGAAAGTAGACAAAACTCTGTCCTCAGTTGGTTCTTTTGCAACCATTGGGTGGGTTTCTGGTGGACTGTTAGTCCCCGAAAATATAGTTTGCCAAGTTTAACCGCTTCGTTTGAAATATATATAGGATCTCAAATGAATTTTCATTTCATACGATGTATTATGAAACGAGTTGCGACGGGATATAAAACGCACAACGAGTTTCATAATATTGACTCAGGGTCTGAAATTTAACAGTTGACCGATATTTGAAAGGTCACATTTGTCAAGGTTTATGTGATTAGGTTCCAAACTTGACCAATCGCATTCAAGCAGAGCGATATGTAACGTGTTATCATATCATATATTTATGAAATGGCTTTATGAAACTGCATAACGGATGTATCATGTGATAAATATGTATATTCTTTGTCGCACAATTTGATATATTTTATAAATTATTCTAAAGTTTAGGTGTATAAATCTGAAGGCAAACCTCTGTCCTGAGCTTTTTCTTTGACATGAATTTAGGTCCTGTCTAGGAGTTCTCACTTCATATATTCACTATTTGGATTTTCTTAGTTCGGATTCGATTATCATCGATGAGGCATTATTTGAAATGCACATACATGTATGGTACATAGAAATTGTGTGACAAACTGACTTGTCGTATGTCAGTTGTCCACTGTGGGGATTTGCTCTGTGGTAGATTTTGTGATCTGGTCTATGCCGATGGGCTTTGACTAAGACTAAAAATTGAAAGAAAAACTTTCTGTAAATTTTTCTTCGGGTTTATTCACTGGCAGTTGCTTGTAAAGTCATATAAAATTCATAATCAACATGTAAACCATTTTATAACACCAAACATACTTATAAATGATTTCATAAAATTTAAACTGAGTTTTGACATGTGAACCGAATAATTTGAAAGTTAAAACAGACATAACATAGACACATAATAAAGTGAATAAAACAATAATAAAGTTAACAATTTATGTAGAAAAAGATTGCCTTGCACATTAAGTCAAAAAATTACTTACTAAAGATAATTGATAAGCAAAAATAATCAGGCATTAACATAATAAAAAACTTTGTCAGTGGCCATTTTATTATGTTTTGCAAAGTGAAAGTACAAGCGGAAGTGCTTTACCAAAGTGCGCGGCAAAATTAAAATTCGTTAAAATAATCATTAAAACTAAATTACAGTGAAATATTTACAAATGCTTATCAAACTAAAACAAATATCATTCCTACATGATTAGAAAAATATTCCGAATGCGAGTTCTTACTTCGAAGTTTAAATACAAGAAAATGGAGTAAAATAAATTTGACCACAACAGAATAAAAGTTGCCCTATGAGAAATTCGAGTGATTGTATATATTAGCTTGCATCTTCTTGCAGCGAGAATGCTTTCATATGTGTTTTTTTTTCTTTTTGAACATTGATACCGTTGATTCTTTTGTCTATTTCAAAAGTCCGACCAACTATAAGAAAAAAAAAACATGAACAGCAGGGGCCTCAGGTTTTGATAAAGTTTTATCCTCATTGTTGCAGGACTGGAGTTTTTGGTTCATTTTCATACAAAGTTTTCTTCTTATGTCTATAAGACAATAAAAACAAGTTTTAAGATGGAAATGAAATATATCCTTGATTTTTTTTTCAATCAATTAGATCTGTATCATAGTTACTTCTTATATCGAAATTCGAATTCCGACTTTTGCTTAAAAATTATTTCTAGTGATCATATTGCAAAATTAAGTAAAATTAAACGGCGGTCATAACGAAAATTGCAAATCTAAAGAACATAAATTAAAGAGGATACAAACGATTCAAAAAAGAAAATCATGCAAATAAACGAAAGTCTACCATGTGAACCGAAGTGATATCACGATGAGCACAAACAGCTGATTTAGAAAGATCACATTCAGCCAAACGAAAAATCATTAACTTAAGGTCTATGTAGTCTTGTTTGTTAAGTTACATTTGATATGAATTCCATTATCATTTTCAAATGAAAATATGCTATAGAAATGTACACTTGTTGACATTAGGCTATCAATTCCTCTGTTTCAATTCTTTAGCACACTTATCAAAGATAGAATGACATGAACTGACTTTCAAATACCCGTTTTTATTTCAGGTACATAACAGGTTTCATGTTCAAATGGAGCATTCGATGACTCATATGGCAATTGGAATAATGCAATTTTTCAACGCTAATTTCTGGTTTGAATTCCTTGTTTTTATTGAAGACACATTTCTTTATGATGGATTGTACGAGGAGATTAAAAATCAGACTAAATCCGGACGATGGAGACCACATATCGTACCCTTGTCACCGGATATGACGTATTCAGTTTTGAATAATTCCATCATGGCCGCCATCAACAATCAAAACAGGATTATTCTTCTTCATGTTAGTGCTCAATTTGCTCTTAGGATTTTTAAGGTGGTTCAAGAAAGTGAGACGACAGTAACTATAGGATGGTTCTTAACAGAGACAGTTTACACCAGGAATCTTTCTGTATTACATTTTTATCCTCTCGGAAGTTTGGTCCTTCTGATGAATGAAGCTACGGATATGACCGATCTTCTCCGAGACAGTGTGTCTGTTGTTGTTGAAGCATTCCGAGGATGTTCGAAAAATGAAAGATTAATTGCAAGAGTCCAAACCAATTGTGAAAATCCGGGTCCTGTAAATATTTATTCCGGAAGTGTGTTTTACAAGTAAGTCGAACGTTCTTTATTTTTAGTTTTTAGTAAGGTAGGCACTGTTATAAAGGGTAAACGTAAACAAATCTTTGGGTGTCCATTTATGCCTGATATATAATCTACGAAAAAGTATTTACAGATGGACACTTCTTAAATTTCATATCATGTGAATAGATCAATCACAGACCTTCTTTAGGAACGATATTGCCCTGGTTGTATATTATTTCTCAGAAGTGATCGGAATCTTTGAGTTTGCTTCAGCGAGCAATTTCGTTTTTTTAATTTTGTCTTGAATTTTCCTTCTATGTGTCTTCACATTTGCTTGCAATGAAGGGATTTTTCTTGATCTTCCTTTCTTTCCCAAAGTGAGTCACTTCGATAAGTTGCCGTCGATTAATTATTTAAGCTCAAATGAGACTTAAACAGATGAAATACGTCCTAACAAACGTAATAATGTGATAAAATGTCCTTACCCTATAAATAAAGACATCGGGAGTAGCATTAGGTGACAAGGAAATGTACGGAGATATTGACTCTGTCAGGGCATCAATTACCCATGGCAGTTCTACCAAATTAAACATTCTAGTCGATGGCTACCGTCATTTACCGATGACTTACTTGCAGACTGGTTTCTGTATTGAAAATAAAGGGCATGGGCTTTCGTACGCCTATACTATCCAAGAGTGTGCTTGGCATCCCTTGCAATGACCATAGTGAAACACGTTAGCATTTGAGAAACCTCAAATTATCGTAAAAGAACCCACAACACCTTTTTTTAAATCAGTAAGACCTATCTCTAATCATAGCAGCATACATTTGACGATGATTTACTTATTGCACTACACAAGGGCCCTGCACCATAAACTAAAAATTGACTTTTGTCAATACGCGCTGTCTGATATTAACTGCGTGTGTACTTCGCTGTTTCCACCGCAACTTGTCTTGTTGGGGACCCTTTTCTTCTTTGCTTTACCATGTGATGTTACTGGAGAATTTTTTTCCATTCGTCAAACTTTTAAAAGGCATCATATGTTCTAGAAATTCATCCTCAGAAGCATCGAATTGCAAGAAATATTTCTTCTTTGTATCACGATCTGTCGATAGGTCATAAAAAGAAGCGTATATAGGTCACAATTGATTGAGCACCTAGTTATCCAATATCGACAACAACAACATAGTTCTGAATCAAATCTTCTGCCTGATTACGTAGACATAACATCAGAATAGAGGAACCAGTCGCTCTCACGTTCTAAGTCTCTAAGCACCGTGGCTGGAGGCGATTGATACACGGCCGCCAAATAATGTTCCATCCAGATCTTATAATGAAACTTTAATTTACTTTTATTCGTGACATTTTCCTTTGTGGTATTCATAATCAATCAAGAAATATTCAATTGCAAACTTGTAATATGAAAATCTAATTTTTTTCTCCCCTGTCGTATTTCAACTGTGTAATTCATAAATATGATAGCGCCTCTAGCCTCTAATTGTGGGGAGTCACACCACAATGTTTGTTCTACTGATGAAAATTGATGACAAAGTACAGCATCTTTTTTATAAGCAACGTGAGAAGAAAATGAAGGGAAGCAACGCCTAATGTAAATCCTAAAATTTTGTGAATTATTTAGGAAAATAGAGTGAAATAAACTGTTTCTTCAAGATTTTATGAATCGACTCTTCACAAAACTTGGAGCCGCGCACTCTTTGGAAAGTAAATGCACGGTTTTAAATTCAAGAAATAATAGTAGATGGCGCTACTAATATACATTTGGCTGTGTCGGAAAATCATCATGGCATTTATTTAAAAGACGATTCTGACGACAATATCAAGTATCACTGATCCGAAACACGTATCTAGTGCATAAAATTGGTTTGAAATTTTCTCCAAGAAGGTAAAGAGTTGGAACATTTCCGTATTATTCTAAAGGGAAAAATTCACCTGATCGAAGCTTGGTTGAGACATATAGTCTTAGCACATCGTTCGTCGTAGTCGTCGACATCGTTGACGTCTATCGAATACTTGTAAAAAACATTTTCGACTTCTCATCGGAACCGTCATAGTTAACTTTACGAAGATTGCCAGGACGCAAGGTCCTCTACTAGTTTGTCTGTTGTTTGTTAACCCTGGTGCACAACTTCAAGTCACACCCTATTACGTGGCACCGTAATAGGTTTGTAATCCCTGTGGTTGATTTAAGAGAACTACGGACATGATCTTTTGACGCACAATATGTAGGTGAGACAGGCCAACCTTTAAAATCTCGTTTTAGGAACCATTCTTATAAGATCAGAACATCACGTCAACAAAAACACAGAAACTTTCTTCATAATCACTTTGTTAAATATAACCATTCTATTTCGGATACCACCATTACCCCAGTTCAGACTTTTCCAAAACGTAAAAATGAAAGAAAGACCGAAATTAATAAAACGCCGACTACAAGCTGAACTTGCCTGGATCACCAAACTTCAAACTGCGTACCCTCTTGGTTTAAACGATCAAATTTATAGACAAGGAAACATTTCCTCAGCTTCTACCAATATCAACATCTTTTCAATTCGCCCAAACACTAAAAGGAAATACAGGTCGCACGGGAAAAGACGAAACAGACAAAAAAAAAAAAAGATCCAGAATATACCGCTCTCTCAACGATTTACTTACTATAGCACGCAATGGCGGAAGACATGAGCTGTTACATGCTCTGTCGTCAATACCAGTTATGCACTTGAAATCTATCTTGGATGAAGCAGAGGTTGCATTCTTAAGAAACACTGACTGATTCATACTTAATATCATTGTCTTATTCGCACAGTATAAACTTTATCCTATTGTGAAAAACACCTCACCTAAAAGACGATTCATAAAAACCCCGTTTATTAACAAAGGTTTTGATCTTCTAAACATCTCTAATATTTTTCGGGATCATCGCGTACAAAGTACCATTCCTCAATATTTTGAAAATTTAGAGCCACCTCTTACTTGTTATAAGTACAAGAAACCTATTCGAAACTTTGTTTTTAACTATAATAAAGTTACAACGGATCCTGACATACTTGAATCGTGTCCTGCTTCTTGAGAATGTGCAACTTCTAAATATCTCTACAAACCAGCTAGCCATGTTGTTACAGGTGACTTTTCAATTATCCAAGACAGACAGCTCCGTGGTCTTCTTAAAAAAGGACATAAGTATAGAATCCCATCCAAGATAGATTTTGTCAAATGCCGTGAAGTGCTTACGGAAGCCTTAGATAATTATACGAAAAGATGGTGTAAATCAGAAGGAGTCGAACCGCGTGCTCTGAATGACTGGAAAAACCTTATTTTAGATATAACGGATATTCGAATAGATAACTTCCATAAAAACCCTCATCTTTTTCAAAATCCACGTTCCAAATCAGAAAGATATTTCAAATCCAAACTAAGTAAATTACAGGAAAAATAAGTCTTTGCACCAGCTGATAAAGCAGCCAACAACACCATTATCATTTGAAAACATTACTACATATCAACTTTGATTTCGGAACTTTCGTCTACTAATACATATATCAAAAGCAATGAAAGTGCATCTAACATTTTAGGCAAGCATAACAGTGAACTGTCTTCATTCAATATCTCTATTTCTAAATTGGATCTCCCAACACTATATTGCATACCGAAACTGCACAAGTCTCCTTACAAATTTCGATTTATTGCTAATTCTAGTAACTGCTCCACTACAATTTTGTCTAGAAATCTGACGTCAGCACTTACTGCTATTAAAGAACACATAACTAGATATTGTGAAACGGTTCTTAACAGGAACGATATAAATTTATTTTGGTCTGTTAAGAATTCAGGGGATGTGATTGAAAAATGAAATCTGGAAATTTCCAAGCCAATACGATTTCTTCATACGACTTCTCTAATATGTACACCACACTTCCTCATGACAAAATTAATGATCGATTATCTAATCTCATTAAATGGTGTTTTGATCGAGAGCGAAAAACTTACATTTGTACATCTGAATCGAAGGGTTTCTTTTCCTCGACAGACTACAAATCATACAAATCATGGACATGTAGTGACCTGTGTAATGCCTTGTCCTTCCTTTTGGACAATATTTATGTTAGATTTGGTTAGGATCTATACAAGCAGGTTGTAGGAATTCCTATGGGTACTAACTGTGCGCCTCTTGTTGCAGATTTATTTTTATACACTTATGAAAAAGAATTTATCCAAAATCTTCAAAAGCAAAGAAAATTTGATGAGCTGAAATGTTTCAATAATACTTCTAGGTATATGGATGATATTCTAACCATTGACAATCCTGCTTTTGAATTATATAAGAATGAAATTTATCCACAAGAATTAACCCTTAACAAGGCAAACCTTTCAAATACAGAAACACCCTTTTTGGACCTAAATATCAAAATTGTAAACGGAAAGATTCATACAAGTGTATATGACAAAAGGGATGATTTTGGATTCAACATAGTAAATTTCCCCTGGCTTGACGGTGATGTTGTAAGATTACCGTCATACGGCATTTACATATCACAGCTCATCCGGTACGCTAGAGCATGTACTGATATTTTGGATTTTCACAGTAGAAATTTACAAATTACCAAAAAACTTTTAGGTCAAGGTTTCCGCTTTCATAAACTAGTTAAGACTTTCTGGAAATTTTACAAAAATTACAGTCAACTTCTTTTAAAATTCGGATCTATACATGCAACAGAGTACATTACTATGGGTATTACACAACCTGTCTTTTATGGTGATATGATAAACAAAATAAAAAGGATCAAAGGTAGGCAGCATAACCATCGAAAATGCGTCAGAATCATCAAACGCCTTTTATACCGTGGATATGATCCTAATGTCACCAGACGGACACTAGGCTTGGTACTTGACCAATCTACAGTCTTGTACAAGCACATCCTTGAGACTTGCACTCTTACTGACTGTGACGACGGGACTCCATGACGGGCCCTGTCCAAACCTCTTTAGAGAAGACAGGGCCCCGACCACCTGTCCTCTCTGAATGTCAGTCGGACTCCTCGGGTGATTACATACATGAGCTCGCTACAGCCGGCAGAGCACGGACATTATTAAGCATGCCCTCTTTTTATATCCATTTACATATTCATCTGTGTCTCTGGGGCCTCTGCGTTTCGCGGTCTTGTTTGTGTGATGTCATCTTACAATGAGGAGGTTGTTTTACACCACAATTGTACGTTCTTCGAGACCTCTGGGTAATTGGAGAAGTGAGAGGGTTGTGCGCACGTTATCCAGGATAAACACACCATTTCCTACTTGCGTGACAAATGGCCGTCCAAAGTCGGCACCGGTTACCCATTGGTTTCGTCGGTTTATGTATAGTCTTTTGTGTTTGATGTTTACATGTCGTGTGTCTCTTTTCCGTCTCGTGCTGTACTCGTCTTTTGTGTTTTTGCATCGGGTGTTTTGGTGTTTTACTGTTGATGCTGCAACGGAGTCTTGTTGGAGATCTCCTCCCTTCTTTTGAAACCCTGGCCTCATTTGTGTCAAACTTCTCAAACCCAGGCCTTATTTGTATCAAACTTCTCAAACCCAGGCCTTATTTGTATCAAACTTCTCAAACCCAGGCCTTATTTGTATCAAACTTCTCAAACCCAGGCCTCATTTGTATCAAACTTCTCAAACCAGGCCTCATTTGTATCAAACTTCTCAAACCCAGGCCTCATTTGTACCAAACTTCTCAAACCTATGCCTTATTTGTATCAAACTTCACAAACCCAGGCCTTATTTGTACCAAACTTCACAAACCCAGGCCTCAATTGTATCAAACTTCTCAAACCCAGGCCTCATTTGTACCAAACTTCTCAAACCTATGCCTTATTTGTATAAAACTTCACAAACCCAGGCCTTATTTGTACCAAACTTCTCAAACCCAGGCATTATTTGTATCAAACTTCACAAACCCAGGCCTCATTTGTATCAAACTTCACAAACCCAGGCCTAATTTGTATCAAACTTCTCAAACTCAAGCCTTATTTGTATCAAACTTCACAAATCCCGGCCTTATTTGTATCAAACTTCTCATACCCAGGCCACATTTGTATCAAACTTCTCAAATTCTAAACCGAGATTTCCCTCAGACTCTGATTTGCTCGTGGATTCCCTCAGCTGAGTTTTCCTCAAACCATCTTGCTTGAAATATCGACGATTCCATTCAAATTAAGTTCTGTCCTCACTTTTATCAAACTTCTCAAAATTGAGGTCTTCCTCAAATTTGAGTATTTTCCTGAAATATTTGAGATTTTCTGTCGAGTGCGAAGCATGGCGACACTTAGGGATCATTTTGTCCGTCTGTCTGTCACACTTGGATGTCACACCCTATATAAAAGTGATTCCTAACTGTCGCTATGTTTCACAGGCGACACATGCATTCTTGGAATGATTTTTTTTCAATTTGTCTCAACTTGAGGTTTTCCTAAAAGTTGAGATTTATCATCGAAATTGAGTTTTTCCTCAGAGCTGAGGGACTCCTAAAATTACCTGTATGAAAGAAAAATTTGAGATTTTACTCAACTTGAGGAGTAATCGATTTTCCTCAAATATTTTAGGGAGCTCCTAACCTACATCAAATAGTTGAGGAGATGTACAATCACTTCAAGATATCAAGATTTAGAGAGCGTCAAATTTGAATATGATGGACGAGTTGAAGGAAGTTAGAACTTTCATCGTTCTCATCTCTTCTCGAGTTGAGGAAAATCTAAATATTTCTTTTATACAAGGTAAACAGTTTTGAGTAGTCCCTCGACTTCGAGGAAGTAGAGTATTACACCCCTAAAACCTTACGAAAAGGTACTCAAATGTCCATTTTGAATAGAATTATGATGGAGCATCTAGGTTAGTAATAGTAAATCTATTAGGATGGCGTGAAAAATGTACCGATTATATTTAATCCACGCCATGATAACTATATGGTGACGCAAGTCATTATTTAAAAAAATACTTTTCTCAGCCGAGGAGTCCCTCAAATGATTTGAGAAATTTTAATACAAGACGATTTTGAGGAAAACTCAGTTGAAGGAATCCATTTGAGGTTGAGGAAAATCTCAAATCTTCAATCACTTGTTTCAAACTCCTCAATTTGAGAGCTTTGATACAAGTGATGAAGTACACTTTCTTTTAGGATTAAGGGGTTTACTTCTCTATTTCCTCAAAGTTGAGGGACTCCTCAAAATTTACCTTGCATTAAAGAAATATTTGAGATTTTCCTCAACTTAAGGGGAGTCAACAACTTTCCTCAAGTCGTCCCTCAGCCTCAAATCCGAGTTTTATAGTAGAAGAAAGGCTAACTTTTATGTTTTACCAATGTCGTTTGTCTCTCTTTCTTGCCCAAGTTCTTCTTGACGTACCCTAATTCGTGATATTTTGAAAAAAAGTCTACATTTCCTCAAGTATTTGGGTAGGTATGGGGCTCACTCAGATATGTGAGGAAAATATCTACTCATTTTTAGCAAAATCTCAAAAGCAAATTTTCTTGCACTTAATTTGAGGAGTCTCTAAACTCTGGGGAAAATCTCAATTCTGAGAAAAACCGCAAGTTAGGCATGTTTCAAACGAAACGAACTGAGGAAAAATCTCTCAAATAATTAAGGAAAATTCTCAAATTTGAGGAAAATTTCAATTTAAGAAGTTTGATACGATTACAATATTGAAACAAAAACCTATCTTTTGATCAAATTCATGGTCTGAATTTTGCAGTTGAACATACACAGGCAATGTTGATCCTTTTCGCTTTTTTTAAATTCTCAAATTGAAGGTTTGATTTCTTTTTCTTTTTCAGTTCATAACTTTTGGCTCGTTTTAAAGATATGCGATCACTTATTTATATGCAAAATCTTTTTTTTTTTTTTGTCAAAATTCAAATAAACTAGTCAATGGTTAGTTACGTTTGTAAGTATTAAGTAAGATGACAAATACTTGGTGTCACTTTTGTCTGAAAGCGTGTCACTGAAAAAAAAACTTGAAAGGAATTCTGCAGCTTGATAATGTAATCAATAGACATTTCATGTCTACATTCCATTTTCCGTTTTCTCGCGTATTTATGACTCGATATTGTTTATATGATTGCAAAGTATTGGACTTCATATACTCATGGTAATTCTTTATTGTAATGTACAATGCGTGACTTACAAGGAGTGCCAAAGGTTAAATAACCCTTTTGCAAGTCTATTTTCATCTGTGAAAGGATTCATTTCGAGGGGTTATAAAGATTCTATTTTGGTCTCTTTTTTCAAGGATTTCGATCCAAATGGAAACATATAAACATCTTTACTATTGTTAATTTCTGGTTAAGTATACGATTGTCTTCGAATAAAAATCCCATAGCGTATAATTATCTCTCCTTAGAATAAATCTATGTTTACTCAGTATCTTTTCATGCATGGATCTATAGGTATGGGGGAGTGATGGTCAGGGCTTGTTTTCAAATTTCCTCAATCACTGACTTGACTTTCTGGCCAAGGATCTATTTACCTTTTTTTTTTTTTAAAAAAAAGCTTTATATTTGCGTTATTCAATGTTGCTTTGTGGATGGAATTGTCCAAAGATGATAATAATAATAAAAAGAAGATAGATTAATTTAAAAAGAGTAAAAGATGGACAAATGCAAAGTAAAATAATACAGAAGTGTTCCAACTCTACAACTTCCAGCAGAAAATGTTAAAACACACACACAAAAAGACACATGAAACCCACGATAATAATTATTGTTACAAATCATTACAAATCCAACCAAATATTAATTATACCTTCTATAAACATATATCAATGAATAATAAACAAGTAAATAAATAATTCAAAAAAGTTAATAGAAAGTATTTTATCGATCAAGTTTGAGCGCAATAATGGTGCGATACTTTACTGAAAAAAAAAATGAAAAAGAGATGCAGTCCTTGCAATAAGATGTTTATTTCCTTGAAAACTATTTATCAATGTTTTTCTTTTAAAAATGATCTTCGGATTCTTTGCATGGTAGGAAAACAATAAAATGAAACAATTTTATTTCAAAGAATCCTATAAAATGCATACGTATGTCGATATTTCTTTGATTTATTTCATCCGTATTTCAGTCGATAATCTAATTTAAGATTACGGGATAAAAACGTCATTTATAATCATAGTAAAATAGAAGCCCACAATACTAAAACAGATATAAAAAATCACCTTGGTGATCGAACTTCAGTTCAGTGAACGAATAAATAACAAAGTGGTTGATTTTACTTGAAGTAATGACGGCACCTTAAGAAGTTTGAGAGGAGAGGGTTTTTCTCTCGATTCTTTCGCATTCATCATCGATGGCAGAAAATTAATCAAAAATTTCACGTTTGATTTATCTTGTTTATATAGATTTTTTTTCTGGTATGAAACTCAGTACAATTCCTCTTCGAATGACTGAACATAATTTCAATATTATACAATTATTGACTGGGAATGAGGGCAATATATGATTTGTTGGACCTGAAGAAAAAATATTGCCCGAGGCCGAAGGCCGAGGGCTATATTTTGTCTGAAGGTCCAACAAATCATATATTGCCCGAATTCCCAGTCAATAATTGTTTTGTTATACCTTACATCAATACTGCAACAACGAACCGATTAGCCCGGCATGTTTACGTTCATTTTCTTCTATAAGAGAAAGAGCGCGGAAAAATAGGTAGAGCTAATAGCGTCATCAATGACGTGACGTCACAAACAATGTACCGTTCATCGGTCAATATATTTTGTTATCGTATACTTTAATTTACGTTACCGTTTACAATGCGATTAATCGTCGTATTGAACCGGTCATATTGACGCGTTTCCGGTTTTGCGTATTGGAGGAAAACGGTAGTCGGCAGCAAACTGTGTGTTTCTGACATGACTGAGTATGCTATTTGGCATTTTTTAATGAAAAAATCATAATAAAAGATTAGTGTAAAAACATTTTACTAGAATACAAAATGTTTATCTGAAAGAAAAAAAAAATGTAAAAGTGAACAGTGTTAGGGAAGCAAAACATTATGGTTACCCTTTTCTCTTCCAGTTTTCATGTATATGATAAAACAATTATAGCACAGATGATTCGGTCGATATGATGATTTATGGAGTGATAAAACCAATATCAACCTCGGCCTTCGGCCTCGGTCGATATTGGTTTTATCACTCCATAAATCATCATATCGACCTCATCACTGTGCAATAATTGTATAAAATATTGCCCTAGGGCCAATATTGATGTAAATATTGACCGCTTGGTCAAATATTCGAATTATAGGCATTTTGCCTATGGGGATTTTATATAGAAATACTGACAAGGGTATAACAATGAAATATATGTTCTAGTGTAAAATTTTAGTGCACCATATGCGCATTTCTACAAGTTATGTATAATCAGTGATGCTCGAAGCCGAAAAAGAGGAAACCAGGTGCCCGGGAGGAGTAAGCATCCCCTGCTTGCTAGCCGTACCCGCCGTCGATGTTCATGCACGAAAATGAAAACAATATATAAAGTACATGCACTGCACTGTCTGAGGTTATGTCTATATAGAAAGTGCTATGGCGACAATGTCAGGGAAAAATATTCAAAACACTTACTGTCAAACCCCTCGGGGAACTTAATTCATGCCTTGACATAGATGGAAGCTAGGTCTTATGTGATGAGATTGTTATCGTTGACTTTGTCTGTTTGTTCCCTTATTTCTCGTCTTAATCGTGTGTGTTCTGCTGCGATCACTTCAATGTCGTCATGTTCGGGATACTCCTTCCTATTCAATTTCTTTGGCCTATAATCGGCTTCATGGTCTAGTGGATAGGGTGTCAGGCCATTGACCAAAAGGTTGCTGGTGCCACGCTAGGACCATTGGTCGGCCGACATATACTATCTTCTTTGTATATATATATAAATGTCCTTGTCTGTGTATTGTGGAAATGCCCATGGTGTTTGAAGATATATTCCTTGGCCTTAATCGATAATGTCATTTGTTCTAAAATTATTTTCAAACTAAATACGTTCACCCATTCTAATCACATTGTCAATATAAAATAAATCAAAAAATATTTATAATATAAATAGACTAGTCAAAGTAAATATTTTTGCTTTACAATTCACAAATATTTTAAAATATAGACAACACATGATTTTGCAAAAAATCTGAAAAATACACCAAACTCCATGATTTTTTTTTCAGCAAAATACTCGGTACAACGTATGATGGACTTACAGGACATGTGAAATTTGATTCCGATGGAACTTTACTCACTACATCATTTAGAATTCGTGGTTTAGTACAGGAAGGTCGCCACCAGACATGGCAAGATGTCGGCTTTATCAGGGAAGAAGAAGTTAGACCATTTGGAATTTTATGGCCTTTCGAGCAGATATCAAGCCATATGAATAATGGCAAAATTAGGTACAGAATTGTAACAAATCCAGTGAAACCTTTTGTCATTGATGAAGAGCCAAATGAAGACTATAGTGGAGAGTGCACACTCGATACAATTTGTTTGAAAATAGAGGCAGACGTGACAGACAAAGAATCAACTTTAAGAATTCTGCGTGATTACGAAAATGGCATCGTCAATAGAAGCAACCCGTATAAGATCCATTGCTGTCGCGGTCTGGCAATTGACCTTCTTAACAGATTAGCAAGTGATCTCGATTTTTCATATACGCTTTATATTGTGCACGACACGACTTACGGAAAGGACGATAATAATGGATCCTGGAATGGAATGGTCGAAGATTTGATGGAGGGAACCGCACACATGGCCGTAGCCGCTTTTAGCATTACCAGGAGTAGGATGAAAGCTATAGACTTTACATATCCATATTATTTCTCAAGATTCACCATTCTTTATTCAGAACAGAACCCTAAGACTCATTTCTTGGCGTTCCTTGAACCATTTGCATACGTTGTGTGGTTAGGAATCTTGATTAGTGCCACGGTTTCCGCTATCAGCATGGCGGTGTTCGAATGGAACAGTCCCTTTGGTCTTAACCCATGGGGTCGGAAAAGGAAACAAAATTATACTTTAGCATCGGGTTTAACTATGGTCTGGTCCATTATATGTGGTCATACAGTCAAGACAAAATCGCCAAAATCTTGGCCAAGCAAGGTTATGCAAAATTTCTGGGCTTTTGCTTGCATCTTTATCATAGCTAGTTACACAGCGAACTTGGCAGCGTTCATTGCGGGTAAACACACGGGAATTAATTACAATGACATATTTGACTCCCGGGTAAGTCAGTGACAGACAGTGGTATTCTGTTTTATTTATTGATTGATTTTATCGCCGGCTTTAGTATCGCAAAGGTTATTAAAACATTGATTGTAAAAATGTTTTATTGTTGTTTCCTGTGAATATGATAGCTTAGCAAATTAATTCCTGTAAGCAAACTTTGTACAAAGTTTATGCTTCAGAGACATCAAGTAACGCGAACAAAGGAAAATTGATAGGAGGCTAGAATCTAATATATTTTATTTTTGGTCTATATATACGGACATTTCTTTTATGTCGTTGCAGTTATTACAGATCCGAGTCGGAGTGTTAGGCGGAAGTGCAGTGGAATCACTCGTGCGTAACATTAGTTCCCGACTTTTTAGGGCAAGCCAACATCATCTGGTACCAACGTCAGACCAAGCCATAGAAATGCTCATGTAAGAATACAAACAGTGATGGTTTTTCCACGCAAGAACCATAAAGCATTGGAACTTCTGTCTTCAAAATCTAATCAAATCTGCAATTGTCATCTTGAATAAAAATCAAGATTCAACAAGTTGAATCGACTTTTCTAATATAATTTTCAATGAAAAGAAATAATCATTCCGCATATGATGCAATTTCACCTATTTTACGAATACTCTATTCCTCATTTGTATGAAAAGAGGATCGACACTGAACAATAAGTATAAGTCACATAGAAGGTCGTTGATAGTCAATAGATAGCTTGCAAATTAGCCGTCTAAATGTAGCTTCAGAGAATATGCCGAATGTTTTTTTTAACAAAGACATATTTGTATCATGACCTTCGATCGAAATACTTTTTGAAAAAGTATTACATGTGCATCTCGAAATATATATGCCCCAATGCGTCGATATACAATTAAGTCATAATCAAGCAGCCTCCGCTTTTTTCACCTGGTATCAAAACTTACATGCTTGTCAATTCGAAAAATGCATTTCTGTCGAACACGACTGAACACTCACAAAAACGTTAATCTAATTCAAGTCAACAAATTATGCACATCTTTTGCGATTAAGTTTTACAAAGAAAATTTCTGCTTGAAAAATGTGTTCTGAGTTAAAATTATGTTACGAAGTGGTGCAAAATGGAAAACCATTTTCACACATAGTTCCACAACTCTTGCAAGGACGGACACCACGTTAGTCTTCATTTGTTGTACAGGTATTTGATATCTTTATACCTTTTGATCCCAAAAAACGTGTATCATATCCCACTTCATTAATAGTTTTTCTTTGCTTCGTTTTCAAGAAAACGTAATCTCGATGCGTACCTTGGTGACTATCCTATATTGGACTTCGCACGGGTAAAGCTGGATCCAGAATGTAAGCTGCGGATCCTATCTCAATCCTTTGGTGAGGATGGATATGGTATCGGTCCTTCCTAAAGGATCTCCATTAAAGGTACATTCCTTAATTTTCCTCATACACAATTGTTGTACTAGACTGTTTTCTTTTCGGATCTTCTTGTCAAATAGAATAATTGGTTGTGTGATTTATTTGCTGAACTTCTGACCGGTATTTGTACTTCCATTTCCAATTTTGACTCGTAGGGACTTTTTAGGTGTCTTTCATTTTTCCAACAAATAATTTAACAGGAAAATTCCGGTTTTTTTTCGTTCTTCATTTTCAATACCTTATATCCCTATAAACTCAAATTTTGTCCCCGAACTTCCGTATTTTGATTCTTTTTAATTATCATCGTTTTTCAGGTCAATTGGTTACTAATTTTTATTCTAATAAGACTTGAGATTTACTTCCTATATGTACTTGCCTGGTGTAAAATCTCCAACAAACTTCCAGTCTGCTAAGCTCAGCCTATTCACGCGCCTGGTGTAAAATCTCCAACAAACTGCCAGTCCGCTAAGCACCGTCCATTGTCGTCTGCAGAAGAATATTAGAAAAGAAATAACAACTAGCTAGCCATGGTTTATTGTCCAGTAATTCCCTGTGTCATATGAACCAATCTATTTATCACCGAGCCGCGAAGCGGCGAAGTTATAATCTGATTGGTTCGTGCGTAAGAATAACGACGGCTAGCTAGTTGTTATTTCTTAAAATTCAGACCCACTTTAGATCATATGAAGCCTGAAAATACGTGAAAAACTAAAGTATTTAAAAACAAACCAAAAACTGGTATAATTATCAATTAATAATTTAGTTTTCATTGTTATTTTAAAGAAACGAAGATTCTTATTGGTTAAGAAATTTTGTTGATATATCGAACAACAAAAAAATTCTCGGAGTCTATTTATAGCATTAATTTTCGAACCGAGGATTCCCTGAAACACGAATCAGCTTGTAGCCGAAAAACAATATATTGATGTTTGCCTAAAATTTCAAGGGTACCTTTTCTTTTCTCCTTACTCAAAAATTTACTATACATCAGGAATCAATCAATCAATCAATCAATATTATTTTGAAAGATTGAACATTTGGAAAAAGAGAGATTCTCACACTGTATCTTAAAAAAGTCTAACATTGACATGAGGTTATGTAAAATATGTACTTTAAATGGAATTTATGTCTGTAAATAAGAATAAAATGTTCTTAATCATATCTGTGGGACAGTGAAGCTGATAGTTATTTTAGATTTATGCGTCTTACTGAAGGTGATTTATCTAACAGCTCTGACTGTGGATAGAGATACGTTGCCGCTGATTGGTTACAATTCGATTGTGTTGGCAGACGACATTTGTATATAGGTGACGGACAAAATGCCATCGTCCCAGACTCACATTTATCCTTAATTACATCCTAAATCGAGAAACCTTGAAATCCCAAATAGATACTTCCTCAATTTTGTAAAAAGTAATGTTAGGCGACAGGGAATCCCTTTCCACATAAATGAAAATTATTCAAGATAGATAATGTTTCAAAGAAAGTTTCTAGTAAGAAATGTTAAATTGAAACTTTTTAAAAAATCAGACAAAGTGCAATCAATTTTAATGAACAAATTAGTGTGTCTGTGTTCCTAAATGATGCTATTGAATTTGAAGACGTTAAACATTTGTAGCACCTGGTGAGTGTCACTGCTGGTGGACCAGGAGTCCCCGAGGGAACATACACGTTTGATCAAATTCGGTTGATCGTTTCTTCAACGCATTAAAAAAATTCTGTTATCTAGATTTCTTGAATTTCTAAGACGTGGGTCCTGTAGCATCATATCCCACCCATTATGCTGCGTCTTTCGATACATTTTTGGACATAATAAATTTTGCACTCTTTGTCTATATTACATTGTTTAGATTGAGGATCACTGACGAGGGTTAAGCACCAGAAACGTGCATGTCTGGTCCATGCTGCAAATTGATCTGTTCCTTAATGATGCTATTGAATTTGAAGACGTTAAACACTTGAATCCCCCCAGTTTGCTCTCTCTCTCAAAAAAGGGGGGGGGGGGGGAGGAGATGAACGCAAATACAAATGGAACTTAAAAAATCAGATAATAACTTACAGATTTTGAAATAAACAAATAGAAATTCCTCTCTTCATGTCAGTTTTACTCCCATCCCCCGACATAAAGAAATTAATGTGAATACAAGAAAAAACACCGTATTTCTAAACTCTCAACGGTCTTTTTTCAAGTTATATGCGGTAACGACTAGAGGAAGAGTATTACAGCATTATTTAGAATTAGTAATCCCCATCTTACTTTGTGCAGTATGGATACGTCCTTATGGACTTTGTAAGCCAATATCCAATTCTAAGTATTCTTAACATCAGAGAGCGTCTATAAAGAACTACAAAGCCCTGGGATAACTGATTATTCTGTTTCTAAAAGATATCAAATTAGGTAGGAAATTGTCATGAGTTTTGAGATAAGCAATATTCGTAAATAGCAAGTTGCCATTAGAAACGAGATAACTAGCTGAAAAGATGTAAGATCTTTTATGTTTTCAGTTTAATTGTGCTTTAACGATTTCTTCTTGGATGAATCCAGGATCTTATAAAATATTAATTAAAGGAATCTTCTGAAATGAAGTTTATCTTTTAAGCAATTTAAATATAGTCGTTTACCAACACACAAAGAAAGGCTGAGTGATAAATACCAAAATGAGATCTCCAAAAAGAAAAGCAAAGAAAAGAAAGAAAAAAAAAGAAAGAAAAAAGAAAGAAAGAAAAAGGCAAAATACCATTGAAATAACAGATAAAGTAGAGGGAGACAATGATTATATTGAAAATGCTGAAAACGGAATTTATTGTAGATGGTACTACCAATATAAGTGCATTGTGCACACATGTACACTCATTCATGTGTTCTGTAAACCAACATCCCACCCCATCGTACTGGATTACCTTATTTGAGACAGCGACTTCAAACGAGGATGATGCTCTATTTATCCAAACCTGTAATTTGTTTGTTTATTTGCTCATTTCGATGGCGCCATTTACAAAGAATTCCGTTTTCATTTTAATCAGCCCATGTAATGCTAGTCATTGATCTCCTTTGTATTTGTTGTTCTTTCTTTATGTTTTAGCGATTTATTTCTTCTTTTTTTTTTTGCCTAGCTTGTTGGGTTTTTGTTGTGATTGTTCTCTGCTGATTGTTGACTTGGCAATTTTACGTATTCCCCTATTTTTCCCGCCTCGTTTGTTTGTGTTCCGCTGTGATAACAGCTTCGTTGTCCTGTTGGATATTCTTACTTCTTTATTTTTCTGATGACCTTTCCCTCTCATATCTAAAGAGTGTCAGTGTTTGCTTCGGCGTCAAAACACTTGTTCTCACGTTTACAGTGTATACTTTTATGCTCGGTTACAGGGAAACGGAACTTTACATCATTGCACACAGTACTACCAAATGTGGTATGGTACGGTGTTATTGAAAATGTCCTGATCAAACCAACATATCTTTACAGGTCCCATTGTCAGATAAGATCAAAGAATATCACAGAAAAGGATATATCGAAGACCTCATTGACATCCATTTTGATGAGGAGCAATGTTTCGGTCAACGAATTACGACAGAGGGGTTCCGATTGGAGGTTACACATCATGCCGGACTGTTCCTTTGTTTATCCCTTGGCATTATCATTGGTATAGGTCTAGTCATTGTAGAATACGCCGTCTTCCGCTGGGTGGTGCCGTTTATACGGAGTAAACCTACGGGCAGTCGATGGAGAAGCTTACATATCATGTTCTTGAGTCAGGTAAACTTATCACTTTGATTATACTAGTAATACACCAAGTCACCTTTAAAGATGGGGTTGTCAACCTTACAAACAATCCGAAGATAAAACTTAACCAGCATTAATAAGGCATCAATAAAACTCTTATTAAATTCTCATCAGAATAGAGATAGTCAAATAAATAGTTATACTACATGTAGTTTTCTAAACGAGTTGACTGACTGTACTAATTTCATATTCCAGGTACTATTAGATACATGTATGTTAACAGAATGTAAATTTGGAAGAGTACCTACAATAAGTTTCAGTATTTGATGCTTTTATCATTAAAACGAGTCGAATTTAATCATGAAGATTGTTAAAATCTTGAATTCTATCGTTGAAATCAGCTATGTATATTCGCGTACTTGACTAGGAATGAAACGTCATTAGGTTGCCCAGCCTTTTATGGAATGTTTTTGGTAAATGCATTAGCTTCCATTTATCATCTTCTATGACCCATATAAAGACTACTACATCTATAACTTTCAGAGATTACACCGGATCATAACCAGTGAAGTGTTGATTGGTGCGCATGAGTCTGCCAAGGAAATGATTGGAATAGTCAGAAATAGAGAATTCGCCAGACTCTTCCAAAAAAGCACAATCAGAGTAAGATTTTCTTGCCCCAAAAGACTCATTAAAGTCAAAATTTCCAAATTTGACCGAAGCAGAATTCATTCATTCACTGAAGAGATGAGAGAACTTTGTCATAATAATGTTTTCCTTTTTTTAACAAAGTTGACATTTGTGCTAGTTTTGATTCCCTTAGGAACTGTAATCAGCTCATTCTGATTTACCTTTCAGAGGAATAAACTAGCCGACATGGCAAAAACAAAAAGACTGAACAGAAACTTTCTGGATATTGTAGAAAAAGCTAAGTGGTATGTATATAGACAGAATGAGAGGGTTGTCAGCAACCTAAAAAATCCATTTATCCTGATCCTTGTATCTATGTTATTATCCATGATAAATAGTAACTTTCTCTTGGATGAATATGGGGTAATGATATTCTTTCTTCCTGAATGAATTCTATTAAAAGTGATTAATATATCTTATTGTTTATGTCCAGGATGCAAGAAATGAGGAATAACAATCTCTTCGGAGATGATTCACCGACAAATGGCGATATCCCGTGTATAACTGAAATCTCACTTAAGGAGCTTTCCAGTAATATAGACTTTGACGCCCTTAAAAGTCAGACACAGGACTGTGAAACAAGCTCTGTAGACGATCTGGACGAAGATGAAGAAAATTCTAAAAATGGAGAGGCAGAGAAGAAAAAGTGGTGTTTAAGTGAAGTTGTTGTAGGGGAGGATAATGTTTGTCCTCGTGCAAGGAATAGACGTCATACGACAAAAGCAGAAAGGACAGAATGTGAAGTTCCTTTACTCGCAAAAGTACGAAAAAGAAGTGATATAACTGGCCTCAGATCTAGTGGAGAATTTCCTCTAGATTCCAATGTCATTAGCTCAAACGATTCAGACTTTAGCGGTCTAAAGACGAATAGCATAGTGCCAAATGGAAATATTGTACATAGCTGTGATCCCGTATCTGAAATGAGAGCTATTTCCTCCAATCAATTAACGCATGAAAGGAAGAGTAAATATGACGGTCAACACCTGTGTCAATCAAATCCTAGAAAAACGTCACTGCCTTTAAATCAAAGACACAGAAACCATTTAAAGAGAAAATCTCTTATGATAACTAAATGTGAACGGGAGGCTCTGACGTCGCTTAATTACAATGATATTACGAAGGATGACTTGTTACTAATGTGGCGAGCCTCCGATACAGAGCTGAATAATCTCCTAGACGAAGCACTCAGGGATAAGGCACAGTTAGAGGAAAAGCTAGCTCAAATCAACGAATTACAGGCAAAAGGAACTGAAGTTTGAATGAAAATGGACCAAATGTGTTTGTTATTTGTTTCTCGATGTCATTTTTGATGGCATTGGTCCCTTTCTAAAAGCACATACAAATAATATATACATCCAAAGCACAAAATTCAGACAATCATTTCCTAATTATGCAACAAACGTATAAAGAAGACAAAGGACGATTAGCTGGAACCGGATTTCTGGTAACGGACAATATAGGTCTTCTATCAACACAACAGAACTACCATATTAATAGTCTCTAGAACATAACAAAGAACGGTTATTTAATTCTAAAAAAGGTCTTCAAAAAGTGAGGTACATGTAAATAGAATCTTCAAGAATCTGAAGTTGGAGGGTGATCTACGTAATAGCCCGACACAGATAATTTTACTTAGTCAATCTTTTTACACACATAAGACATAAAAAAACTCCGCCGAAGTTCTATCATCCAAATACGGGACTATTCACAACAGACATTTACCTATGCAAGTCAAAATCATCGTAAAAAATGCGTTGAACGTTTCAAAGAGCAAGAGATATATTGTTGAGAAAGTGTGTGTGTTTGCGATATACTTTTACTTCGCAGTTTCATTCGAATCGATACAACTTTGTCCGTTAAATAGCCCAATTGATTTAGGGTCAGATTATGAACACTTCCGTTTTGTCAAAAATTCAACTGCCTCAGTACTGATTTTTATTTGTATTGGAAGCAAGTGTGTTTCTAAGAAAAGTACAAATGTATTTTTGTTGTTGAATTAAATCATTCTTTGTTAATGTCTATGTAATTAATTACCCTCCTTTGTAGAGTTTAATCTAAAGGGAAAAACAGTAACTAACTTGCCAACAAGGCTGAAATTATATTTCTAAAGATGAATAGCACTTGGTCTCACTCGAGATTTGTTTTATTTTTAATTAATGACCTTGTATCAGGCCACCCCTCTAGTTGTGTTTTATTTATCTCTTTAAAGATAAAGGAAATTCAGATAGCCATGATATAAACAAAAAAAAAATTATAAAAATACGTTCATGGTGCCATATATATTAGGAATGTTCCCACTGCTTTGCTGCTACGGCTCATACTGTTTTATTTCTCCCTAGTTTTATTGCACTAAATTTTCTCGCCGGAAATGGCGGGAAATGTCTATGTCGTGAACGTCCTGTACACAACACGGCTTCAAAGTGCCAATTGTTCAAGATATTTCACGTCAGATGTGACAATATGAACTTAATCTTGAAGGAGAAGAGAATCAATCTGATTTTCTGAGTGATACAGTGTTCTGGCTTATTGGTAAATAGAGGCATTGTCAGCGACAGATGTTGTGGCATCTTGATTGGAAAGCTTTCAGGAAGTCTAGAGGTGACCGTGGCGTATCACTCGGTCGTGTTGTTTGAAAATTGTCATATGACTGTGAAAGATCATAGCTATAAAAAATAAGTTCACTGAGTTGTATGAAATGTTGGGTTTTTTTTTGTAATATTGAGCACAATATTCAATTAATTGATACACTACGACACTATATTCAAATGAAAGAGATTCACTCCATAGTAAGGTAAAATCAAATTCTCAGCTTACATGTTAAACGTCTTCAAATTCATTAGCATCATTTAAAAGCAGATTAATGAACAGCATGGGCCAGACATGCACGTTTCGGATATTTAACCCTCGTCAGTGATCCCCAATCCAAACAATGAAATATGGCTAAAATGTGTGATAATTATTCCTAAATATACCGGAAGACGTAGCAAGATGGCTGGGACAGATGCTACAGGACCCAGGTTTCAGAAATTTGAGAAAATTTGTAAACAGAATTTTCGAATGCGTTTGAAGAAACGACCAACCGAAATTGGTTGAACTTGGTTACATATGCCCTCGGGGACTCCTGGTCCAACAGCAGTGACACTCAACAAGTAGTACAAATTTAAACGTCTTCAAATTCATTAGCATCATTTAAAAGCAGATTAATTAACAGCGTGGACAAGACATGCACGTTTCGGATATATAACCCTCGTCAGCGATCCTCAATCCAAACAATGAAATATGGCCAAAACGTGTGATAATTATTCCTAAATACATGTATACCGAACGACGTAGCAAGATGGCTGGGATATGATGCTACAGGACCCAGGTTTCAGAAATTTGAGAAAATTTGTAAACATAATTTTCGAATGTTAGTTCATACATGTACGAACAAAAATATGCATGTGAAGAAAGGAAATGATAGCGAAATGAGCTCTGACAAAGAAAACCAATGTTCTTGAACGAGACAAGTGAATGGCATATCGAAATTGAAAATCAAAGTACTATAGCACCCAAACAGGTCGATTAAAGACGGTCATGCACTTGCTACATGTACGAGGGCTGATTGATATGTTGTGAGCCTCGGTTTTCTTGGTTACAGAAGGTATTCTGCTGATAGATAGATTATCTCCAAAAAGGACAAACAGTCAATGACACATACCATGCTTCACTTCTGACACAGTTACGGGAAAATATTAAACTTAAGCACCGCGGAAAGCTCACTAGTTAAAGGTGTGTTGTTCCATCAGGACAATGCTCCTGTTCACAAGTCTGTCACTGCCATGGCTAACATTCATAATTGTGGCTTTAATTTGATTGAACATAAGCCTTATCCACCTGCTCTTGCTCAATTAGACTTTCTTTCATCAATTCCCAAAACTAAGAGCAGCTATTTCTGGCACCCACTTTCAGTCCGATGATGACGTCATACTTGCAGTGGATGGCTTACTGACCAATCAAGATAAGGAGTCCTTTAAAAGTGGTATTGAGGCCCTTAAAGACAGGTTGCAAAAGTATACAGATACTGAAGGGGATTACGTAGAAAACTGATGCAAAATGTCTGATAAAATTCAAATCCTTAAATACGAGGCTCAAAACACATCAATCAGCCCTCGTAGTTATTCGCATCATTAGCACTTATTCAAGAAGAAAGTCCTCAACAGAAACACATTTGTTTCATGAGGAAATTACCTCTAACTGTAAAGTGACGGTACATACAAGGAGGTATATTCATACTCTTTCGAACGTCAGTTATAACAAGAAATTGAGTTTGTTTCTACATGTACTTTGTTTTCATTCTCTCTTCTCTGTCAGACAGAATCACGTGGATAGACACATATTTCTATGGGTGTACAAAGATAAAACCCCAGAGCCCCTTTTAGGCAATGTGCATTCTTTATCAATATTTTAACTATTTTTATACAAGCGATTCATACTTATTTCATTTTTTCAGAGAACATTCTATAATTGTTTATATGAGAAGGAGAGTATATTCAACAAGACCCGGTTGCACCATCCACAATAAAACACCGAAACCTCCTTCTGCGAAAACACACATTAGACAAGCACAACAGACAGAAAAGGGACGAGGATAGCCAGACAAGACACATCACCAACCAAAAAAAGCCTACATAACAAAGCGCCTTTTAGTGTCACTCATTGGTACAACAAGAACGATGCCCCGATACTACATTCATACTTCTCTCTTTTAATTGCCGTCTTCATGAGATGTTGGTCTACTACATTTCTATGTGACTATCGTGTATGTATGTTTCGCTATTGATATTTTTAAAAGAGCTTAATTTCATGATCAAAAACTTAAATATAGGGTCCGCTCACCGGTTTTTAGAGTGAACCCAGAATGTCCAGGATGGAAAAGCTGAAATAGGGGAAATTGAGTGGTTTTGAAAGGTGGGTTGAGAAGACCAGTATGAAGATAGTCTATAATGGTAAGATGCATATTGTAGAGTATGCCTGCCTTGTGTAAGAGCAAAAAAGTTTTTAGGTCACATGACTTATTTAGTCTAAATATAGATATTTTAAAAGGCGTACCGGATTTTCCCTGTTTGACAAGACTTCATAAGGGAAAATATGAAGTCTTTTGGTTTTTACACATTTTTTGAGTTACATGTGTAGGAAATTTTTAAAATTTGGCTAGAATGGAGTGTAAGATAATAGCTTTAAGGAAATATAAGCATTAGTTCTGAAATTTTTGCCGGAGACCAGACAATACACAGAAAAATGGCAAATACCATGAATTTTAGGCCAATTTTCTAAACCTTTTGTAGTAAACATGTGTGGTATTTATTATGTATAGCAATTCTAACATGAACTTGAGAAAAGTATCCTATAAAAGCTGTAGATATAACGAACAGATTGATATATAGAATAATAATGTGAAATATATAGAAATAAAATGAGATGACGTCAAATCATGTATGATTGCGCAATATTTCTGCGCCGCGTGACCGGGTAAGAGAAACTGGTGAGCGGACCCACATGTGGAATTACCGGGTTTGATATTCCAGGAATTGATTACTCTTCCTGTGCTCCTGATCTCGATCTCTTTTTGGAAGTTAACTTCTATACACATAGTAAGCTCTTTGGACAATGGCGTTCGGGACTGACGATTTTTATCTTTGCCTTTGACAGATATTCCATTACTTATAACTCAATGAATTTCATTTTTTAAACTTCTTATACGGGTTTCTGGCATTCCATGTCTTAATGTAAACTAAGGGAAAAAATTCAAGATTAAATTGGTTAAGTCACGAAGTTATTTATGGATTATTCAATTGGGAGGAAAACCGGAACCGTAACAAAGTTGAAAGTGAAACAATTTCAATTTACGCCATGCAATCTAGCAAATCTATCAATTTTTCCCTGTGTTTAAATTAAATAATTGCATGTCTAACTCTGCTTCAGATGGACGTTTAGTCGATGTAACCCCTTGTTACATTTGGGAGATGTAGAGGAATCAACAAGAGTTCATTTGACTCTCTAATGGATGCGATCAATCATGCTTGCTTTCACCGTTCTGAACGGCACACACACGGAGTAACGGTGATACGTTAAAGAAAGCAGGCCAAATAAAGCGCTAAATGTGATTAACGAACCCCAGTCGATTGGGAGTACAACGCGAGACCAAACTATTGATTCCCGTTTGTAAGTGTAAAACCCACCTTTTATTTAGTCAGAGAAGTCAAGATAATCTGATATGTCATGATATATCCTATCTTGGTATAACTACCGACATGGTTCCCAATCATCAGACGCTTCTCAGACAAAACAACCATTACAATATGTTTTCTCAGCGCTAGTCTTAAACAAAACTTATATAAGAAACATTTCTCATAGGATATATACCTTCATTATCATGCAAATTGCACAAGTTGAAAGTGTAAAATTTCTCCCTTTATGGAATATAATGTAAGTTTGTTTTGTTGCATTCTATGGGGTTCTTGCCTGAGGACCAATTGATAAATTCTATCATGGACGACAGGCGTTCCTCCAGGGATCAATTTGGTCAATGTGAACGTTCAGAAAAACCAATCGGATGTTCGTAGAAAGTCATAAATAAAGACACATCAACGGACGCTGACTTTCGCCTGAAGATGGCTGACTCATTTTCTTTCCGCTTTTAATACTTACACAAGATAAAAAAATTACATACTGAAATTATTATACAATTTGTCTGTTGTACAATGATGTTGTAATGTTACCAAATGGTTACTAGAGAACATACTAAATATTAATAACCCTAGGGTTGTCATTATGGAAGGTCATTCATCCGAAAAAAATCTAAAATTGAAAGATGAGGAATGCTCCTTTGACCTTAAAATTGAAATTAAGAATATTAAGCAAGGTTGCAGAATGGTTTGTAAACATCTTTGTATCCTTCGAGATATGTTGCATAAATCATTCACTTAATGGAAGGAATACAAAATATGATGACTTTGATGGCATGGGTTGCCAATTGGTCTCGTTGGTTTATGTGTGGTCTTTTGTGTTTCATGTTTCTATGGTGTGAGTTGGTCTCGTTGGTTTATGTGTGGTCTTTTGTGTTTTATGCTTCTATTGTGTGAATTGGTCTCGTTGGTTTATGTGTGGTCTTTTGTGTTTTATGCTTCTATTGTGTGAATTGGTCTCGTTGGTTTATGTGTGGTCTTTTGTGTTTTATGCTTCTATTGTGTGAATTGGTCTCGTTGGTTTATGTGTGGTCTTTTGTGTTTTATGCTTCTATTGTGTGAATTGGTCTCGTTGGTTTATGTGTGGTCTTTTGTGTTTTATGCTTCTATTGTGTGAATTGGTCTCGTTGGTTTATGTGTGGTCTTTTGTGTTTTATGCTTCTATTGTGTGAATTGGTCTCGTTGGTTTATGTGTGGTCTTTTGTGTTTTATGCTTCTATTGTGTGAATTGGTCTCGTTGGTTTATGTGTGGTCTTTTGTGTTTCATGTTTCTATGGTGTGAGTTGGTCTCGTTGGTTTATGTGTGGTCTTTTGTGTTTTATGCTTCTATTGTGTGAATTGGTCTCGTTGGTTTATGTGTGGTCTTTTGTGTTTTATGCTTCTATTGTGTGAATTGGTCTCGTTGGTTTATGTGTGGTCTTTTGTGTTTTATGCTTCTATTGTGTGAATTGGTCTCGTTGGTTTATGTGTGGTCTTTTGTGTTTTATGCTTCTATTGTGTGAATTGGTGTTCCTTGTCCCTTTTGCGTCTCTTTCTGTGATTGAACGTTCTTTGTTTTTTCTTTAGGTGTTTTGAGGTTTTGCTGTTGGTGTTACAACAGAGTGTTGTTGGAGATCCCCTCCTTTCTTTGAATTACTATTAACCTAGAAAGTCCTCAAGGATATTCTGCATTGAGGAAAAGTTTGTTACATGTTAGGCCTGATCTGCAAACAGATGGTACCATTCTCATGAAACAAATTATCGCGAGATAGAAAAAGTATAGCATAACAATAGCATCAGTACAAATGTGACACGTTCAACAGCTATGGAAGCAAACTAACAAGTATGATAATTCTTAAGAAGGAAATGTAGTTTTGTACATATCCTCTTTTCAAAATTAGAAAAAAAAATCCTGTTGACGTTTCATAGGAATCACTGATTGTTAATATTGGTATCAATGAGATAAAGAAGATCCTGATGACAATCTTAACAACACTCGCAATAGAGCACCAAATTGTGCATCGACGGATCCCTAGCAAGCTAGAGGTGAGACCAGGTGCCCGGGAGGAGTAAGCATCCCCAATTCCACCTAACCAGGTCAATCATTCAACGGAAGACGGAAGACTTAAATATAAGAAACATGAATAGAATGTTGTTATCTCTACCGTGACATTGTTACAAAACCAACAGCGAGACGCCAAATCACAATGACTTTGGATGATTGTTCAAAAATTACATTTTAAAATTACATATCACTATCAAAAGACTTTATCGCTTATCACATGTCTGCATTATCTTGGAAGTTGATTTTATCATTATGAATATTTTAATACATTGTTTATCCTTGTTCATTTGCAAAACATTTAATGCACCATATGCGCATTTAAAAAAATAATGTCTCATCAGATTCCCGAGGCCGAATAGAAGAAATCCAAATAATGAATATATGAAGAGTGAAATTCTGAACATGATCTATTATGAACCAAGCCAAAGAACCTGTCAGTGACAGAGCTAGGCATTCAAAGAGATTCCCTTAGTTTAAGAATAATTTATCAACTTTGATGACGAAGAATTAACACAATATAGGTCGGGTGCAGAAACACTATGAAACTATGGAACAGCATGGGTCATATCTGTCTTATAATTCCTATTTTTTCCCCGTAAAAGATATAAAAGTCCTATATCTAAGAAATGTGTCTTATAATTGTTAAACGTTTTCAAAATATATAACATCATTTAAGAACAGATAAATTTGCAGCATTGTCCTGACATGAACGTTTCGGGTACTTAACCCTCGTAGGTGATCCCCGATCTAAACAATGAATAAAGCCAGAGTGTGAAAGTTATTATGTTCAAAAATGTACCGAAAGACGTAGGATGATGTGTGGGATACTATGCTACAGGACCCACGTTCTAGAAATTTCAAGAAATTTTAGTAACAGAAATTTTCGAAAGCGTTGAAGAACCCTATATTTCGCCCTCAAATGTCCGTAAAATTGCTTTTCCAATTTTTTTTTTGCTGCTTAATCTATAGCTCTATGGATTTGCACCAATTTCTGCCAATAGTATGACATATAAAAAGATTTCGGCTCGCTTCACTCGTCACCTTTCCTATCTTTATTATATACTTCATAAAATTATAATATTCCAATTTTAAGATCATTTAAAGTAAAATAGTGACACCAATAGGCAAATATTCTGTACATTGCTTTTTTAACATTTGCTTTTCAGTTTGAAATGTCCTATAATTTTCCTCTTTTTTTTCTTTAAAAAGTCCTATATTTGTCCTGTATTTCCATATAAGATATGCCTATATTTTGAGCAGAGGGAGTTGCTGTGACCCATGGAACTGTATCCTCGGGGGACTAATATTCCATCAGCAAATCAAGCTTGACCATCCCTGTATGTTTGATGGAAGTACAACGTATGCCAAGTAATTAACCAATAACCATTTTTATAAAGAAAAGTGTTACTACAAATTACCAAGAAACGTTTAGGTCAAGGTTTTCGCTTTCACAAACTACATGTTGTAAAGACTTTCTGGAAATTTTACAAGAAATATTGTCAGCTTCTATTGACAATTCTATACTATGGGTATTTCACAACCTGCCTTTTATGGTGACATTATAAACAATAAGAAGAATCGAAGGCATACAGAATAACCATCGGATTTGCGTAAGAATCATTTAACGCCTTTTATACCGTGGATATGATCATGCTGTCACCAGACGGACACTTGGTTTTGTACTTGACCAATCTACGGTTATTGTCTTGTATCAACGCATTCTTAAAAATTTTACTGACTGTGACGTGACGACAAGACTCCATGACGGGCCCTGTCCAAACCTCTTTAGAAAAAACAAGGCCCGAACACCTCTACCGTCTGAATATTGGTCGGACTCCTCGGGTGATAACATGCATGAGCTTGCTACAGTCGGCAGAGCACGGACTGTATTCCGTGCGCCTTTTATTTTTATTTCAATTTACATATCCATCTGTGTGTTTCTCGCGCCCTTGGTCATGATGTCTTGTTTGTATAGTCATCTTACAATGAGGTTATTTTACACCACTTTTGTGCGTTCTTCAATACCTATTGGTAACCTAAAAAGTGGGAGGGTAGTGCGCACGTAATCCGGATAACAATACCATTTGCCACTGGAATAGCAGATGGCCGTCTTAAGTCGACATCGGTTGCCGATTGGTCCCGTCGGTTTATGTGTGGTATTTTGTGTTTGATATTTCTGTGTTGTTTTTGGTGTTCCTTGTCCCTTTTGCGTCTCTTGCTGTGCGTGTCATCTCTGTTTTGTCATGAATTGTTTTGCCGTGGGTGCTGCAACCGAGTGTTGTTAGAGATCCCCTCCTTTCTTTTACCACTTCCTCTTTTGTTTTTACAAGACAGATGGACGAATAAAGAAATGAACGCCGGCAAAAAGCAAAAGTGATCCCTATACATCACCCTTGCGTTGCAGACGACATACATAATAAGTGGCATTATGGCATTATTTACTCCTTATTTATCTATTTTAGCGAGGCACATGTCGAAGTTTGCGCTGCGATAATGAATAAGGCATGTACGCTAATTTCTGACTTCGCTATTATTTCAATTTTCCAATGTCTCCATGATGAGTAGGTAATGACTTTCTCTATGTAACCGTAAGCTAGACTCAAAGCTAAATAGCTAGATGCAAGGAGAAATAGGTACAGATAAATGAGCGCCACTTCATACCATTTGTACTGGTGTACTTTTTTATTCTTTGAAGAAACCCATTTATATGTTCTTCGAAGTGGACGTCTTAGGTATTAGGTATTAGGGCTTCTTGCTGTCAATACCGGATGGGCATTTTTCGACTTCATATTTTACAAAAATGGACCGCTATCAATATTACCGGAATTTCTACTTTTATAGTATCATCAGTTAACACTTCTTATGAAATGACAACTTTCAGTCCTGTGAAATAACATCGAAGAAGTATCAGTTATTCGGTCTCAAAGTCGAGAATGCAAGGCAAAATAGTAAGAATCTCCATTGCGAACCTCGGAATGAATAACCTTCCGAAGTGAAAAAAAAACATGCCAAATGAAATGAAACACCATATTTCATATTAGAATAAATCATTGACCAAACGTCAAAAAGAGGACTCACATGAGCTTATTTAAAGGACGGCACGTGCTTCCAGCAAAGTGATAAAAACAAGCTTAAATAAATGGTTTGCGTAACACAATTCATCAAAATATCATCCATATGTACCCTTCAACACATAAAACATGTTGCAATTATGCTTTGATTACCAAATTCTTTCTTTTCTTGATTATTTTTAAATCATTGCCAGCCAAATGATATTTTGATCAGACATTATCTTTTAAGAACTGATGGGAAAACATAAATTTGAAAGAGAGTGTTTGGGTTAACGGAGATGACTTCATATAAGTTACATAGCTTTTTGAACGATCCCAAAAACTACTTCTTTGTAACATCACTTGCAATTTTTGTCTCGCCTGCGAAGCAAGCGACATTTAGGGATCACTTTGTCCATTGTCCGTCAGTCAATCAGTCAGTCCGTCCGTCTGTCTGTCTGTCACACTTTGGGTGTCACACCCCATAACTTTTCATTGGTAAGTGAAAGGGCTTTGATATTTCACATGTGTATTCCTGTGATGAGACCTTTTTACACATGCCATGATTTTTGACCTAGTGATCTTGACCTAGATATTTGACCTACTTTTCAAAAACAAATTAAGATTGGCTATATCTTATGATTGGTAAGTGATAGGGCGTTGATATTTCACATGTGTATTCCTTGTGATAAAACCTAACTATACATGCCATAATTTTTGACCTAGTGACCTGGACCTAGATATTCGACCTACTTTTCAAAAAAAACTAAGACTGACTATATCTTTTGATTGGTTAGTGTTTAACGTCTTCATATTCATAAGCATCGTTGTAGAACAGATAAATTTACAGCATGGACAAGACATCTTAGATATAGGGCTTTGATATTTCACATGTGTATTCCTTGTGATAAAACCTTACTACACATTCCATAAAATTTGACCTAGTGACCTTGACATAGATATTTGACCTACTTTTCCAAAAATAAAATCAGATAGGCTATATCTTTTGATTGGTAAGTGATAGGGATTTTATATTTCACATGTGTATTCCTTGTCATGAGACCTTTCTACACATACCATATATTTTTACCTAGTGACCTTGACCTAAGTATTTGACCTACATTTAAAAAAATTAAGATTGGTTATATCTTTTTATTGATAAGTGGTATAACTTTAATATTTCAAACATGTATTACTTATGATGAGTCCTTTCTTTTTTTCCCAAGATTGGTTATATCTTTTTATTGATAAGTGATATAACTTTAATATTTCAAACATGTATTACTTATGATGAGTCCTTTCTTTTTTTCCCAAAAATGTGTACCTTCACCTAGATGATTGACCATAGCTTTTAACTAAGACTTTCCCACTTATACATGTACAAATATTAAACCAAGTGACATTGACCTACATATTTGATCAACTTTTTTAAAAATAGGCCGCTTCGCAGGCGACACAAGCATTCCTTGGATTGCTATTTTTTATAATACAAACTGTTTAAATAAGAATAAGGAAAATCTCTCATTACAGGCAACGATGCCATGAAAATCTCTCATTAAAGGCAATGATATCGTGAAAACAAAGAAACACAAACGCACAATATTATGACAAATAACAAGCACACGCAAAACGACCAACTTACAAATAGAACACGTAATATGAACACATAAATGGATCACTTGCTGACTTTAGACGATGATTTATTATATAAATAGCAAATGTTGTGGTTATCAATCTTTGAGGTTAGAGGTTATCTATTTTGATATCGATCAGTAGAGGTCAAAAATGCCTGAGCAAGTTTGGTGACCACCATGGTTGTCGAATTCAGAAAAAAAACTTCATTCTATCTTAATACGTTTACAGCTTGTATTTCATGATAAATTTTATCTTTACGTATGCATCTTTTTTCAGACAATCGGTAAAAGAAAAAAAGTAACATGGAGATATCATGGTATACCTTGACAATGTCTTGTTCTTACACTGTACTACTCTAAGTTACTTGTTATTTAAATGAGTTGATCTGGCTATGGAGATTCCGTGGATGTTCATAAGAATCTTAATCGATCTCTATCCAAGGTAAGGATTTGGTCTAAAAAAAAAAAAAAACAACCACGTACAGGCAGCCGATGTGGTCAGTCTTTGATGTTGTGTCTATTGATTTCAATAGTTGAAATTTTAACCATTCGCTACTATCGTGGCAGATGGCGGTCCTAAGTCGGTACCGATTGTCCATTGGTCTCGTTGGTTTAAATGTAGTCTTTTTTGCCTTGCGTTTTGATGTCGTATATGGGGTTCCTTGACCCATTTTGGTCTATTTTTGTGTTCGTCTTCTCTTGATTTTTTTTTTGTGCTTTATTTTGCTGTGGGTACAGCGATCGAGTTTTGTTGGAGATTCCCTCCTATCTTTGACTGCTTGCAGAGTCTTGTATTCATGTTGAAATTCTGTCACATCCTCTTATCTATAAGTTTTTTGTATATTTTGTACAATTAGAGAGAATTCCTTCAAATTGAAAATAAAAACAATATGTAAAATGCATGCATTTACCTGTCTGAGGTTATATCTATATAGAAAGTGCTATGGCGACCATGCCAGGGAATATATTCAAAACACTTACTGTCAAACCCCTCCGTGGCCACCGGGAACATAGTGTAAACGGGGGGTAAGGAATGTGTTAGCCGTTTCGTCACATTCAGTCACGGTACGTCCCGGCTTGTTACGCTTTATTTCAAGTTCTACTACGGCCTGGCACGGTACGCACGGTCACACAAGAAGTATAACAACCCGAATCCTTTTATGCAATTTTTTGTGTCTCCTTTCTCCGGCGGTCATGGTTAATCGTAGTAGCCAACTTGATTGGATCGTAACAAACCGTGACAGACCTTATCAGAACTTGACAGGTCGTGAGGAAACGTACAAACGTCCGTTACAAGCCGTAGATTGAAACGTAGTGCGCCGTCAGGTCTCCGGGATTCAGGAGCCGCGGCTCGTCACGGATACCTTGATAGACCGTGCGAAAACGTAACGAGACCGAACAGAATTTGAATACCAAGATAAAAACTGCCAAAAATCATACGATGTGCTACGTTTTTGGCCGCCGTGACTGCCTTGGCTGCCGGGAACATAGTGTAAACCTAGGGTAACATAAATGTTACAGCTGGAGAACGGACTGCATTTTCACTTTAACCATGTAACTATGAAAGTTTCATGCGAGCCGGTAGGGGTGACAAATATGGATAATGACCATATCCCAATACACAGTACAAAATCGATAATTCAGAAAATCATAAACCGAAGGCATACAAAATCAGGATAAGACAAGAACCAAAGCAAACAAAGAAAACCCTCCATCATATGAAAAGAAGCGAATTCCCAAAATGGGAGCGATACCAGGTGCCCAGGAAGAGTAAGCATCTTTTGCTTGCATGCAACACCCGTCACTTCAATTCGGTAGAATTGCCACGTCCGGTTACTTCTATTTCGGAAGATACAAGTTTATTCGGTGGTTGGACGGTTCAATTGGTCTAAGACAGAATATAGTCCACCATTCTGGAGAGTGGAACATCATAATGCATGACGAGTTCCCATATCGACCGTAGAACTTCCTCAGTGACGAGGTTAGTCGGTCACAAACATATAAAAATATTTACTGTTTTATTCCAATTTTAAGATCATTTAAAGTAAAATGGTGACACCAAGAGGCAAATATTCTGTCGATTGCTTTTTTAACCTTTGCTTTGAAGTCTGAGAAACTTATCTGAAAGACGCCTAGCTCTCAGAACAAAGTCTGTATATTTAGTACTTGCTCTGGCATAGCGTATCAACTGAGATATGAATAATAATAATAAAAACCACACAAAAAGAAAATATTTTGATTTAATAAATGATAAAAAACATTTCCAAGAAATTAAATGAATATTTTGATTAATAAAAACAAAGCTATTTTTAAAAAACCAAACAATTACGGAGGCGGGATTCGAATCCGCGACCTTGGGTTATAGAAGCGAGTACGTTCACCACGGCTATGGAGATGAAACCTTGAACGGAAACTCCACAACAACAAAAAAAAATCGAATTTCTACATAGAATTGGGTCCACTTTAATTCAGCTGAACGCGTTGCATGGCTTTCGTGCAGTTTGTGTTCTCATTTTATTACAAGTATGGTCAAGCGATGCAATAGAAGCTGTGAAATGATCTAAAGTGAAGCTAAGCCCACCATTATTGAAACAATAACAACAAAAGAGACAATATTACGTAACACTTAGGGGTCATAGATCACTGCTGAAAACAAAGCATTTTGAATAATATAGCTTTACTGAAAACAGTAACATGAATAGGTATTTCTTGAATGTTTATCCACTACTGTCATTCCGAACTAGAAATAAAACAAAGGAACTGGATTGACCAGTTAAGAAGAGTTACTACATATTTGAATTTATTTCCCTAAATTAAAAGTTCACTAGCTGTGAATGTTTCTTTATCTACTAATGAAAATGGACAACAACCTTACCAAGATATCGAACTATGCTAATTTGCATCAATTGTTCCTCTCGGATTGTCTGTTATGAACACTTCATTTCCCCTGAATATGAGGTAGATATAGTATGAGGCATGCCTTTTACGGTTTCATGTAGAAGAGTATGCTCATAATTTAACAAAGCTGGAAACCAAGAAGATTAATTACATTCGAAGTAGAGACATTTAAACTTAGGCTTAAAAAAACCCTGAGATTTATTCACCTCTAATTTTTGATCATTTCATTTCGTTGTTTTGTTTTCCTATGGTCTGCTTGGATAAAACTTTCTTTTAGGGAAATGTATATTTTGCTTGATCAGTTGAACAACCAACAAAGGTAAGTCAATATTATATCAAGGAAGAAATACCTCTTTTATTTCTTTATTAACATATTACGAATCGTTTCAGAAAACTATATTTTAGTTTGATGGGAAACAAAAAAATTACAGCAAGCAAATAATCAAAATGCATGTATGATACTTTGATGAAGTGAAAATTTTTAACAAATAAAATCATGAGCATTAATATTACGAAACAAACATCGGTATAATAGAGAAAACGTGGTATCCATTCATTTCATGCTTTCATATCAACACAGTCACTTATCCAACAACGAGTTGATGTGTAAATGATAGTATACGGGTGAACAAACTGAGTATTGCACATGTTCTAACAAAGTGTTCGATTTGATATTCACACTGCCGAAGAAAGATAACTCTCATCTGGTAATTGATGCAACAAAACGTCCATAGATGCTAGTATTACGAATTGTTTGAATCATTGTCATATGTATCGTTTTCTATTCCCTTTGAAGCTGAGGAGGAAGAAGAAGAAGTCATTCCGAAATATTCAGTAGATTCTCTGTCTTTTTTACGCTGATAAACAAAGAATAATGCTCCACCAATAACGATACCTATTATTAACATACATATACCCAGTGCTGCCATGGAACCTGAAATTCAAGAATAGATCAATTCTAGTTTTTTCTTCTATTTCATTTTAAATGAATCAGAGAATTTTTCTCATTTAAAAAATATCAAAATCTCTAAGCGAACATAATAAACATTCTTGTTCGCTTGAATTTGAATACATGATTTAGAACAGTATGCTTTTTCTTCGCGAAAAGAATGTTTTAGAACTAAGCAAATTAAGAAGGGGGTTATTTGTTAAAGAATTCTTTATTCTAAGATACAATATACAATTATGGACTTTTAACTCAGTGTATATGATGTGGTATTGACTTACTTTGAAAATATTGATCGAGGCGAAGCCGATGTCAATATTTTCACAGTAAGTCAATATCACATCATATATACTGAGTTAAAAGTCCATAACTGTTTTATTCTATAATTTCATATTTGATTCACAATAAATAAAGTCGCAATTTGCAGAAGTTAGTGGGGGTAATCCCGGTCTATTTCTAGACCGTGGTATATGGTGATTTCTTCAGGAGCGTCGACGACGTTATCAGCCAATCAGAGCGTCGCTATTTATAGTTTGTAGAATAATATGAATAACAGGAAATAAAATATTTGAAAAATGTTGGATACCTGCAGTATATTTGCCTGACGATGAGAAACTAGACGACGACTGTTGTTGCTGAGACTTTGACGAACGTGAGGTAGGAAAGAAGTATTTCCCTGAAAGAAAATGAAATGATAAAGGCCGGGTTGCCGAAAATTTGCGGATATTGAGTATTTATTGTTATTTATTGTATAAACTTCCCTGCGGAGGACTTTACTTCTTTTTCAGAAAATGAAATGATTCATTTTTTCATTCAACTATGGAATGAATATATGACATATCGTAGAAATATTTATCCAAGAATGTCATTTCGAAGAATACATACGAAAAGATTGGTGCCGATTTATCAGACATAAAGAGTAGTGCAACTTTTATTCTATCATGTTCTCGAGTGCCATTGATGGTGATAATAATATAGAAGAAAATCAAAATCCACATTTCAAAAAACAAGAGGACATGGAATATCGAACACTCTGATTGCAAACTCTGCAAGCGTTCAGATAACCTATTTTCCTATCAAACAGCTATTAACAATGAAAAACTGAATATTCAGCATCATACATCACTTACTTGTATACAAATCACACGTAGAACTCTTTGTTATTTTAGTTCCGAGTCGAGGATGAGCTGGTGTTAATCGGCATAGAGTAGAATTTCCGCAATAAGCGAAACTTTTACAATTGAAGGCTTGCATATCTACACATAATTTTGCACATTCAGACGGAGTCACATTTTTGAAATCCATCGATTGCGTAAATTGAATTGTCTTCTTTCCCATGAGTTGGAAATCATCGATATATTTTCCTGCACAAAAAAATAGTAAGGAGAAATTCAAGCAACAAAGTTGATTAAAATCATGAAGATCAAAGACTTTGTGCAACATCATTCATGTACTAATGAAAATGCATAAATTGGTATTCAAATGTTCACCAACGTAGTTGTTAACTTTGAAAAAAATTCGTACTTACTTGAATAGAATGAGCACACTCCATTTTTTGCCGCGGCGGACTGTGGTAGATCTAATCTGTGAGTTTTGAAAAGTGAACACTGCGTAGTGCTAGCACAAAACTGGAAGGACTTGCATTTGAATGCTTTATTTCGATTACACATTTTTGCACATAGATTTTCACTAGAGATATTATTTAAGGTCAAGTCAGCTGGAACGTAGAAGGTCAGACCGGGTTCCTCATTGTAACGTGCAAGGTATGTCCCTGAAAATATCATTCGACAATTATGTACTGATAAATACTAGTAGTTCTTGATTTTTAAATACGTGGCATGGAGATTAGGAGAACATCCCAAACGAACGACGTTGTAGTACGTGGAACACTAACATAAGAGGAGGAAATTATCTTGTTCTGTGTTTTTCATAAGTTTAGTTTTCCATTTAAGTTCGCCTATAATACCGCGTGTTTTCTGGTTTATATTTTGATTTATGTAATTAATGTTATTGCTATTCTCAAAGACATCAGAGTATTCTATGTGATCTAGCGAAGTTGTTAAACAGGTACAAATATGAATAATCTTACGTGAGTACATATCACAAAACTCGTGTTTCTGCACGGAGTTGGGAACATCATCAGGGTGTGTTTTACTGAGGAGACAGTCCCCCTTGTCATAACAGTAGTCAAAGGACTGACAGTCAAACTGCAGCTCTACTAGACACGCGCGTGCGCACTGGTCCACTGACAGACCTTCTTTGAAGGCGTCGTTGTGTAGGTATATTACACTGTTCTGAGTCATATTGAAAAGCGAAAGTACCCCACCTGTATGAGAAAATGAAACAATTTGAAAAGCTCTTGTTCATATTATATTTCTGGGGTTACTGTGTAATGTCCATAAACATACATACACAGGTTGCTAAGACTGAATTCCCGCAAAATCAATCATAATGGAGCAACGTCCGAATCAAGAAAAATAAAATGTTGGAAAATGTTACCTGATGCCGGGTGCACATTGGTCTCCTTCCTTTTATGTGTTGTCATCAATGTTTAATGTTTCTGTACGTCTGTTGCGATTGTTTTGTATGATGTTCTAGTGAATATTGTTGTGTCTTTTTGCGATTTGGAGTTTGTATGATGTCATTTATGTGTCACTTTCTTGTGGGTTTATTTCGCTGGGTGAGTGCAGGGTGGTCATGCTGGAGATCATTCCCTTTTCCTGATATCTTCATTTGGGGAAGAATGTTCCAGCTTTTTTCCGATCACACAAACATCATCTATGAAAACTTGAGACGAATTGAAAATGTTTGCACTAAAAACGTTTCGCAGTAAGCTTCATTAAGAAAGTAATTGAGATATTCAAAGGACGAGTGTATAGACCATCGTCTTGTTTTCTTAGAAGCGATATTAAAATGAAATGCTTGTAACAATTACATGAGAATCTAAGGGTAATATAGGCGTATTTGATATCTAATTAATAAAGGGGAATTTTCAATTTCATGAAACTACTCACTTGAACTAAAGCGCTGGTTTGAATCACGCACGATACCGTCTCTAATTTTTGTTGCGGTGAAGGTCTTTTTCTGAAAGTAGAAGTCATAAATTGTCCTAAGAATTTCCTAGAAAAAAATACTTTTATTTTTGTAGTTTTTAAGTACGAAAAGAGCAATAGATTTAGATTTTATTAGAATATGTTGATTCAAAAACGAATTTCACCTGATTGGAACCGATGTTTATCGTGATTGCGAATAATTTCTTGTAGACAATATCATTCATAGTGACTAGAATTCCATCGATTGTAGGTTGGATGGAGTTCAAACTGTTGATGGTTCCTGGAATTTGAAAAAAAAAAGTTTTATTTTTCAGAATATTAGAAATTATTGAAGTGCAAATAAAACAATTAAATTTTTGAGTCAGTCCGATGGAAACGAAGAATACATAGAGTATTACCTGGTATATCAAGCTTTCAAAGAAACAGAAATTCCTTCCAAAAGTAAGCAAAAGTCTATGTACACGATTGAAAAAAATAATAAGTTCTATATGTATTTTAAAAAAAATTCGTACAACAAGTAATACAGTAACATATCTTTTTTTTTTTTTTTTTTACAAATAATGCAATAAGGAAATTCAAAAGTAATAACGAAGCATTGCTGTTGATTAAACCAATCATCTTTCGTTATGTTTTATTTATCAATATCTTACTTGAATAATGATTGCAGGTTTTACTGGGAACTGACGTAGATTGATCAGAGTGAGAGGAGCTCAGAGTACACACTTGGGTGGATGGACAATAATCAAAACCTTCACATGATATGTTGTTCAACTTCCGGCACATTGTTGCGCATGCGGCAGCCGTTTGAATTTTTTGGAATGTCACAGTTCGTTTCTGATTCGGGTACGCTTGGCCAGGTACCATAGTAAAGTCATCTAACATCGCAAAAAAGTTAATACTTGATAAGATTCTCAACAAAACATAGGCATTCTAAAATTGTTCTCATATGAATAATTTCTTCTTATGGCAGTTTATTGTCTACGTACAAATACACATACATTAACATGAATTAAAATTTTGTATTTGCTTAATTATATGAACTTACAGTTCCGCCTCAACGCAATGCAAAAAATAAATAAATAAATAAATAAAAAATGAATTTAAACAACACATACATCATCATCATTCATAACCGAACCTACGTTAAAGATATACCCAACCAATGTATTCCATTTGTGGAGGAGTCAATTGATTCTGGCAAAATTAAGCAATTTGAACAGTGTTAAATAATTAGAATTTGGTAATTGGAAATATTGCTGATACTGCTGATATATAAGATAAGAGATCCTATTCCAGAAATTTATATATTCATGTAAATGGTATTCTGGTCCTAGCACCATAAACTAAGAATTGACCTAAGTCTAAATTTCAATATTCTTTTGTCTAGTTATAATATTAATTATGACATAATATTATTTTTTTCTATTTTCTGAGTAGAAAGTCAATGGTATCGGACCCTAAAAGGAAAAGAAGTCACATAGTGTCACTATTACCTATAAACGGAGCTTGCTCCACGATTGTTCCGATTAGGAAAATATGACTTGTGTCGAATGTAACCTCAAAGTTCTGGAATCGTAGTGACGATGATAAAGTGGCCTGTGCCATAAATTGTCGTGCTTGCTGCATGAATGCCTTTGATCGGGTGTCCAGTACTGGGTGGTATTGGTCTAAAGAACAGTAATTATATTTAAAACTTCATATTCGACAATTCGGAATTGCAAAAACAAAGGGTGAAACAAAATTAACAGTATCGACAAAATTAGGGGCAAAAGGGATATAAAACGAATTGAAAATTTAGGTAAATTATCAAAAAATGGAAAGTGGACAGAAGAAAGGAGGGGATCTCCAACAACACTAGGTCGCAGCACCCACAGCAAAATCCCAAAACACCCATGTAAAAACCCAGAACAGACACCCACAGAAAGAGACGCAAAAGGGACTTGGAACACCAACTCACACCATAGAAACATGAATCATAAAAGACTACACATAAACCAACGAGACCAATGGGCAACCGGTGCCTACTTAGGACGGCCATCTGCTGTAACAGCAAAATTTGAACAAAATGAATATTTCATTTCAACAACCTAATAAATGTTATACGACAATATAAACATTAAAGAAGTACCTATCAGTCATTAAGTCTCAAAAACGAGAAAGCAAGGCAAAATAATCAGAATTCCCATTCGAACGGTTGCGAACCTCGGGATGAATAACATTCCGAAGTGAGACCAGGTGTATATTTGCTACTTGCTCTGGCATAACGTATCAATTGGGATATGAACACGCCATAAGCAGGCGATGAAGGGATGTTGCTACTCAGAAAAGGAAAGTTCGTGATGCTGAAACTGAAGTCGTCACGTTTGTCATAGAGTGAGGTTTTCATGTGACCATCAGTGTAATAGGACAGCATTATTTCCAAATAGGATGCTGAATTATTTGTCTCTGTAGTTTCTTTGACTTCAAGCTTAAACAGATAGATTCTGCTAATGTAATACGCGAATTTTGGATTATTGATGGACAGCACATTATTTTTATATTTGTAAATGAAGTTGAAGCCAGAAACTAATTATCTTTTCCTTTCAGATACCAAAGATTGAATTAATTCAGCTTGGAACGAGTAAAGAATATATCGGCAAAGAGTGGGACACGATTGGTCCACATTGGAATTCCGACAATTTATTGGAAGACCTTTCCTCCAAACACCACAAAAATTTTGTCGATCAGGAAGTTTAACATCTGAATATTATCTGTTTCAGTGTACTTATTTTCAGCATCGGACTTTTCTTTTACATAGTAGGTTTTGCCATAGTTAACAACAATAATTTGTATTTGCGATTGTCGTTCTTGCTTGTAAGGCATATCAGTTCTGCTGTCAGTTATGCAAATGACCCCCCCCCCCCTCCCCCAAAATAAATACAAAGCATCCAAATGACGAAACGGTCCAAACTTAGGGGTTCCCAAAACAATGAGGTAAGCTAACCTAATAAATTATAGATTTATAGATTCTAAAAGCTAAGTATTACCAGCAAAAACAATAGCGAAGTGTCTCTGTTGTAAACCAGTGAAACATGGTGTTATATCAAAGTTTGACAGATCAGGATCTTCTTCATTAAAATTGTAGTAGTTATAAGTCAGAAAAAATCCCATCTGAAACAAAGAGAAATAAATATACAATAAGTTTTTGATAGGATAAATAATAATTCAATAAAAACGTTGTACATTCCCTTTTTCTTTTATTTATTTATTTATTTATCTATCTATTTATCTATCTTTTTTTTTTACATTTTCTTTTTGAATTTTTCCTTTCAATTTCTTTTTGTTACGTTGATTTTTATGAAACGGCTTACTTCCTCAACAGAAACGTCCAGTTTCACCGGTTGGTTGTTAACAGGATTTGTGCCTGTACTGGAAAGCTGAGCCCACGAATCCTGAAGCATGAAAACACATATATTTACCATGGTATGACGACCAAACCCTAATACGTTTCTATTACTATCTCTAAATTAAATGTTTCCATACGATATATACAAATCTCCTTAAAAGGGAAACAAGGGATACAGAAATCATGGATGATGAAGAAAAGGTATTATTTTCATCATGCCTATTTTGAGTGAATAGACCCAAAGAACATCTCTAGCTTGTTAGGGGTCCGTCGGTGCTCAATTGTGTGCTCTATTGCTGAGTGATGTTGAGATTATCATGAGGAACTTCTTTAACTCATTAGTGTCACACTTATGTCCTTGCCGTGTGGAGCTCGTAAAAAAATCCCCGTGAGGGGTTTGACAGAATGTGTTTTGAATATGTTCCCTCACATAGTCTTTATATATAGACATAACCTCAGACAGTGTATGCTCTATTGTGAGTGCTGTTGAGATAATCGTGATGATCTTCTTTAACTCATTGAAAGCTTAAAAGTACTAACGGACAAGAAGAAGAATTGTAGTTTGCTTGTCACTGGTCTGTTGATTGCTGCAATTTTGAAATTCGTTGTAGTTGTTTCGAACACATCACAAGTCATTCCACGAACCGTTTTCTGTGAGATAGTAAGTAGGAAAGTAAAAAAATTAGTAATTCACCAAAAAGGTACAAAAATTATCCAGAGATTACAAATCAAAGACTAAGTTGTACTTTTTCCCTACCTGAAAATAAGTAAATCATAAAAATAGGGTTAAAAATATTCTTCAAGGATTACAAATCAAAGACTAAGTTGGACTTTTTTCCTAAACTTAACAAATAAGCTGAAGCAAAGTGCAAGTATGTACCTGGATAGCGAAATCAGAAAAAAGGCACAAACTGTATTCACTCACCTGTCCTGCCCATCTATATGTTTCGTTAAAGTAAACAGTTCAAGCGGATTTTTCATCATGACGACCCCGGTGCCATTTTTATATTTTGGGTCCGATGTGGCGTCAAAGGAAGAGTCCGATATGGCGTTGATTGTGCAGTTACCGAGTGTTCGATCAATATTGTATGCAAGACCTACATGACATTTTTAAAAGATAGTTTTTTTGAAATTTTGAACAACTATTTTTTTCAAGAATGTTCTCTTTTGTCAAACCGACGAAAATCAAATATTTGAATAATGAAAACAAGCTAGATGAAAATGAAAATATTATCACGAAAATGTCTTTCTGTCTTCAGATATGAAAATTCAACTGATCCTTATTTGAGCCTGAATAATGAGGGTGATACCTGTATTATAGTCATGTATAGCAGTGACGGGGTTAGGATCATACAATGGAGGGGCCGGGTTTGGATTAACCATATCATACCGTACTAACTGGTAATTGTTATCATACCATATCTGTAATTATAACGGAACGTTTCAATTTTTTCCTTATTATCTACATACAAGCCAGACCAAATTCATTGCATTTGAATTTATCACTGTAATGATCTAATGAAATAAACGAAATATACAAAAGATATTTTTTACATGATTCAAGCATCTTAATTATAAATTCAAATGATTGATCATACGTTTGACATGTATGCCTGTTGAATGCTCGGGACCACTATCTCAAGGTTATAGGAAAACTGACCGGTCAGCCCTGGCAAGGACACCTTGTCCAACCAACCTGAAATTAGTTTCACAAATTATATTTCATCTCAAATATTGATTTCCGTTCAAGAAGTAAGTGATAAAAGTGGACGATTTGTTCCAAATACATATGATGGGCATTCATGAACATTGACCATAATTAATATTTCAAAGAAACATCTTACATACCAAATGTTATTTTTGTGTCTGTGGCATAGTAATTTGTTATCTGAAAGTACAGAAATTCTAAATATGTGCATGCATTTAAAATTAATCCGTGTTATAAGCATTAACTATATTCTGTAAAACAAACTTTATGTCTTTGAATCAAGTGATTGTTCATGATTAAGAATGTTATACAGAGATGCCATGGAAAAGTTAATTGCTAGATGCCCTCTTTCTTGATTGCAAAGAACATAAATAAATGTAACATCTCATTGAGTCTAGGTAACATACGTTAAATTCAAGAAAAGTATTTATACTTACTGTCCCACCTTGGCTGACGTCAAAAATCTGAAATCTGAGCATTTTACTGTAGACTTTCTGTTTAAGGTTGGCGTACGCCACGTCCACGGACAGTTCTTGTACTGTAGGACCATTTATGTTACCTTTGTAGTAAATAAAATGGTTCTTTCATATACATGTAGGTAATATATGATTCTGAAAACGGATCATACAAGGGTAGAAACATAGTTTGTTCCTAGGCATAAGAATGATCCAAAATACCGGGTAAGCAAGATCTAGACGGAATATCTTTGTGACTTGAGAATAAATTTTATTCTTGGCGCTCTTTTACCAGATGGAAAGGGTTAGTACAAGATAAAGCAATAAAGATACTACTCAAATATACATACGTGAAAAGTGGTCACATGTACTGTTGATCAGAACAGCTGTTCCATCCCCAATGTGGCTCTTACTCAATCTACAGTTTCCCTTTGTAAGAGCACCACAAAAATCAAAGCTATTACAAACAAAACCGGGGTTCGTAACGCAGAACTTGGCACAATCCTGGGGACTCTTAATTTGGTCATAAACTACGTCATCGTGTTGTTTTATTTCACTAGCAGCAATGAAATTAAACTGTGCTGAAATTAAGGAAAGGGTTACATGAAGAGTTCTTAGTCAAGTCATTCTTTCAATAATTGAATTCTAAATTCATAATTGACACGATCATGCTGATTCCATTAATTCATCATGAGCTTGCTGAACATTATAAGAATAAAGTTTCTTGTTCATGTTTTTGTTTTGTTTTTGCCTTTGTTTTGTTTGGATTGAGGATCACTGACGAGGGTTAAATACCAGAAACATGCATGTGTTGTCCATGGTGCAAGGTTATCTGTTCTTAAATGATGCTATGAATTTGAAGACGTAATATTTATCCTCTCCTCGAATTTACTGCTAATAAGAACATCGAACATAAGAACATCTCTGTTTTTTTTTTTATTTTTCTTTTGCTTATATTTCATTTACATCATGTAAATTCATTTCCATTTTATGAAACACTCACCAGCGTATGGTGCTCTATCCAGCAGAGTGGCGGAGATGTATACATTCGAGTTGTCAAACTCAATCCGGATATCCTGTACCCGGATGTACGACACGTTCATGGCATTGGCAAACAAAGACTTGACTGTTGTCTTCATGTAATCTTCGTTACTTTTCGAAAACGGCCCTGTAGACGGTTGTATACAATTCTATAGATATAAACTAATCTACGTTTAAAATGCTTTAAGAAAAGTTGAATTAAAAGTTCAAGATCGTTCATGATTGATATAATAAAAGTTAGACATTTGAATTTGAGAACATAAAACGTAAATAAAAAGGTTCCATCAAGATTTGCTACAAGAGAGCGACCATCTCCAACATAAAATAACCAGAAATATAATGACCTGGAAATCTGACTTGAAACTGTAAATTAGCTGCCGATGAGTAGCACGTGGAGACGTCGTAAATGCTAATGTCTGCATGTCCAGCACTGTAGTCAAGAAAATTGTAATATATCATCACGTCCTTCTTACCATCTAACTGCAATAAAGAAAATAAAGCCTGTGTTTGTGAAACACGAATGCCCCCGGTGGCATCCTTGTTAGTATAATCTGGACATTTTCTGTTGAGTATGTGAAAGGTCAAGGTCAATAATTTTGGTTACAATGAATACATATGTGAAATATGAAAGCCCTATCACATTCAAAAGTTATGCCCAATGTTTAAGGTTTTGAAAAGTAGGTCAAAGGTCAAGGTCAAGGTTACGAGATCAAAACTTTTGGTATCAATGGAAAGGTCTTGTCACAAGGCACACACATGTGAAGTATGAAAGCCCTATCACATACCATTCAAAAGTTATGCCCAATATGAAAGTTCTTCGGACAAACAGACAAATAGACAGACAGACAAACAGACGGACGGACAGGCCAAAAAACTATATACCCCCGAATCTGTGATTCCGGGGGCATAATTATTATATTTGGGTTAAGGTATTCAATGGGTAATGAGAAGTGCAGTGTGGTGCAAGCGGAATTTGGATTTCTTAAAACTCCCAGTGGGCAATTCACATGAAATCACAGTGGGCGATTGTAATTGGGCAACCCATTTATGAAATCCTGACAGTTAAAATAACAGCATAGTTATAATGTAAAAATTAATTGAAAATTTAGATATTGAAAAAAAGGTTACATTAACGCCTTTAAAGTCCATGGAAAAATATTATTTTTTCTTGAATTTTTTAACAGAAGGATTGGGCATCAAATATCGATCGGTCAAAAAATTCAAAAGAAAAAAAATATTATCAACTTTCGCTTAAAAATCAAAAGTTCACCAATTATTTTTTTTCTGTAATTCATTTTTTTCGATATTTTTCATCAAAGGGAGATAACTCCTACATGTAAAATTCAAAATATTTCTTATTTCAATATCTATGGGATAGTATAAACTCTTGAAAACAAAGGAGGGGATCTCCAACAACACCAGGTTGCAGCACCCACAGCAAAACACCCAATGCAAAAACACAAAGCAGACAAGCACAAAGAGACGCGTAAGGGACAAGGAACGTAAACGCACAACACAGAAACATCAAACACAAAGGACTACACATAAACAAACGAGACCAATGGGCAACCGGTGCCGACTTAGGACGGCCATCTGCCACGGAAATAGCAGAAGGTATGGTTATCCTGTATTACGTGCGCACAACCCTCACACTTTACCGATAACCCAGAGGTCTCGAAGAACGTACAATTGTGGTGTAAAACAACCTCCTCACTGTCAGATGACCACACATACACAAGACCGCAAAACGCAGGGGCCCAAGCAACATAGATGAATATGTAAATGGATATAAAAAGAGGGCGTACGTAAAACAATCCGTGCTCTGCCGCCGCGAGCTCATGTATGTTATCACCCGAGGAGTCCGACTGACATTCAGAGAGGACAGGTGGTCGGGGCCCTGTCTTCTCTAAAGAGGTTTGGACAGGGCCCGTCATGGAGTCCCGTCGTCACAGTCAGTCAGAGTCAGAGTTTTAAGAATGCGCTTGTACAAGACTGTAGATTGGTCAAGTACCAAGCCTAGTGTCCGTCTGGTGACATTAGGATCATACCCACGGTATAAAAGGCGTTTGATGATTCTGACGCATTTTCGATAGTGATGTTGTCTATCTTTGATCCTTCTTATCTTGTTAATAATGTCACCATAAAATGCAGTTTGTGAAATACCCAAAGTAATATACTCTGTTGCCTGTATTGGTCCGAATTTCAGAAGAAGTTGACAATAATTTTTGTAAAATTTCCAGAAAGTCTTTACTAGTTTGTGAAAGCGAAAACCTTGTCCTAAAAGTTTCTTGGTAATTTGTAAATTTCTACTATGAAAATCCAAAACATCAGTACATGCTCTAGCATAACGGATGAGCTGTGAAATATAGATACCATAGGACGGTAATCTAGGAACATCACCGTCAAGCCAGGGGAAATACCACATGACACAGAAAAATATGAAATGATGAATAGATCTTATGTCAATTGTTTTGGCATAATTTCCATCATTACCCATTGAATACCTACTGCAAAATTCCATACATTGTGCTTTCAGTAATGTATACTGAATGATAAATAGATGATGTTTATTATTCTTATTACATTGATTTTGAAATAAATGAATTTTGATTCATCAGAAACTTGTGTTGTCTACTGCAAAATTCTTGGATTTATGAATAAAAGAAATGCAGTTAAAACCGGTATATGCATACGACGCTCACAAGTTGTTCCTAGGACATGCTTTAAGTTTCTAAAAGTATAATACGCTTACGGTTAAAACAGTAACGGTAAGCTGGTATGGTATTGTGTCAGCGTTGCCACCATTCTCATCTGTATATGAGTTTATTGTTTTCTGAAATAAATTGATTAATACAATCATTGCTGTAAAGCAAATATTCTAAGCATTCATTGGAAAATGATATAAATGATCCATCTTCCCCTGTCTAAATAACTGACAAGAGCACACACAATATGAAATACACAGAAAACGTTCAGTATTTGAAAGAAATTGAGGAATTATCATGAAGACATACCGATAAAAAGTAGTAGGAAAATGTTGCATTTCTTTTTTGTCCTTGAAACACATAATCACTCCTTCTACCTGTGTACACGTCACATAGTGCGCCTCTTGCTTTTCTCTACAATATTATATATATACCAAGAAAGCCGTTGTTCCGGACAGCACAAAAGAAACAAACGTCCGGTATAACGAGAAATAATATTCATTCATTGATCTTATATACTAGTATATTCTGCTTTACTACTGTACATATGAATTTCCTCTTTGCTATTTATTTTTCTTGGAATTTCAACTCATTAAAGATTCTTTTAAAATTGTAGATCTTGTGACCGGCTATCATATGGATTTTAAACTGTGTGTTCCTAGTTTTAATTTCCATTAATAACAATTTCCCGCATTCTTTTAAAAAAACATCAACTTACGTTTCCAGTATAGGTAAAGTTTCCGTTCAGAAATAAGAATTGTAGAGGATTTTTCATATGTAGAACGTAACCAGATCCCGTGGTTCCGTTAGCGTATATGGCACCTTTAGATTCGTAATCGTCAAATGACGTCACCGGTATAGGATAAACTGAACAATTCCCTGTCGCCAGGTCTTTGAAATAACGGACCCCTATAAAACAAATTCATGTAACACATTTAGTAATGAAAGTCCAAATCAAAAACAAATTCTACTAGTGAACTTACACGGTTCCTAGTATAAAGGAAAGAAGGTGATCTCAAACGTGACTCGGTTGTTACACCCATGGCAAAACATCGAAACACTCAGTGCAAAGAGGACAGAGTGGACAAGTGCAACAAGAGTCATCAAAGGTACAAGGGAGAAAAATGACGACACCAAAAACACCAAGCACAAAAGACCAATATAAACCAAGATGACCAATGGGCCATCCGTGCTGAGATAGGACTGTCATTATCCATGTTAGCAGGAATTGGTTAGATTACGTGCGCACAAACCTCCCACTTATCTAGTTACTTTGTGGTCTCAAAAAACGAAAAATTGTTGTATTCAATTACCTCCTTATCGTAGGAAAGGAGGGGATATCCAACAAGACTCGGTTGCAGTACCAACAGAGTTAAAGAAGATCCTGACGATAATCTCAACAGCACTCACAATAGGGCACAACATTAAGCATCGACGGACCCCTAGCAAGTTAGAGGTGGGACCAGGTGTCCGGGAGGAGTAAGCATCCCCTGTTTGGCTAGCCGCACCCGTCGTCGATGTTCACGCACGAAAATGAAAACAATATGTAAAGTAATGCAATGTCGGAGGTCATGTCTATATGGAAGGTGCTATGGCGACCATGTCAGGGGAAAATATTCAAAACACTTACTGTCAAACCAGCGTGGGGAACTTTTTTACGAGCTCAACACGGCAAAGGGCATGCATAAGTGTGACACAAATGACTTAAAGAAGATCGTGACGATAATCTCAACAGCACTCACAATAGAGCACAAGATTGAGCATCGACGGGCCCCTAGCAAGTTAGAGGTGGGACCAGGTGCCCGGGAGGAGTAAGCATTCCCTGTTTGACTAGTCGCACCAATCGTCGATGTTCACGCACGAAAATGAAAACAATATCTAAAATAATGCACTGTCGATGGTTATGTCTATATGGAAAATGCTATGGCGACCATGTCAGGGAAAAATATTCAAAATATTCAACAGCAACACATCAAACACCCAGAGTGAAAAGACAGAGAAGGCACACACAGCAAGAGACAAGGAACAGCAAACGAGACATCAAACATCGAACATAAAAGACAACACATAAACCAACGAGTCCCATGGGCAATCGGTGCCGACTTTAGGACGGCCATCAGCCACATTAGTAACAGATGGTGCAGTTATCCTGGATTACGTGCGCACAACCCTCCCACTTTTCCGGTTACCCAAAGGTCTCGAAGAACGCACAATTTTTGTATCAAATAACCTCCTCACTGTAAGATGACCATACAAACATTACTCTGCTGCCAGAGAGTAGCTTTCTGGACATCAGTTCATATGATGTTCACCAGACATTTGTATTACGGATTATGATTAACCATCGGTGACTCCTCTGGTGATAACGTGCATGAGCTCGCTGCAGTCGGCAGAAAACGGACTGCATTTCCTACCCTATTCATATATATATTAACATATATATCTGTGTTCCTTGGGCCCCTGCGTTGTGAGCTCATGCACGTTATCACCAGAGGAGTCCGACCGACATTCAGAGAGGACAGGTGGTCGGGGCCCTGTCTTCTCTAAAAAGGTTTGGAGAGGGCCCGTCATGGAGTGCCGTCGTCACAGTCGGTCAGAGTGCAAGCCTGAATGATGCGCTGGTACTAGGCTGTAGATTGGTACAGTACCATGCCGAGTGTCCGTCTGGTGACATTAGAATTACATCCACGGTATAAAAGGCGTTTGTTTAACAACGGGATAAATTTTGTTTTGTACGGATGATACAATAATATTAAGTTTGAATCAGTCAGTGTTTCTTAAGAATGCAACCTCTGCTTCATATATATAAGCTTGTTGACAACACAAAAGAGACAGCAAAAAACAAGGCCCGAGTAAAACAATGATAAATATTAAAATGAACATAAAAAAATAAGGGCATGCGAAAAACAGACCATACTCAACCGGCTGGAATGATGAGGTGTTGATAAATACTATACCCAGTTGTAGGTATTGATCTGAATTTCTTAAGAAGCTGAGAGTATTTTCGTAAAATTTCCAGAAAATCAAATTCTTAACTACTTCATGAAGGTGGACAAATAGACCTATATACATCTTGGTAATTTGTATACATGTATTTCTACTGTGAAAATCCAAAACATAAACACATGATCTAACGTATCAATGAGTTGAGATATAAAAACACTGCATGACGGTTATCTAGGAACATCACCGTGATGCCAGGGCAATTTACAATGTTGAATCAAAAGTAATCTCTTATGTCAAACAAGCTTATATATATATGATTTAGCCGTTTGCAATTCTGATATTGAGGTCCAAAAATGGTGATTCTGTGTTAGGAGCATTTGCTTTGTTCTATGTCAATAACTTTTTCGGATAAATTCCATTCTTATATGTCAGAAGCAGGGTTGTCAGAATATCATACAGATTCCTAGATGTACCAATGAAACATTTCAAATCATCACATTTCCTTTGCTTTTAAAAAGATTTAGAATTTTTCATAAATGTATAAAAATAATTCCGCAATAAGAGGCGCTCCGTTAGTACCCATAGGGATCTCTACAATATGCGTGTAGAGATTTTCATGTTATAGAGATTTTTTTGTAGTACCCAATATCTGCTGCCAGAATGTAGCTTTCTGGACATCAGTTCATATGATGTTCACCAGACATTTGTATTACGGATTATGGTTAACCATCGGTGATACCTCGAACCAGAATGATTCAGAAAGAGACAAAACAGAGTTGAATAATTTCTGAATGATAACTCACCAGTATTGAAGTCATGTATCTCTGATATAGGATTGACAGAATACGTGGGTGGGGCTGGACTGATGTTTCTGTAGTCATACCTCACCAGTTTATACTCTGCATCGTAATAAATCTAAAATCATCAAGTAAATAGTCAGTCTCCCTAGTTTAGTACTTGAGTGAATATTTCTATCCCTATAAATTGAAAAAAAAACACAATCTTTTCTTTTCATATGAGATTGAATGGCTGTCAGCACTACCAAACAAGACATTTTACCTGTTATGTACATCAATATGTACATGGAGAAAATCACCAAATTTGTCAAGTTTTCATAGAACCCTTTAGGGATTTTCGTAACAAATTGGAGTAAAATGTGTTTTAAGTATTTACGATTCAAATCAAATTATAAACAAAGATTTTCATATGTAATAGATATATTGCATAAAAATGCAGTGTATGATTATACTCTAAACGAGGAGATTTTTGCGTGGGGGTAATTTTTGCGTGGGGGTAATTTTTGCGTGGGGATAATTTCGCGTATTTCACGAATCAAGGTATTTCGCGAAAATTTCTACCGCGCGAAATTAACCCTGTTGCATTCTTACAAAGGCAGAAATGTTTATATATCGCAAATATTTCCCCTTAGCGTAACGTCTTGATTTTATTATCGCGAAATTTTAGCCACGTTTACAGTGTGTGGATTAGAAGAATAAAAATAAGTCGTACATCGGCCATTTGTACTGTGCCCATGTCCGGTATGACGATCTCCTGACGGTAATGGTAAGCTGAGGCTATTGATGGTAGTTTCTTGGTATTGATACGATCAGGACACACAACTCCAAGTGGTGTCTACAATATATACAAAGGAATTCACAATTTTGTGAAAAGTCCTTAGTACCTATAAAAACAAATATAACAAAATAATACATATTTCAACAAATCATGTATATTTAGTTATGACTGAGATGCTTGAGATAGCATAAATATTTGGACAGTTATATTCCAATTACATTTATCTAAAATGTGCTCGAAAAAACCCTTATGGATTTAAAATCAGTGCATATATGTAGTTTTTGTATTTTTACAAGAAAATCCCCAGACCGGATTTTTTTTTTTGCTGGTCATACATTGATTTGGTTTGTTTTATTGGTTTGAATGTTTTGCTTGAATGAGGTTGCTGAAATTGGCCTTTTCAGCCTTTAATATTTGGAAAGTGGATAGTAGTATGACATGTTGGCTCATCCTGACTGTCTCTTTATTTTAGAATGATTATCGACAGTTAGATGCTCTATTCAGAATGGTTTCATGAAATGATCCCGTTTCGCAAGACTTAGTCTGTAACTTTCATTTTGTGCATACATGCATTATACTTTCTCTGTTCTGATTTTGTCATTTCTTACATATTATTTTTGTCATCATATTTAATGCATTACAATTTGCCTACCTCAAATATTTCATCATCTTCAGTAATATCCAATCTAAAGTCGTAATATTCGTAGGTGTGGTTAAACATATGTATATTGTTGTCCGGATCTTGCCCCTGTCCATAGGCCACAGCCCGGACTGGTACCTGGGCGTATCCAGATACCGTCCGCCACTTTTGTCCTGCAACAAAGAGGCTAACATGAAGGGTGTTGCTAACAAGCAGGAGATGCTAACTCTCCCCGGGCACATGATCTCATCTATATTGGGGATTCACTTTGGTCTGGTCCATGCTGCCAATTTATCTGTTCTTAAATGATACTATTCAATTTGAGGACGTTTAAAATTTTACTTCTTTGTAGAATGTTTCTGGTGTATTTCTATAGTTTTGTTTTCTTCAAAGTTTTGTATGGCCATTGAATGTGATTTTCGTATCTAAATTTTGGGTTTTCATTGTATTTCACTCCATGATACACTACGTCTGTTTTAACTTTTTTAAAAGATACAAAGAAATCATAACAAATAAAATTCCTCTCTTTTTATGCAAGCCATTTTGTTCATGTGGATTTTTAGTTTCAGTATGAATGACAAATTTTCTAATAAATCATAAAATCTTACTTGTGAAGTAATAATCAAGAATAAAATTTGCCCCTATGATGGGCCAAGTGAGGCATGACTGCCAATGGTCCACGTCTATTCCCCTTATAGTTGTATTCCCCTTGTATACCTAAAAAGGAATGGAGGAAAGATTGATGGAAGATGGCGTCATCAACCATTATAGTACCATAGTCCCTATTGAAAGAATTGAAAAATTCTTACATGAAACAAAGCATCTTACAATATTCATTAAAGTATGTTCGATATTTCATACTATAGACTTTTCAGTTTACTAGTTCCTAATTATCAATAGCTTTTGTGTGATTCTGGAATTAATTTTTAGTTGTATGGCTTCAGGTAATGACCTATGGTAAAAGGAGAGAAAACTCTGTAGAATATTTTAGACCTGTACTTAACTTATCTAAATAGGAATTTGTCTGAATAGGAATACTAGTATCCTTGTCATTGGCATATTAATTACCTGTTTCTGGTATTGTCTAAATAGGAATACTTATATCCTTATGCAATTCTCATATTACATTTTGTACTTGTTTTTGTCTAAATAGGAATACTTGTATCCCTATGTCATTATCATATTACCTGTTATTGTTTGAATAGAAATACTAGTATCCTTATGTCATTATCATATTACCTGTTTTTTTGTCTAAATATGAATACTAATATACCTATGTCATTATCATATTACCTGCTTTTGTTTAAATAGGAATACCAGTATCCTTGTCATTATAATATTACCTGTTTTTTTTTTTTTTTTGTCTAAATAAGAATACTAATATCCTTATGCAATTATCTAATTTGATTAAACCAGATCTCTACGTGCTCCCAGTTTTGTTATGTCGCGTAAAATTGGGAGCATGTAGAGACATGGTTTTAATCAGATTGACAATTATCATATTACCTGTTTTTGTCTAAATAGAAATACTAGTATCCCAATGTCATTATCAAATTACCTGCTTTTCTCTAAGTAGAAATACTAGTATCCTTATGTCATTATCATATTACCTGCTTTTGTCTAAATAGGGATACTAGTATCCCTATGTCATTATCATATTATCTGTTTTTGTCTAACTAGAAATACTAGTATCCCTATGTCATTATCATATTATCTGCTTTTATCTAAATATGAATATTAGTTACCTATGTCATTATCATATTACCTGTTTTTGTCTAAATAGAAATACTAGTATCCCTATGTCATTATCATATTATCTGCTTTTATCTATATATATGAATATTAGTTACCTATGTCATTATCATATTACCTGTTTTTGTCTAAATAGAAATAGTAGTATCCTTATGTCATTATCATATTACCTGCTTTTGTCTAAATAGAAATACTAGTATCCCTATGTCATTATCATATTACCTGCTTTTGTCTGAATAGGGATACTATTAGACTTACTTTAGTATCATATAACATATGTTTGTCTTATTAGGAATACCAGTATCCTTACCTTATCGTATAACATGTTTTTGTCTTATTAGGAATACTAGTATCCCTACCTTATCATATAACATATGTTTGTCTATATAGAAATACTAGTAACCTAACCTTATCATATACATGTTGTAACATGTGTTTGTCTAATAAGGAATACTAGTATCCTTACCTTATCATATTACATGTGTTTGTCTAATAAGGAATACTAGTATCCTTACCTTATCATATTACATGTGTTTGTCTAATTAGGAATACTAGTATATTCTCATATTACCTGACCATTCGACTTCATAAAATGTAAAGCACCATTAGTGGTAAATGTGTGCACAGTTTTTCCAATTTCTTCATTTCCAAATAAGAAACTGTTGGTATCGTTCATTAAAACTGTGGTAGCACATAATTCATCTACAATACAGTAATACTACAATATAGATCAGAATTCATTGCCCTATATCTGAACAAACGCAAAATTGAATTACTAATATTGGACAATTGATGGAGTGTCGGAGAAATATATAATAATTCAATAATAAGTTTGTTTAATTGCTGCAACAATATCAAAAGCTTACGTCAAAGAATTTATTGGGAACATTTTTGAGAACAGACATGTATCAATATTCAAAAAAAAAAATTTCTGTATTAATATCTATTACCTTCCATTTTTGCTGACGAAAGTAGCTACTTGCTAATTAAACGAACAAAGAAAAAAATATGCTTTAAAAGTCCTTCATTTTCGGTACTTACTTTCTATAGTAAACAACTGGTTAACAGCATAATCAAATATATAAGTAACAGGCATCTGTCCCATCTGGGACATAATAAGTGTTGCTCGGTTATTCTCGCTGTCAAAATACTCCTGAGCCGACACTGAAGCTTTGTGTCCACGAAGATTAGCCTCTATCCTCGTCTGATAGGTAGGGGAATCAAACTGGGGGAACGGTGGATCTAAAGATAGATAATATGCATGAAACTTTTTTGTATCTTGTAAACAATATACGGTATGAAATGAAATGTGACATTTTTTCCGCTCTTTTCGACAAGTGTTTTCAGCGAGCAGAATATCCTCACGCTTTCTATCTTCCTTTTCGAGTTCAGTGGGCACATTACTTCGCCTTCGGTTCTAAAGTCAACTTTCGAGGTTTTTTAGTCCCCTACCGGGAGGCGACTCTCATTTTTTTGTTTTTGTTTTTGTTTGTTTGTTTGGTTTTTTTTTACTTTCAACCCGAAAGTTCCTGACTGGTGCACTGAATTGACCTTTTTTATGTAATTAGGTATTTGATCAATAGGGCTGGATTACCCTGTCTCCATTTATCAGATTGTCTTGAAATGAGCAACTGCTACAGTATGCTTTCCTATGTAAGAATGCATTTGATATAAAAAAAAAATTAAATCCATAATTATTGCATAAAAAGAATTTTTTTTGGAAAATTAAATCTTACCTGATGGGAGTTGTGATGTGTATTTATTACAATATGGAGGGGTTATTTGGGCGGCAGATCTATAGACGACCGATAAGGTCAATAACACACAAATCTGAAAATAAGTAAATGTTTATTTAATTGTAGTCTTGGATGTATAACCATCTAATTATTTTAGGAAATCAGGACAGAATTACATTTTAATTCTTTTTTTTAATTCATTTCGTTTTATTGTCTTTTTTTTTTTTTCATTTTTTTCTTGTTTTTTCTTGTTTTGGGTTTTTTCCTCCTCCTTTTTTCTGTTAAATTTTTTGTCTGATCAACTGTTTGACATAAACATTTTTGGGATTAACGATATGTACGATACGACATAAGTAAATAAAAAGTATAATTGTGTTATTGTATTATAGGACGCCAAGATGGTCACTATTGGTGTTGTAAAATCGGGAAAAAAATTACTTTCGATTATCGGAAACTATCGGAGGAGTACAATCGATATCACAATCGGAATAATCGGACTATTTTCTTGTTTAAAATTATTCAATGTTCTGTATCTTTTTAGAGTGAGAATACTCAGCGCTTATGATTTAAGAATCTGATTTTTATTTAAAATCATGGAAATAAACTAAATGATGAACATTTCTTGTTTTTAATAACAAAATCTTGAAGTTTGCTTGAGAAGGAAGGCCTTCTTTTTCTTTCTACAGCCAATATGGACCAAAATGACGGACTTCGTGTCAAAGTAACTTCAATAGCGACAATCGATTTTCAAAACCATTATCGATAGTCGGCGACTTTTTAAGTTTCAGCGACGATAACGGCAACATCGGCGACCATCGTTGCAACACTAGTCACTATAGAAGCTGAAATTCAACATCGCCATACATTTCATTTGCCCAACACAAAATTTGGAATCTCTCACTCTTGGTTATATAATATTTTGATATCAAGAAAATTCAAGATGCAACACTGAATTATTTTGGTTTTTTTTCAGCTTGAGGTACCACTGATGACGACTCAATATCCGAAACATGTACGTGTCTGCAAGGATGCACTGCATTCGGTAATCGTTGTATAACAGTTTGCTCTCCGTCAGAGGAGTTCGGACATTTCGTTTCGTAGGGTTTTCTTGTAAGTTTCGAATTTCGGTCAATGAATTCAGAGCTTTTCCTCTTGGCTTACTTGCTTTGTGATATCTTTCAATTTTTGTGATTTATATTGAAATAACGTAGTGTGGAGTGTTTCAAAATATTGTATGTGTCACGATTAAACACGTATCACATGTCATACCATTGGTTGTGACACACATCAATAAAATTATATCACCAGTCTGTGTTCTGAATCAGAATTTTGAAAAAGTCGAGACTGAAACTTGACACATTTTAATTTTCGGACAAACGAGCCTACTTGATACGTTAGAAAAAAATTGAAAAAATATAAATTATATAAATATTTTGTCCCGTTCGTAACGATTGGTTATTTTTCTCTCTCTTTTTTTTTTTTTTTTTTTTTCTTTTTTTTTTTTTTTTGAAAGATGATTATAGGTTTTATCTTGTGTACTTTATATTATTCTTTTCACTCCGTATGTGGCTAGTATCTGGAAAGGTATCGCATGAGCTCCATTGTTCTTTTTTCATCGGATTTACATTGCAAACAACAAACAGTCAATTTTACTCACAACAATTTTAAATTCACAAGAATTGAAAAATTAAAGATATCCATATATTACATATTATTTGATCTTACCTTACATAGATACATTATGCATATAGAGACTATCTTAAATCCATCACTGTAAACCACCATCAATACAGGGCCAGGAGCAGGGATGGCTTTGTGGTGATATGGGAAGGTTATCTAATCTACCCTGATTATAGTACACGTTAGAGATGTACTACTTTGTGGGTATTCTAAGTACTCAATATGTATACATAACTATACAATGTTATAACATGCAGATACAATCTGAATGTAAATCGCTAATGGACGTGCATTCTCTCAATATTACACCATTTCTTTTTAGTTTTACTTATAAAATAAAGACTTTTTTCAGGTTCACATACATGTATTTTATTTTTGTTCCTTATTATGACATTTCCACAGATGGGATGGGTTTAAAAGTTGAGCAAATGCTATAAGTTAATACATGTTCATGACGTCCCTCTATAACTGTGTATGACTGCTCTACATATTTTCCCAGAAAGTACATGAAGTAATTTTTTTTCACGCGTTCTACGTTTTTTTTTTTTTTAAAATCATACTGGTGGGGTATACACCAATAATCATATCAAGATACTTAACCTTCCCATGACTTGGTGTTTGATGTACATGTACATTGTTTGTATCTTTTTCAATTACTTATGAATTTTTTTGTCCAGAACGCCTCTCTCTAGCAGCAAAGTTTACTGGTGTAAAGCAGATGCACGTACCATCGGGTACCTACATCTCGTCATGGCGACAGGCGGTACCGATTCGTGTGTTTACATCCTTCAAAATCACTAAATAATACAGTTCATGTTGGATTTGTACAATATGAAGATAATGTTTAGATCAAGAAATGGTAATATGCATATGATCATAAAAATCGAGTTAGAACACTATATTTCAACCGATTCAAAATGACGATGATGTAGGTACCGGGCCTTCCTTGATTTAGGTACCACAAATCTTTGCTCAAATACTGGTACCTACTTCCTTGTCATTTTCATAATCTCAACATACACTGTACATTTTACGATCAATTTCGAAATTATGTAATTTCCAGCATTTATCCATACACAATCTTCACGTTGAGTGTCCGAATCCAGCATGCACTGTGTTGTTTATTGATATTGAAGGGTGTAAACATACGAATCGGCATCGCCTGTCTAGTCGCCATGACGGGACGTAGGTACCCGATGGTACGTGCATCTGCTTTACACCAGTGAAAGCATTTGTTTTTCTCAAAGTGCAATAGGACAGAGTGACAGGGATTTACCGCGTTTCCCTGTTGCTTGATGTAATATATAGCATGTGAGTGTGTATGATATGTACGTGTTTGTCTTGTCAATATGTATATATAATATAAATAATATGGAAAATATAAATTGGTCAGTTATTTTTTTCAACACCTTATCACACAGATTTCTAATGTATTGTCCGAAAAGCATGCATGGTATGGCATGACTGATGCTGTTCTTTCTTTGGATTTTGGTTCTGTTGATCTTTGTTTTTATATCTGTTACTATGGAAAATATAAATTTGTCAATTATTTTTTTCAACACCTTATCACACAGATTTCTAATGTATTGTCCGAAAAGCATGCATGGTATGGCATGACTGGTGCTGTTCTTTCTTTGGATTTTGGTTCTGTTGATCTTTGTTTTTTGTCTACAAGGATGTTTACATGTCCCCCTCTTTTTCCCCCTTACCAAGTGGAACCCTCTGCGGCGTTTTTATCCACTAGCATATAGTTTTCATGTTATCCACGAGACAGTGCAAAATGTCATGTACTCCAATATTGTCTGTTTAACAAGTAAAAGCATGTGAATTTTTCGAATTTAATATAATCATCATATCAAAATAATTTTTCAAAATTATTCCATTAAGAAATCGTGATTCAATTAACAAGTTCTAAGCATGATTTTTCATACAATGTACATGTATATATATACAGCAAACGGCGTTTCTTATTTACATATAGTAATGAAGGATGGTTTAAGTGAAACGTGAAGCTTATTAATGCATGACTAGATTTTTATTTTTGTATTTGGCATACACATACATATTTATTTTTGTATTTGCATACACATACATATTTCGTTAGGTATTTCAAAACAAACACATAATCAACATGTACAAATATGTACTTTAAAATATTAGAGATTGCTTTGGATTGAAATTTCACTTTAAATTATAAGAAGGGAATCATTTGTCTGAAAAAGATCCAACCACTCGAATTTTTTAGAGAATGGTGGGGTAAGGGTGCGGTTGGGACAAGTAAGACACTTCTTACCGAAGTCTTCGTGAACCCCTACCTACAATCCCATTGTGTGGTATACTGCGTCCTGTTTCACAAAAAAATCTTACGAAATTTTTCGGGAATTTTCGTAACTTTTGATCCCTTTGTTCTTTTGATCATGATTAACTTAAATTAGCACACTTTTGTTTCTTAATTCCTACTCCATATATAGAAATTGTATAAGAAAACATAATTCAAACTTAATTGAAATATTTTAAAACTTCTTATTCAATGACGGAGAATTTTTGTGAAATTGGGCACTGGTTTTAAACACATATTATTGTTACACAAAATAATGTAATTTCAAATTGGTTTGCATCTAAATATTATGATACATTGTACATTGATACCTTTTTTTCAAAAATAAAAGAAAAGGAGAAAAGCAACAATAAACAGCTGATGAATCATGTGAGCAAATTATAAAGCCAAAGTCCATTTACAGCAACGATTAATATCAAAATAATCCTAAACAAGATTTATGAAGAATATAAATATACATGTGAAATTAAGCCAGCAAAATGTCATTAGCCACTCCACACTTGCGCTCCCCTCTGCCACCAACATGGACGGACTTACACTTGAAGATGATGTTCTTCTGTCATGTTCTGATACATTTTGAGTTCTCGTTTAGCTGTTGACAATGTACGTACTAGAATGATTTTTAGCATCTTCGTCATCATAATCATAAAATCCGTTAGAGTTTTTCTCCATCACTGGTTCCTTTGAGAAATGTTCCTTGCTGAATCCATTTACAGTCTTAGGGTCCTGCTTCAGAGTCTCAGATTGGCGATGTCTGGAAATTGATGAAAACAAAATATATTAAATAGTATTTGCAAACTCATGTGCGTATCCAAAAGGAGGACGATGGAGGAGGTTCGAAATTTCCAAATGTTTTATCATTATTTTTAAATGAACACGAACTGTGTTGAGCCCTCACCCACTCCCATTCTAGTTCCGAAACAAGTTTTATATTTCGGGGGTTCATCCCCCAACTTGCGAACTATGCAGGGGCGGATCCAAAACCCCATCTGCCGGGGGGGGGGCACATACAATATTTGATGGGAATCACCTGCGAGGCCCGAAGGGCCGAGTGGGGGGTGGAGGGAGTTCCCCCTCCCATTGGTGAGGGTTCGGGGCCTCCCCCCCCCCGAGAAAATTTTGAAAAAAATGAAGCAATTTGGTGGCATTTGAAGCGTATTTGAACTGAATTTAGAAGGGATTAGGCGCGCATGATTCAGTCAGAGTCAGAAATATTAAAAATTTTCGACATTTTCTGATGCTGTATTCTTTTTGAACGGCATGTAGTCAGCATGTTCAGGATTTCTTAAGGAAATTGGCGGATCAAGAAAAGTTTTGAAAGGACAGGGAGGTAAGCCCATTGGGGGTGTTCAGTCGTAAATTCACGTAAAATTATAGGGGAAAAATCAGCCGCGTTTTTTTTTTTTTTTTTTTTTTTGCAAATTCATGGCGGGACCTGACCCCCTAACCATCACTCTAGACCCGCGCTTATTTTGTTTGTCAATTTTTGTAAGGTAAAGAAAATATTTCCTTGACAAACAAGAGATCACGGGTGCCTCATTCCCTGCATCGTCCAAATAGAATTTAGATTTATAATTATTTAATGGCAATTCAATTCTAACAGTAAGGAAAATATGCATCATTAATTTTTCACTATTTGCAAAATACTTGGAGGTAGCCGGTCCAAATCTGGGCAAAATTTTAATTGTCCATTTCAAGAACATTGATCATGAAGTCAATTTTAAAGTGATCTTAAAATGTAAAAATTTACAGAAGGTCATATCAAAGATTTGGTATTTTATGCCTTGCATATGACTGAACATTATTCCCGAATCATCCCTCAAATGAAGGAATCCGATATGAACATCGTCGCCGTACAGACGATGGACATTGTTATCTATTCCCGAAAAAAAATTTGGAATTTTATTTCAAATCGGTGGTTCCTGGGGTGTTTTCGGGCTATATTTCTGACTAATTTCATTAATCTATTTCGGAAACAGTTGTTTAATGCCTTCAAAAGCATGTCATAAGTGCCCGTGCCCCTCCCCGGCTAAATCCGCCACTGCTATGGAAATGGGTAAAATTCTAAAGAACAAAATTTCTTTTCATCATACGAGTTTGAGAATCTATGAAAACAACCGGTGTATTATATATTATCACGATTATGGTGAAGAAGTTACAGGTGTTTGGGCAAGGAGAGAGATGGCTAGCGCTAAGAGTTACATAACCCTTCATCGAGGAGATCATGGTCAGTGCACGCAGCGGTCATTCCCTTTAACTGACCAATTAAAAACCTTTGTTTTGTTTACACTCGCGTCATCACTAGCGAGGTACCAGCCGTGGGAATTTCTATGTAATGCTTGGGATATAAATCTGTCGTCGCAGGGACAGAATGTTTGTGTTATCCAAAATTAGATGTGACAAATTGCACGTTTTTCAAACAGTTAGCGATTAATTAATTGACAGATAAAGTATGAAAGGCGATTTCTCATTGTTGTGCTTGTTTTCGTGTGGAATTTACTTTACTGGACGCAGTGATCAAAACTTTACATTCTTTCGCACAGGAATTTTTATCGTGCAAAAACGCAATATTTAGCCTTTTATTGAAATGTACAAAGGAAATAAAGTTTTTTTCTGGAAGTGCATTTTCGGTGTGCAGACCTGTGAGAAGAAATTGAGAAAGCGCGTTCTTGATTTGGAATTTAATATGCCTTCGATAGAATGACATGGAAAGAGAATAACTTGCGTGAGAAATTGGAAAAAAAGGAATTGTGTGAAAACTCAAAATTTGCCGAAAGGATAAAATTAATTTTTATTGGAATTATTTCATTGCCAGTAACGGATTTACGGGTGCGGAGGGGATGGTTCCCCTATCCGGAAATTTAACCCTATTTTGACAATTTTCGATCAAAATTCTGCTCCTCGACACTTATTCTCTATTTGAAAGAAATATGAAGAAATACTTTTACACATAGATATAAGAACTATTTCTTACTTATACACTTAATAATAACAGTTACTCCTTTCAAGATATCAAAATTATTTCAAAAATATCGAATCTATTTGTATTACATTTTACTTACTTTATGTTTTTAAAACATGTTTAATATGGTGCAAACTTTTGTACTATACGATGGTAAAAAGGATTATTTTGGAATAGGGTAATTTTTTTCGAACACTAATTGGCGATTTTTTTTCAGTTAAACTGTTTTTAGCTCTACTGGTCTCTGACCAGTCGAGCTTATGCGATGCCCGTCGTCCGGCGTCCGTCCGTCTGTCCATCCGTCCGTCCGTAAACAATTCTTGTGCTCGCGACTCCTCTGAAACCATAGGAGATAGAAAGCTAATTCTTTTTGCATCTTTCTTGGTATGTGGTCTAGTTGTGCACCTGACATTTGGTTTCAGCCCCTAACCCCCAGGGTCTTAGAAAATGGGCGTGGTCATGAAAATCTATGAAATCTTGTGCTCGCAACTCCTCTGACACTATAAATGATAGAGACTTCATTTTTTTTGCAATATGATGGGTCTGTGGTCTAGTTGTGCACCTGATATTTTGTTTGAGTCCCTGACCCCCAGGGTCTTAGAAAATGGGTGTGGTCATTTTTTCCTATAAAATTCTATGTAATCTTGTGCTCGCAACTCCTCTTACATTGTAAATGATAGAGACTTCATTCTTTTTGCAATATGATGGGTCTGTGGTGTAGTTGTGCACCTGATATTTTGTTTGAGTCCCTTTCCCCCATGGTCTTAGAAAATGGGTGTGGTCATTTTCTCCTATAAAATTCTATGTAATCTTGTGCTCGCAACTCCTCTAACACTATAAATGATAGAGACTTCATTCTTTTTGCAATATTATAGGTCTGTAGTCTAGTTGTGCACCTGATAATTTGTTTGAGCCCCTGACCCCCAGGGTCTTAAAAAATTGGTGTGGTCATTTTCTTCTATATAACTCTATGTAATCTTGTGCTCCCAACTCCTCTGACATTATAAATGATACAGACTTCATTATTTTTGCAATATGATGGGTCTGTGGTCTAGTTGTGCACCTGATATTTTGTTTGAGTCCCTTACCCCCAGGGTTTTAGAAAATGGGTGTGGTCATTTTCTCCTATATAAATCTATGTAATCTTGTGCTCGCAACTCCTCTAACACTATAAATGATAGAGACTTTATTCTTTTAAGAAATGACTGTCTTACTTTTGGTGTTCATGGGTGTATAATTCTGGTTGGACACGTGCAAATTCCGTGAATCGCGAAGCGATTCTCGGAAAATTTGCACGTGTCCAACCAGAATTATACACCCATGAACACCAAAAGTAAGACAGTCATTACTTATATTTACATTTATTCTAAATATCGGTCATTTTTATTTGCATGCACTTCGCATATTTTGCCTGTTTTAGTGTGAAATGTATTTGAACGTTGGTAAATTCTCTCTACATGCAAAACTTGCACGTGAGCAACCTAAGTTATTGGAATATAATTCTAGTTGCCTAATGGGCGTTTAACATGGGGAATCTACTAGTAATGTAAATATTTTGCAATATGATAGGTCTGTAGTCTAGTTGTGCACCTGATAAATTGTTTGAGCCCCTGACTTTCAGGGTCTTAAAAAATGGGTGTGGTCATTTTCGTCTATATAACTCTATGTAATCTGGTGCTCCCAACTCCTCTGACATTATAAATGATAGAGACTTCATTATTTTTGCAATATGATGGGTCTGTTGTCTAGTTATGCACCTCATATTTTATTTTAGCCCCTGACCCCCAGGGTCTTAGAAAATGGGTGTGGTCATTTTCTCCTATATAACTCTATGCAATCTTGTGCTCGCAACTCCTCTGACATTATAAATGATAGAGACTTCATTCTTATAGCAATATGATTGGTCTGTTGTCTAGTTGTGCACCTGATATTTTATTTTAGCCCCTGACCCCAGGGTCTTAGAAAATGGGTGTGGTCATGTTCTCCTATATAACTCTATGTAATCTTGTGCTCGCAACTCCTCTGACATTATAAATGATAGAGACTTCATTCTTATAGCAATATGATTGGTCTGTTCTCTAGTTGTGCACTTCATATTTTGTTTTAGCCCCTGATCCCCAGGGTCTTAGAAAATGGGTGTGGTCATTTTCTCCTATATATGTCTATGTAATCCTGTGCTCGCAACTCCTCTGACACTACCTTGTATAAATGATGGAAACTTCATTCTATTTGCAATATGATTGGTCTGTGGTCTTTTTGTGCACCGGATATTTTGTTTGAGTCCCTTACCCCCATGGTCTTAGAAAATGGGTGTGGTCATTTTCTCCTATAAAATTCTATGTAATCTTGTGCTCGCAACTCCTCTAACACTATAAATGATAGAGACTTTATTCTTTTTGCAATATTATAGGTCTATAGTCTAGTTGTGCACCTGATAATTTGTTTGAGCCCCTGACCCCCTAGGGTCTTAGAAAATGGGTGTGGTCATTTTCGTCTATATAACTCTATGTAATCTGGTGCTCCCAACTCCTCTGACATTATAAATGATAGAGACTTCATTATTTTTGCAATATGATGGGTCTGTGGTCTAGTTGTGCACCTGATATTTTGTTTGAGTCCCTTACCCCCAGGGTTTTAGAAAATGGGTGTGGTCATTTTCTCCTATATAAATCTATGTAATCTTGTGCTCGCAACTCCTCTAACACTATAAATGATAGAGACTTTATTCTTTTAAGAAATGACTGTCTTACTTTTGGTGTTCATGGGTGTATAATTCTGGTTGGACACGTGCAAATTCCGTGAATCGCGAAGCGATTCTCGGAAAATTTGCACGTGTCCAACCAGAATTATACACCCATGAACACCAAAAGTAAGACAGTCATTACTTATATTTACATTTATTCTAAATATCGGTCATTTTTATTTGCATGCACTTCGCATATTTTGCCTGTTTTAGTGTGAAATGTATTTGAACGTTGGTAAATTCTCTCTACATGCAAAACTTGCACGTGAGCAACCTAAGTTATTGGAATATAATTCTAGTTGCCTAATGGGCGTTTAACATGGGGAATCTACTAGTAATGTAAATATTTTGCAATATGATAGGTCTGTAGTCTAGTTGTGCACCTGATAAATTGTTTGAGCCCCTGACTTTCAGGGTCTTAAAAAATGGGTGTGGTCATTTTCGTCTATATAACTCTATGTAATCTGGTGCTCCCAACTCCTCTGACATTATAAATGATAGAGACTTCATTATTTTTGCAATATGATGGGTCTGTTGTCTAGTTATGCACCTCATATTTTATTTTAGCCCCTGACCCCCAGGGTCTTAGAAAATGGGTGTGGTCATTTTCTCCTATATAACTCTATGCAATCTTGTGCTCGCAACTCCTCTGACATTATAAATGATAGAGACTTCATTCTTATAGCAATATGATTGGTCTGTTGTCTAGTTGTGCACCTGATATTTTATTTTAGCCCCTGACCCCAGGGTCTTAGAAAATGGGTGTGGTCATGTTCTCCTATATAACTCTATGTAATCTTGTGCTCGCAACTCCTCTGACATTATAAATGATAGAGACTTCATTCTTATAGCAATATGATTGGTCTGTTCTCTAGTTGTGCACTTCATATTTTGTTTTAGCCCCTGATCCCCAGGGTCTTAGAAAATGGGTGTGGTCATTTTCTCCTATATATGTCTATGTAATCTTGTGCTCGCAACTCCTCTGACACTACCTTGTATAAATGATGGAAACTTCATTCTATTTGCAATATGATTGGTCTGTGGTCTTTTTGTGCACCGGATATTTTGTTTGAGTCCCTTACCCCCATGGTCTTAGAAAATGGGTGTGGTCATTTTCTCCTATAAAATTCTATGTAATCTTGTGCTCGCAACTCCTCTAACACTATAAATGATAGAGACTTTATTCTTTTTGCAATATTATAGGTCTATAGTCTAGTTGTGCACCTGATAATTTGTTTGAGCCCCTGACCCCCTAGGGTCTTAGAAAATGGGTGTGGTCATTTTCGTCTATATAACTCTATGTAATCTGGTGCTCCCAACTCCTCTGACATTATAAATGATAGAGACTTCATTATTTTTGCAATATGATGGGTCTGTGGTCTAGTTGTGCACCTGATATTTTGTTTGAGTCCCTTACCCCCAGGGTTTTAGAAAATGGGTGTGGTCATTTTCTCCTATATAAATCTATGTAATCTTGTGCTCGCAACTCCTCTAACACTATAAATGATAGAGACTTTATTCTTTTAAGAAATGACTGTCTTACTTTTGGTGTTCATGGGTGTATAATTCTGGTTGGACACGTGCAAATTCCGTGAATCGCGAAGCGATTCTCGGAAAATTTGCACGTGTCCAACCAGAATTATACACCCATGAACACCAAAAGTAAGACAGTCATTACTTATATTTACATTTATTCTAAATATCGGTCATTTTTATTTGCATGCACTTCGCATATTTTGCCTGTTTTAGTGTGAAATGTATTTGAACGTTGGTAAATTCTCTCTACATGCAAAACTTGCACGTGAGCAACCTAAGTTATTGGAATATAATTCTAGTTGCCTAATGGGCGTTTAACATGGGGAATCTACTAGTAATGTAAATATTTTGCAATATGATAGGTCTGTAGTCTAGTTGTGCACCTGATAAATTGTTTGAGCCCCTGACTTTCAGGGTCTTAAAAAATGGGTGTGGTCATTTTCGTCTATATAACTCTATGTAATCTGGTGCTCCCAACTCCTCTGACATTATAAATGATAGAGACTTCATTATTTTTGCAATATGATGGGTCTGTTGTCTAGTTATGCACCTCATATTTTATTTTAGCCCCTGACCCCCAGGGTCTTAGAAAATGGGTGTGGTCATTTTCTCCTATATAACTCTATGCAATCTTGTGCTCGCAACTCCTCTGACATTATAAATGATAGAGACTTCATTCTTATAGCAATATGATTGGTCTGTTGTCTAGTTGTGCACCTGATATTTTATTTTAGCCCCTGACCCCAGGGTCTTAGAAAATGGGTGTGGTCATGTTCTCCTATATAACTCTATGTAATCTTGTGCTCGCAACTCCTCTGACATTATAAATGATAGAGACTTCATTCTTATAGCAATATGATTGGTCTGTTCTCTAGTTGTGCACTTCATATTTTGTTTTAGCCCCTGATCCCCAGGGTCTTAGAAAATGGGTGTGGTCATTTTCTCCTATATATGTCTATGTAATCCTGTGCTCGCAACTCCTCTGACACTACCTTGTATAAATGATGGAAACTTCATTCTATTTGCAATATGATTGGTCTGTGGTCTTTTTGTGCACCGGATATTTTGTTTGAGTCCCTTACCCCCATGGTCTTAGAAAATGGGTGTGGTCATTTTCTCCTATAAAATTCTATGTAATCTTGTGCTCGCAACTCCTCTAACACTATAAATGATAGAGACTTTATTCTTTTTGCAATATTATAGGTCTATAGTCTAGTTGTGCACCTGATAATTTGTTTGAGCCCCTGACCCCCTAGGGTCTTAGAAAATGGGTGTGGTCATTTTCGTCTATATAACTCTATGTAATCTGGTGCTCCCAACTCCTCTGACATTATAAATGATAGAGACTTCATTATTTTTGCAATACGATGGGTCTGTGGTCTAGTTTGGCACCTGATGTTTTGTTTGAGTCCCTTACCCCCAGGGTTTTAGAAAATGGGTGTGGTCGTTTTCTCCTATATAACTCTATGTAATCTTGTGCTCGCAACTCCTCTAACACTATAAATGATAGAGACTTTATTCTTTTTGCAATATGATAGGTCTGTAGTCTTGTTGTGCACCTGATAAATTGTTTGAGCCCCTGACTTCCAGGGTCTTAAAAAATGGGTGTGGTCATTTTCGTCTATATAACTCTATGTAATCTTGTGCTTGCAACTCCTCTGACATTATAAATGATAGAGACTTCATTCTTTTTGCAATATGATGGGTCTATGGTGTAGTTGTGCACCTGATATTTTGTTTGAGCCCCTGGTCCCAGGGTCTTAGAAAATGGGTGTGGTCATTTTCTCCTATATAACTCTGTTATCTTGTGCTCGCAACTCCTCTGACACTATAAATGATAGAGACTTCATTCTTTTTGCAATATGATGGGTCTATGGTGTAGTTGTGCACCTGATATTTTGTTTGAGTCCCTTACCCCCAGGGTTTTAGAAAATATGTGTGGTCTTTTTCTTTTATATAACTCTATGTAATCTTGTGCTCGCAACTCCTCTGACATTATAAATGATAGAGACTTTATTCTTTTTACAATATGATTGGTCTGTTGTCTAGTTGTGCACCTCATATTTTATTTTAGCCCCTGACCCCCAGGGTCTTAGAAAATGGGTGTGGTCATTTTCTCCTATATATGTTTATGTAATCCTGTGCTCGCAACTCCTCTGACACTATAAATGATGGAAACTTCATTCTATTTGCAATATGATTGGTCTGTTGTCTAGTTGTGCACCTCATATTTTGTTTTAGCCCCTGACCCCCAGGGTCTTAGAAAATGGTTGTGGTCATTTTCTCCTATATATGTCTATGTAATCCTGTGCTCGCAACTCCTCTGACACTATAAATGATGGAAACTTCATTCTATTTGCAATATGATTGGTCTGTGGTCTTTTTGTGCATCCATATTTTGTTTGAGCCCCTGACCCCAGGGTCTTAGGAAATGGGTGTGGTCATTTTCTCCTAGTATATAACTGTTTGTAATGTTGTGCTCGCAACTCCTCTGACACTATTTTTGATTTAGGCTTTGTTCTTTTTGCGATATGATGGATCTGTGTTCTTGTTGTGCATCTGATATTTTGTTTGAACCCCTGATCCCCAGGGTCTTAGAAAATGGGTGTGTTCATTTTCTCCTATATACTTGTGCTCTCAACTCTTCAAAGCTAATAATGAATGAGAGTTGTTGTAATTCTTAATGCAATATGATGGATCTGTAGTTTTGTTATGTCATTGATAGTTCATTTGAGCTAGCAGTCCCTGGCCCCTAGGATCTTGGAAAATGGGTGCTGCATTCTTTTTTTAAATACTTAATATTGGATATTATGAAATATATGTGTGATATTCTAGTTGCAGTCTATTGGATATGTTGTTTTGTTGTGCTACTTTAATTTGTAAGAACGCCTGCTCCCTATGGTCTTAAAAAATTGAAATTAATATGTATGTGTATGTATCTTATTCACTTGTCAATGAGTAAATAAAAAAACAAATCGAAAACAAAAACAACCAGGAGAGCTACAGTCTCGTCAGAGACTTCTGGTCTACATTAAATTTAATAGTTATGACAGGTTATGTCGTAAGTTTCAAAGGAGCTGTTAAGATAAGAGCTTGATTTAGCCCTGAAATGATCAAATCTCATGCGCCGCCCTTCAATTTCAGATAAAAAGTTGTCGGGATTAAGATATAAAGTATTAGAGGAATCCTAGTAAATAGATTTGGTGAAAGATGGATTGAAGAGGCAGGGGTACCGATGAGAGAAACCCTCAAATATCGAGCGAAAATTCACAAAAAATACATTAGTTTAAATTACACAAATTTGATGTGTATATTATATTTCTCTACCTTTAATTTCAAACTTGGAAAAGTGAAATTAACCTTGAGGTAATTATATCTGACCGGCAAAAACCGGAATCCGAAACCGGAATCGGAAACTATTTCGTATTATCAGCCACATATGTAGCTGCAAATTTCTAGTTAGTCCACTACCGGCTCGCCGGAGGGGACTTACAGTTTCCATCCCGTTTATCTGTCTGTCGTCCGTCTGTCCGTCTTTCTGTCACACTTTAGTTCTCCGAACTTTTTTTTCGCTGTTGTTGCATATAATGAACTCATTTTTGGTATGTGGTCTATCTCAATGTGATACAGATCAAGATTGAGTTTGGATTCGATTGACCTATTTTTACAAGAGTTATGGTCCTTGGACTAAGCAATTTTATGAAATTTTCAGTTTTCCGGACTTTTCTTCGGTTCTATTGCAGATATCGAATTGATATTTGGTATATGAATACATCTGAGTGTGATACAGATCAAGATTGAGTTTGGTATCGATTGACCTAATTCTACAAGAGTTATGGCCCTTGGACTTAGCAAATTTCATGAAATTTTCAGTTTCCGGGCATTTAGTCGGTTCTATTGCAGATATCAAAGTGTTTTTTTGTTATTTGAATACATCTGGTACAGATCAAGTTTGAGATTGGTTTTGATTGACCTAATTTAACAAGAGTTATGGTCCCTAGACTTAACAAATTTCATGATTTTTTTCCCAGTTTACAGGACTTTTCGTCGGTTTTATTGCAAATATCAAACTGTTTTTTGGTATATGAATACAACTTCGTGTGATACAGATCAAGTTCGAGTTTGCATTCGATTGACCTAAATTTACAACAGTAATGGCCCTTGGACTTAGCAAATTTCATGAAATTTTCAGTTTTCCGGAATTTTCTTGGCTGTTATTGCAGTTAATGAACTGATTTTTGGTATGAAGATATAGTATAATGTGATGCAGATCAAATTCAACATTGGTTTTAATTGACTAATTTTCACAAGAGTTGTGGTCCTTGGACTTAGCAAATTTCATGAAATTTTCAATTTTCCTTGGCTGTTGTTTTAGATATTGAACTTATTTCTTGTATGCCGGTAGGGGACCTATATCGCTTGCGATTTTCGTGTTTTTCCTTCCTAACGGTTAAATATTTGATCGGAACACACTCTGAATAGTGTGATGGTATTTTAAAAAAGAAAAATTGCAAGTTTAATTTAATTTAATTTAATTTAATTTTAGTTTGATTCTTAAATAGTCATCAATCCCCCCCCCCCTTTTTTTTTTGTTTTTCTCTGAATCGAAAGGGGGGGGGGGGGGCAATGTTGTAGAAGAACTTTTTCCGTTTTCCCTTTATTTCCATTGGAAAAACGCTTATTTTGACCCAAAATCGGTCTTATTTTGAATAATTTATCCAGCCTGACACTGACAGAAGATTCATATCTGGACCTAGTAACTGCTTATTTTTACCGATAAAAATCGAAATTTTTGCATTTTGAAATTTCGACTTTTCTGGGCAGATTTTACGCCTTATCTTAACAGCTCCTTCACCTTTGACCCCATATCTTGGGTGTACCGATTAACCCTCATTACCCCAGTTATACATTGAGTATACTTTGTGTGGCAGGAACGGGTACCGTGCCCGGATAGCTCTGTGGGTACGATCGTTTGCCTTGATAGCAGAAAGTCTTAGGTTCGACTCCGGTCCCGGTCATACCTTTTCCTCTCCTGTTACACTTGAAATGATTTATATTAGATCCACTGACATGATAAATTTACAACTTGTTGAAATACATGATATACGACAGAGCTTACTTACCTATAAGTCCTTACGGCGATCAGCACAGAGATTAAGATGATGATAATAATGGCCAACACACCCAATCCGATGGCAAGGTATATCCACCACTCCTTTAAAACAAGAAAAATATTCAAATGCCGTTATTATTTATCACGCCTCGTAGCAATTTCTGCCAATGACGTCGCAGTATGATGGTCACGCGGTGTCCTACCTTGACGCTGAGATAGGTCACTAAGTTTTTTAAAAACGTCAAAAATTACAAATAATTCGTTACGAAATTACGGAAGCCCGTCAGTGCCAAATATGAAAAATAAAAAAAAAGGAAGGAAATGAGAAATATATTTAGGAAAATTAGAAATAGCTTAAGGAAAATGAGAAATGAATTGAAGGAAAATGAGAAATATATTTAGGAGAATGAAAAATAAATTTAGGAAAATAAGAAATATATTTAGGAAAATGAAAAATAAATTTAGGAGAATAAGAAATGTATTTATGAAAATGAAAAATAAATTTAGGAAAATGAGAAATATATTTAGGAGAATGAAAAATTAATTTAATTTCGGAAAATGAGACATATATTTACAGATGGTGGAATGTGGAAACATTTCACTAGCCCTTAGCCACTCCCCGAATATAAAAGAGATAAACTCTTTCTTGTGTCCCCGCTGCTTGATTATTTTACATGATCAAGATGCATGGTAAATGTACATACGTATATATAATGTAACATAGTTGGCGAGCCAACCGGCCACTTGTCAAAGTTATAATGTTAAGGCTCGCTCTCTGTGATAAATTCGTTATAGGGTAAGTTCCCGTCATACTATCTACTCAAAGCAGGTATTTAAATACGTAGAACTAGGGGGTTCGGCTTACGGCCTCACACCCCCCCCCTAATCCCCCATTTTAACGCCTACTTTGAATGGGGCTCTTGCGTAGGAAGTATGACAGGGACTAACCCTATAACTAATACTATATTTCGTAGTCCTCGGCCCGTACACGTACATGTGCTATGCAGCTTATAACTTGAAACATACACTGCTCAAAAAATTTAAAGGAGCGATTTTCCCATTGTAATTTAATGGTACATCGTTCGTAATATCTTTTGGGATATGCAAGGCTACATCATTAAGTTTTATCATTGGTATATGGTTAATCTGTTCAATACAGACATTGGTAACGAAGAAATGACCATGAAATATGTCTTAATACATTTATGTTCATCACATAGAATAAGCAGCTGCAAACATGTGTGATATGAAAGTAGAAACCTTGCTCCCTTAAATTTTTTGAGCAGTGTATTTTAACCCCTTGCTCCTTGTCTCGATTTCTGTTGTAAAATAAGAGTTATCTTTCTTAGCTACAGTACTTTTAAAAATCACATGTATAGACTAAGAGTTACCTTTCTTATTTATTTGTGTCCTGATCAAATATCACCAAATGATCAAAACCTTGATATAACCAGGTAAACTTCTTCCATATCATCTCAATATTGATCTTAAGAGGTCAAAGGTCAACCCTTAGGGCCTATTTACATATTTTTGACACCATGTCATCTGATTGACATTCAACTGACAAGTATTTGTCAGCCGAAATAGCTCAGTTGGGAGAGCGTTAGACTGAAGATCTAAAGGTCCCTGGTTCAATCCCGGGTTTCGGCACGGACTAGCCCCGGCGGCTGACATTTTTTCTTTTTCCAAGCATGTCGGGTTGAATACTTATTTTTATCCAATATCGATTTACATCTTCTTATTTTTCTCCAATATCAATTCACAAATTAACATCACATGAGCAACCAAATCAATTATTGGAGTTAACGAGTCAAATGACAACATTAGTAAGAGGTAAGAGACTTTAAAATCCAAAATAATCAAAAACACAATGTTTCCTCATATTGACTATTTTTTATCAGAGAAACCAATAAGGAACATTTAGGTTTATATGATCATGATAAAATAACATAAATTTCAACTAAATTTCCTTTAAGTGATGCTTTATAGACAGAAAGACACTCAAAGAAATCAAAAGTATGAATATTTCCAAAAATGACAAAGTGCACTTTTACAATAAGGACATCGCTAATCTTTGGCACAAGTGAGTAATTTACCAAATAAGCTAGACGAAATGTTATATTTGAACGTTTGAAGGCAAACTAGATATAATGAAATGTCCATCTCTGATACTAGAGAACAGCCTTCTGGTCGGAAATGTCTAAATGCGATGAGTCAGGCATGCGCGTATAGGATAATTACAAATAAATACTAGGTACTTAGTAATTCTTATCGGTGGTACTTTAAATAAAAGTAGACGAAAAAATTTAGTGTGACGCCCTCTCGTTTTTGACAATATCAGAGTCTCTGAAATGTCCTTTTCACCTCCTCGTCAATCAAACGAGAATATAATGTACGTATTTCATCTACCATAGAATGTTTCCTTACTACAAAAATTGTCTTTATTTGCTACTGATTCCTCAGTAAAAGAAGATAAAAATCCTTCATTTTTCCTGTCATACTTCCTACTAAAAGCCGGTAGGTGTGTAAATTTAGGGGGCTAAGGCCGAATGCCGAACCCTTATGCATATTTACACACCTACTTTGAGTACAAAGTATGAAAGGAGCAAACCCTATAACGAATTTATCATGTCGAGAATGATTGTCTAACGTTATATTTGTATTATTTTACATTTGAATAAGGACCTACTTCAGCGTCAAAGTAGGACACCGAGTGACCGCCATACTGCGTCGTCATTGGCTGAAATTAGTACGAGGCTTGATACTGGTCAATAAATGTATTTACTTATTTGTGTATTTTGTGTTACAGTAATATTGTTAATAAAGGAAAAACTGCATATGCTCCTTGTATTATGTCATTATTGTCAAAATGCACAATAAATTATCATCGAAACACTTCAGTCAAATTTGAATCAAAGCCCCGGGCCCTCAAATTCTTCTCTTCGATTCATATATTGGAATTACGTGTAAACGAATTGAAGATACCGGGAAAACTAATTCAGAAATTGATTAAAGTTGTTGTCAAGTTTGAAAAATAAGTCCAGAAAATGAGTGTTTGTACTTCAATATATATTACAAGTTACGCCTAAAACTTACAAAATATCTGCAATCTTGCCTTAAGCTTTAGACTGATATTTATATAAATTTTGTGTATTGTGAAAAGCTCTCTCGTTTTGATAGACAACAAAAATAATCGGATATCCCGAGTTCTGAGATTATTCATCCCAATTCATAAAAACCAAATTCAAGGAATTGTTGTCCCTCTTTTGGGTGTTTGTCTTTAACATGTTGAAAGAATTGCTCGCAGAAGACCCCCCACCTTCATCTCTAATCTCATGTATGACCACAATTCAAAATCGGAAAATAGGTAAAACTCAAAGTTCAAGATCAAAAGATTACTGTAAACTGTTGGTACATATGGAAAGGTCTTGTGACAAGGAATGCACAAGGGTCATGGTTAAAGGTTTTTGATAGTAGGTCAAACTCCAAGGTCAAGGTCAGAAGGTCGAAAATTTTGGTATCCACACGAAGGTCTTGTCACAAGGGATACACATGTGAAATATGAAAGTCCTGTCACTTAAACCAAAGTTATGGTAAATATGTATAAGCTTTTCAATAGTTGGTCAAACCCCAAGGTCAATATCCAATATTTTAGTTTCCATGGAAAGGTCTTGTCACAAGAAGTTCACATGTGAAATACAATTTAAAATTGTGGTCAAGGTTTAAAAAAAAAAAGGTCAAGGTAACAAGGTTAAAAATCATGGTATCCATGGAAGGTCTTGTCACAAAGAATAAACATGTGAAATATGGAAGCCCTATTACTTATCATTCAAAAGTTATGCCTAAGGTTAAATTTTGTGACTGACATACGGACGGACGAACCGGTTTTAATGTTCCCGCAATAATTGGTCATGTATATTTCTAAGTTGTACTATCATATACTGTCTTGCTCATCCACCTATGTCTTTGAGCTTCATAAAACCCAACTGACCGTTTCTAGTCATGACGCATTATAAGCAGAACTTAAAATCACAATGTAGATGAAGACTTTATGAAAGAGAAGCAGATCTCCAAAGGAATAAACGACTATTAAAACAATAATAAAACTAGAACTGCCCTACAGCGCGAATACTCCTTTCCGTCTTGTACATACGTTACTTAATTAAGCCTCTTATCACATTTACAAAATGTTCTTATAGACAATTTCAGACTATTGCGAGGATCATCTATAGGAAATAAATACACTCAGGTCTCCAAAAGAATAATTGGACTATAGTTTTAATAAAGTAATCTTACCGATTCTTCCGCCTCTTGTCGCTTCAGTTCGTGTGTATACACCTTAATCCCTGGTACAAGATTCTGCAGTTCTGATTTTATCATTGTGTTCGAAGGCTCGTCTAAATCATCTTCATCTACAGCTGTTGTGCCTTGTTTTGGTGAGACATAGTACAGTATCTTCTTAGCTTTAGTTCTGTGTAAATAAGATAACTTTCAGAGAGATGATACATAGGAAAAGTACTGAAAATTATATAAAGATAAGATTGGTTTACTTAAGAAGTTGTAATTAAGCAATGTTCATGTAAAGCCGTTTCGTCAACTTTAATTTTATTATAGAAGTGAAAATCATAATCCGATAGGATGCGATGCTAGCACTATTATATAACTGCCATTGCTGGAAGCTTTCATTTGATTAAAAATGTTTGGTATTTCATTTACCCTTTCTCGTCCCCTTCAAATCCATTCTCTGTTCTTCTAACACTAGCACTGATATTCACATTAACACCTTTATTTGTTTTCATCCATGCATTTCTTATTGCCTTTTCTATCATTGAAGCATTGGCGTCTTTTCTTTCTTCTATCCACAGTGTCCTAACTCTTCTTGCCACACAATTACAAATGTCCAAATTTGAGTTATGGAACGAGACAGCCAATTGGTTATCACCAGGCTTGGTAAAATCCACCAGACTTGAGTCTGTCTGTAGTACGTCAACCATGTACTGAATTTTTGTTGCGCTTCCACTAAATTTTAAAAGATGTAAGATATATAAATACATGTAAACTTCCAAAAGTACCAACTTATTCACCATTCATTCATTGTTACTTTTATTTTGAAAAGATAACCGATTAAAACGTACATGTGCATTCAAACTTTAATATACTCTTACCCTTTCTCCGAGTAGAAGTCGGTGCCCCAAGAGTGAAAATCTAAGCCTATATCCCTTGACTGGATATCTGAAATTAAGATTATCAATAAATCAGAATTAGGAGATACTAGTATGTTTGGTTTTTCTGTGTATTATACTACTACATGAATTTATATTTTACAGTTTGAACGACACTCACCTGGATTTTCGGAGAATATGCTATCTAGCAAGTTCTTCTTCACGACGGTTTTCTTGTCAGAAGATAACGACCCTTTCATAACAACAGTGTATAACATTCTGACCGTCAGAGAGTTAATTCTCTCGTCTATTACACGGAGACTTTTGTTGTAGGAGTCCATCAATCCATCCATATTAGGATTTGGCCACTGGTTTAAACTTTTCTTTACAGGAACATTAGGGAGAAAGTATATCCTGGTTACTAAGTCTCTGAAAAGAGGTATAAAAGATCATTCCAATACTATTTTTATTAAAATAATGCGGATAAGTCCAATAGTACTCAGAGGTGCTTTGGGATTTACATGATATGAAGACAGTAGTACGCCCATGTACGACGTTCATAATAGAATACAATGACTTACCCTTCCATGGTCAGTAAATGTTCTTTACTCCATACACGATCTGATATCCCTGGAATTAAAATAATGGAATCTGTCAGAAGATTAAGAAACTACAATGTGAAGAAGTGAGGGAGATCTGGCTGTAGACATGAACTTTCATTTTGAAGATTAAAACGACAGAAACCTTGTGTGAGATTGGTCAGGACTTCCTTCACTGGGGCATCTTCCTTTAGTTTAACCCGTCCACTAATGTCCACGTAACGCTGACGTGTCGTCTTGCAGTTGCATAAATTTACCCCCTTACTAAGCTGTCTGGACACTCCATTATTCACTATCTCAAGTTCATTGCCATTCAATGTAGGGAAATATACCAAATCCATCGAATCGATGCTGCAAGTTGCAAAAGACAAAAGATTTAATTGTATTTGTTTGAAGTCCAAAGACAATACAGGGAGGTAATGCGAGAAATACACCGCTTTCCTGGAAATTCTTTATAAATTATCATTCATGAAGTTTTGAAAAGGTTTACCAAAGATGTGTATTCAGGAGAAATGTCTATTTGGCAACACGAATGAACTGTTTTCAATTGTCAATTGGCTAAACCTTTTCACCAAAAATGTAATTAAATTTGAATCTGACGAAATGTGTTGCAGACAAATAGAAGAGGTAAGTTTGTGTCATAATGCTCGCACTCGGATCATTTTGATGATACTTCAAACTGACATCTTTTGAGATTTTCGGAATACTTAATGTTGATAGCATTGAGACCCAATGTGCCTTAATGTTTCCGTATGAACTACATTTTTATACCACAAACTATGCTTCAACGATTCGAAAATGTTCATAAAAGCAGTATTACTAAGCATACAATATGTCTTACCCAACTTTGTTCGAACTTTTCTCATTTGGAGCAAAATCAATTCTGAAATTATCGCATGAACCGGAACACATACCACTATCTGAAAACAAAATATACAGTTCAAAATTTTTATTCATATTTATTCATAACTTGGAACACATCGTTCTCCTTAATAATACGAAAGTGTTCCAACTCTATACCTTCTTGAAGAACTCTAAAGTGTTCCAACTCTATACCTTCTTGAAGAACTCTAAAGTGTTCCAACTCTATATCTTCTTGAAGAACTCTAAAGTGTTCCAACTCTATACCTTCTTGAAGAACTCTAAAGTGTTCCAACTCTATACCTTCTTGAAGAACTCTAAAGTGTTCCAACTCTATACCTTCTTGAAGAAAATGTCAAACAAATTTATTATGCACCAGACACATGTTTTTAGTTACATGCATGGTATGGTAGGGTTATGCTTATTGATATTTACCTGTAAGATACTTTTTCCAGTTGGTGACGACTGCTCTTCTGGCAGTCCCTATGGAATATTGTGACGTTCTCGTGGTGGTTTTCAATGACATACGAATTCCATTTCTATAAGGTAAGTGGACATCATGGGTATACACATTATTCATTACCGGTTTATTGGTCATAAACACCTTCTGCATCTGAGAATCCGAAGGTGGACGTGCCTGATCAGCCGGTATTAGTGATGTACCATGTGCCACAAGATACAGAATCTCTGTAATCAAGGTTCTGAAATGAAACAATGGTTTCTTCAAAGTCATTATTTCTGTTATGTTTAACAATTACCTATTCATAGAAGAGTGTGCTATTATATCATATTCATAGAGTAGAATTTGCTAAGAAGGTAACAGGTAATCTTTATTGTTGATGTTTTACAGAAATCAAACATTCTAACTTTAACTTTATGGAATATAATAAGGGGTAACTAAAGCAACAAGTCATATTACCCGTATTTGCCAATGTAAAATTCCTTGTGTATTATAAGAACGTCTATATTTGAATTCCCTGAAAGAAATGGAAAAGCTTATGGGTAAAACATACTAGAATCATATAGGCAATTCAAAGCTCTCTCCTTGGAGTCGCATATATAAATATCAAAATTGTAAACGGAAAGATTCATACAAGTGTATATGACAAAAGGGATGATTTTGGATTCAACATAGTAAATTTCCCCTGGCTTGACGGTGATGTTCCAAGATTACCGTCATACGGCATTTACATATCACAGCTCATCCGGTACGCCAGAGCATGTACTAATATTTTGGATTTTCACAGTAGAAATTTACAAATTACCAAAAAACTTTTAGGTCAAGGTTTTCGCTTTCATAAACTAGTTAAGACTTTCTGGAAATTTTACAAAAATTACAGTCAACTTCTTTTAAAATTCGGATCTATACATGCAACAGAGTACATTACTATGGGTATTACACAACCTGTCTTTTATGGTGATATGATAAACAAAATAAAAAGGATCAAAAGTAGGCAGCATAACCATCGAAAATGCGTCAGAATCATCAAACGCCTTTTATACCTTGGATATGATCCTAATGTCACCAGACGGACACTAGTCTTGGTACTTGACCAATCTACAGTCTTGTACAAGCGCATCCTTGAAACTTGCACTCTGACTGACTGTGACGACGGGACTCCATGACGGGCCCTGTCTAAACCTCTTTAGAGAAGACAGGGCCCCGACCACCTGTCATCTCTGAATGTCAGTCGGACTCCTCGGGTGATTACATACATGAGCTCGCTACAGCCGGCAGAGCACGGACTGTATTGCGCATGCCCTCTTTTTATATCCATTTACATATTCATCTGTGTCTCTCGGGCCTCTGCGTTTCGCGGTCTTGCTTGTGTGATGTCATCTTACAGTGAGGAGGTTGTTTTACACCACAATTGTACGTTCTTCGAGACCTCTGGGTAATTGGAGAAGTGAGAGGGTTGTGCGCACGTAATCCAGGATAACCACACCATTTGCTACTTGCGTGACAAATGGCCGTCCAAAGTCGGCACCGGTTGCCCATTGGTCTCGTCGGTTTATGTGTAGTCTTTTGTGTTTGATGTTTACATGTCGTGTGTCTCTTTTCCGTCTCGTGCTGTACTCGTCTTTTGTGTTTTTGCATCGGGATGTTTTGGTGTTTTGCTGTTGATGCTGCAACGGGGTCTTGTTGGAGATCTCCTCCCTTCTTTCATACATATACAAAACTGTGATTAAGGGGCAAAATTTACGGTACATATGAAATATACCGTAAGTGATCCACCGCAAAGGAAATCTACTGGACGGTACTTTACGAAATGAAACTTCGCAAAATCATAAGCCGAAGGATCATTTAGAAATTCGGCATGATCAGGGGCAAAGTGTGAGAGTTATTGAACAAATATGTTGCGAATATTTTTTAAAATGTAATTAGCAATTTAATTTTGTGAAACGTATACATGTATGTATACATGCTTTTAAACTTTGTATTGAATACTAGTAAATTAAGTTGAAACTAGAACAGACAGTTTTCCATTTATTTATTTCTACCTGTATCTTCCCATGTTTTCTTGATGTTCTTTTTTATAGCCTCTGTATTGTGTTCATAAACATATCCAATCAGAAACAAGGAGTAACTGATGCCAAATTGATTAGGATTCCCTGTGTTCAAGTTGTGGTCTTTGAACAATGATGACGATGATAGTGCATTAGCAAGGTTTGTGTTGAACGATTTGTTTGCATTGGCGTCTGAGTCGTTGAAGCAATTAGAAGCGTTGAACGTAATGCTTGTAAATGGATGTCTGCAACAAACAAGATTTGGAAAAGTAATAGATATATAATTTTATTATGTAAGATTCACACGAGGATATAAGGATAAAAAATGAACTTAAGAGTTTAGTAAATGAGTTTGAAGTGAATTGATTTCTGTGTTATCTTTTTCAGACTTACTTGGTTATATTGTAGACATATTCTGATCCCAATATCTTCACGTCACTACAATTTAATCCTGAAAACAAAGTTATGTTTTATTTGTAAAATTCATGCTACCATAAGTATAAAGACAAAACAAGAAAGTAAGCTGCGTACTTTTCATGAATTGATGAATTGAAAAAAATCTTGTCAACAACATTCTTATTTTTTTTTTACGAAAGAAATCAACAATGCAAAAACTCAAGATATTTATTTAAGAACCCATGCATAGAATGATACAGAGAAAATGGTTACCTTTATTTGAATTTTCAAGAACAGAATTCAATAGTTTCTCCAGTTTGCCATGTCCTTCTCAGGGGATTTTCCCATCGAGGACAATGGTACGATTCGCTCTTTTAAGTGGTGTTGATATTTCCGTGGTGGACCATCTCTGTTGTAGTAACCATCGGTGTTGTGGTTACTTTTGGCGACTTTGTTGTACGAGTACTTGGCTACCGATGATGAAGTTGCTACGGTGGGAGCAGCAGGAGTGGTCCTTGAGTATGGTGCTCGTTTCCATTGTAGTTTTGGTTACCATTCTAGATGTCGTCTGCTCTCTTGTTGTTTTCTCGGGTTCTAGAGTTGGTGTCGTCTGATGAGGTAATTCTATTGTATCACATGAAGCAATAATACCTACGATGCATGTGCATTTTGTTTTACCGTATGAAGTGTCAATTGTAGTTCCATTTAATAATTGTTGAAGACCAGAACATTCATGGAAGTCAGAATTTGTGGTCGAGTGAATAACTGGTGTCGATGGATTGCTCTCTGAACTAGATGTGAAAGTTGGAGATGAAGATGTAGTGAAAGCAGTTGGAAACTGGGATGATTGTGAGGAAGATCTTGTGGTTTGCGGTTGTTGTGTTGTTGATTCCACATGCGGTGATTGTGGAATCAAGATTTGATGTTGTTGATTCGAGCAGTGAAGTTGTTGATTGGAATGGTGAAGTTGTTGTTTGGAATGATGAAGTTGTGTGTTGACTAGATCGGAATAGAGTAGTGTGCTCTGTTGTGAAAAATTGTGATGATGGTAGAGATGTATGTTCTATGGAAGGAGTGTGTGTTGTCACTGTTGTTGAAACGAGTGAGATTTCACACATTGTACCAGAAAAGTCTTTTTTACAATTACATTCAAAATCATTGAATAAATTGGTACAAGTTCCTCCGTTTAAGCAAGGGCTTGACATGCAGTACAATATTTCATATTCACAATACTTTCCAGAAAACCCGTCCCTGCAGCAACACATTCCATTGTAGCAATGCCCGTCATTTTTACATGAAATGTCCGGGCACTCTGGGTCATTTGCATCATAAGCTGTACTATTTCTACAAAGCAGACCTTTCCAATCAGACTCGCAAGCAACCCTATCCCTACTATTTATCCTACACAAATTATCTTTTAAGCAGTAAGCCTCCTCTGTGATGCCACATTTTGTCTCTTCATGCACACTACAAGTCCGTCCACTATAACCATTTTGACATTCACAAAAGCTCTTGTTTTTGTCCCGTCTGCATGTACCATGGACACACATTTTACAATCCATAGTTAAGAACCGTCGGTGAAGCTGTCGTCGTCTCAGGTTCTATGATCTCGCAGTTCTTACCCTTGTACCCAGCTGTGCACTCGCATGTGTAATTCCCTAATCCATCTCTACAACGACCACCATTTTGACATGGATAGCTTCTACATTCTACAATTTCTATCTGGCAAAGCGCCCCGGTAAATCCTGGTTTGCAAATGCATGTACCATTCCTACATTCACCTTTGTGTCTACAGTAATTGTCTCTGTTGCAAGTCACATGTACCTGTGGTCGTTGAGAAGTTGTTACTGTAGAAGTCGTTGGTTGACTGGTTGTTGAATCTGACGTTGGTACAATCGCAGCCGTTGTCCCAAGCGCAGATGGTAATGTTGTTGTTGTTGTTGTTGTTGTTGTTGTTGGAAGAGTAATCGTCGTCGTTGTTGTCGTTGACGAAGTTGTTGTAGTTATTTCACTCTGACAGTATTTACCAGTAAAACCTTGAGGACAGTCGCATACGTGAGTAATGTATGTTCTTTGTATTAAAACGGTTCTGCATTTCCCTCGATTAAAACAAGGTTGTTCGCCACAAGTATTATTATGATCACAATTCTTTCCGTCAAATCTGAAATCGACATCATAAACATGGTCTTATTTAGAATAATAAGATCAGGAAATACATATTTATAAGATGAAAGGCTGAACATAGGTTTGAACATAGAGTTGGACTGAGTTTTTCATTCATTCAGAATATGTAAAGATCTTCTTGGAGACAATAAAATTGAATATAAAATTCATTAGCATCATTTAAGAGCAGATAAATTAACAGCATGGACAAGATAATGTATTTTATCTGCTGCATGACTGACCTTGAATTCTGGCATGCGATAACCTTATTAAGATAATCAAAGACAATGGTCTCAAGAAGCTTTAGCGAAGCAGAATTCGGAAGACATTTAAGTCGAAAACATGCTATATTCTTGCATACAAACTTTACTATGCAGCAAGGGTTGTTTTTTTTTTCAAACAGTTTATTTCAAAATATCGGCATAAAATTGTGCGGGATGTACAATACCTCTTCACATTTTTATAAATGTCAGCATGATAAAATGCCTTACCCAAAATCACATGTACAGGTGTATGATCCCATGGTATTGAAACATTGCCCGTGGACACAGGGCATCATCGGGCACTCATCTATGTCCATTTCACATCGGGCCCCGGTGAACCCAGGAGGACAGCAACAGTAGGCTTGGTTAGGATTGTATAAGGTTTGGGCACATGTTCCACCATTGTGACAGTATGTTGTGTCTAGCGGGTGAGGAAATATCAGAATTTTACTTGTAATTTTGCCATGACATTTGCAAAAAAAAAAAAAATTGGTAAATATAAATTCAATCAAATGATGACCATATCCCTATACACAGCACAAAATCGATAATTCAGAAAATCATAAACCGAAGGCAGACAAAAACCAGCATAAAACAGACCCCAAAGCAAACAAACAAAAACCTCCACCATATGAAAAGAAGCGAACTCCCGATATGGGAGTGAGACCAGGTGCCTAGGAAGAGTAAGCATATCCTGCTTGCATGCAACACCCGCCGCTTCAATTCGGTAGACTTGTCACATCCGGTTACTTCCATTTTGGAAGATATAAAGTATAATATTTGGTTGGACGTTACAAATGGTCTATGACAGAATAATCATCCACCATTCTGGAGAGTGGGACATCATAGTGTATGACGAGTTCCCCATATCGACCGTAGAACTTCCTCAGTGTTAATGTTAGTCGATCACAAACTCAGTATATAGAAAAGAAGACAAAAGCAAACTGTACATTTCATTATGACTCTGAACAAAATACGTGAAGGAATGGCATTTAATATATGAAAATGAGAAAAAATATAAATATAAGTACAAAAGCGAAGAAAATATTTTGATTCTTGAACATATAAACTAACTTTTGTTGTGTTTATGTTTAAAAGTCCTTGATTCAACGTACTCAATAACTGAAATTTAGCTATATTTTTTCCGTATAATATAACTTTTATAAAAGTCATTCATTCACGTGATATATTTGAGTACTTTCCGATATCATTATTGAATACATATGTAATATGTCACCTGCGCATCTTGTCTCGTCCGACTTTGGCTGGCTACAGTTGACGCCTTCCCATCCCCGCATACATAGCTTGTCACCTGTGGCATTGTCACAGCTGTAGTGACCATCACAGTCATTAGAGGGTAGGCAGAACTTGGAACAATTGTCCGTGTAGTAGTTGTTAAGACAGTGGACAGCCACTCCCATACGGAGCCTATAAGGTATTCATGCATATGGTGTCCATAGTGGAATATAGGTTCATAGATAACTTCAGGTAAGAAAATTTTATGTACACCGTTACGATATGATGTTTTAGTTAATTAATACTGGTAATTGCAATATTTCAACCGAAAAGTTTGTCGATTTTTCATCAGATTTAACAAAAATCAAACACTTCTTTGCATTTAGATACCAGATACCATAAAGTATATAGTCCTCTTAGTAACGTTCGATTAGAAAATAGAATCGCATACTGAGATGGGCGTGTCCTCCTGTTTCCTGTCAGGATATGTTCCTCATAATCAGCATCACCCGTCCCCGGAGGACGATGGAGAGGTGACTTCCTATCATAAACAAGGCTGAAGAGATCGATTGCTTCTGTTCTGGACGAAATGTCAAAGCCGTCAAGATCAGTAACCTCGATCTCTATGGTAGCTTTTTCCTGAAATGTCCATATTTTTTTTTTCATTAATTTCTGTAATGTATGATGGGTAGAAGTATAGCTGGTGCTATTTTAAAATGCTTTTGGTTATCGTTCATAGTTAAAGATTAGTTTGGGTTATAGAATTACTTTGGATATTGCGAAGCTAGGAGATCAATTGAATAATACAAAAGATAAACTCATTTATTACCGTCCACTGAGTCAAACTGAAACCGGTTGTTCTTTGTGTCAGATGGGAATGTAAACACAGGTTCAAAATCAGTTCCAACGCTGATGAACTTTTTTCTTTGTCCCCGGTCGGGAATACACTTTTGCCTATCAACATGAAAAAAGCAAAGCTATTATATAAATCTTGCGTTAACACTGTCCTTTGGTGTAGAAAATCTTATTAATCTTATTAAAATTGTATAATTCTAAATTATTTCTGAGGTATTATAATTGTTAAGCAAGGAACAGCATGTCATCTGTCGTCTTTATCAAGTAGTAATTAAAATCATAATTAAGACAGTTTTGTGTGCTTTTGTTATCTTCTATTGTAGTTGGTACTACGTTTCGATCTGGCATCAAATGTTTCTTATTCCCATGGGTACTAATTGTGCGCCTCTGGTTGCAGATTTGTTTTTATACACATAAGCAAAAGAATTCATGCAAAACTCAAGCAATTTGACGATTGAAAATTTGAAATGTTTCAACGGCACCTCTAGGTATCTTGATGATACTTTGAATATTGATAACCCACATTTTGACCATTTTGAAAATCATATTTATCCACTAGAGTTAACATTGAATAAAGCAAACACCATTTTTGGATCTTGATATCAAAATCAATAACGGAGAAATGCAGACAAAGATATACGACAAAAGAGAATACTTTGGTTTCAACATAATTGATTTTCCTTGTCTTAATGGCGATGTTCCAAGATTGCCATCGAACGGCATTTACATCTCTCAGCTCATCAGATACGCTAGAGCTTGCTCCAATGTTTCGAACATCCATGATAAAAATATGCAAATTACAAAAACAACTTATCAGTCAAGGATTTAAATACCATAAACTTGTAAAATCTTTTTGGAAATTTTACAATAACTATTCTGAACTTCTTTCAAAATTTGGGACTACTCCAGCATCAGAATATGTATCATTTGGGAATTTACATTGCCTTCATTTTACGGTGACCTAATAAACAAAATCAGAAGGATCAAAGGCAGATCAAACTTCAACCACATATGTAAGAAAATAGTCGCTCGCCTGCTTTCCTAAAGTCATCACAAAAACTCTGGGCATGGTACTGGACCAATCTACAGTTTTGCATCAGTGTTGACTAGGTCCTGATTCTCTGTCCTATCTGAAAGTTGGTCAGACTTCTCGGGTGATTGATTAGGAGTAACCTAATGATTATAAGCACGAAAGATTTTGCTTCTACGCCTATGCTGCTTATGTAGGGATTTACCGCCTAATTGTATTACATTTCAATTTGAGGGGAAAATAGAATCCTAGAACATTTACCTTTACAGATATAAAATACAGATAAATAAACGAATGGTGGAGGCCAAACAAAAGGTTAAGTGAAGGAAATATCTCAGCCTGTAACATTTGAGTTACTAGGATAAAAGGGAAGTATAAAGTATTTTCTACTCAAAAACACACTGCTTAAAATATCTAAGTCTTTATTCCTTGGATGTAACGGTATTTTTTCCTGTTTTGTAAATATTTATGCATGTCGAATAAAAAGTGTCACACAATGAAAAGAAAATAATTTGAATCATATGAAATACCGTCATCATTGACATGTAAAAACTGACATAGTTTTCCCAAAGCTTTAGTTTGTAACAATATACGCCGTGCAGGGCTTTTGTTACAAACGAGCAATATAAACCACAGAAAGGCAATCTTGCTGTGAAACAGACAATTCAAAGAAAAAAATTATCAATATTGAAATTTATCACATGATACGCCCGTTATGCAGTTTCATAAAGCCATTTCATAAATGAATGTTATGATAACACGTTACATTTCGCTCTGCTTGAATGCGATTGGTCAAGTTTGGAGCCTCATCACCTACACTGTGACAAGTGTGACCTTTCAAATATCGGTCAGATGTTTAATTGAGACGCAAATTCAATATCAATGATTAAAATTGTTGTTGTTGAAATGATTATTGCATTAAAGTACCAAACAAAATTGAAATATTTTTCTCCTTACGCATAGAAAACCTATACGTCGTGGAACTACTTCTCATGTCGTAGCAGACAACTTCTCGGTCACGGCGTAGTTCGCCTCTAGTTCTCAGAAACGTTGATTTCACTTTGGTAATACACATTTTTTGGCAGAATCATGTGATAAAAAGAATCTCAAATGAATTTTCATTTTATACGATGTACTATGATTCAGTATGAAACTCGTTATATATAGGCTCGGGGATATAAAACACACAACTCGTTTCATAATACATCGTATGTAATGAAAATTCATATGAGATATCCTATATATATGTTCTATCGTAATAATTTAGTGCACAATATGCGCATTTCCACGAGTAATATCTCATCAGTGAAGCTCGAGGCCGAAAGAGGGGGAATCCAAATAATGAAGATAAAATGTATGAAAAGCAGAATTATTAACATCATCTGAAATACATACCAGACTCCAGCTAAGGACAAAGTTATTATACCATCAGGGAAATACTAGTACTCCTTAGTTTTAGAATGATTTTTCAAATTCGAATTTAATATCATTATTGTTTTTTATACCGGTGAATTTTAAGTCAGTGCAGAAAGGTCTCAATTGCCGTAATGCTTGGTAATCCGCCCCTTGGCCACGTGTTGAAAGACTACCTAAGTAGCGATAATCAAGTACAGAGTGTAGTATTTATCCATAAGGACATTCAAAATAAGCGCCTACCCTTACCTCTATATACATGCACGGTACCCATGCATATACACTTGATATTTCTACTAAAGAGTATTTTCAGGCACCATAAGATGGTCTCAATTGTCTTCATGCTTGTTAAACCGTCTCTTGTCCGTGTGTTGTTGTTCTTCATGCTTTGGAAGGTGGGTGATCTCGCAACGCAGAACAATCGGTTTTTCAATATTTGTGTGCAACATAGATCATTTATAACAAGAAAAGGGAAATGTGATGCATTGTAAGAATGTCTTAGCTCTGAGTCTGCGATATACTAGTATTTTAGAAACATGTGAAATTGTTAAACGTCTTCAAATTCAATAGCATCATTTAAGACCTGATAAATTTACAGCATGGACCAGACATGCAAGTTTCGGGTACTAAACCCTCGTCAGTGATCCTCAGTCTAAACAATGTAAAATGGCCAAAAAGTATGAAAATTATTATGTCCAAAAATGTACCAAAAGACGTAGCAGAATGGGTGGGAAATGATGCTACAGGACCCACGATTTAGAAATTTCAAGAAATTTTGTAACAGAAAATTTCCAATGCGTTAAAGAGACAGACGATCAACCGAAGTTGATCGAACTTGGCTACATGTGCCTTCGGGGACTCTTGGTCCACCAGCAGTGACGCTCACCAAGTAGTTCAAATGTTAAACGTCTTCAAATTCAATAGCATCATTTTAGACCTGATAAAGGGGTAGGGGCAAAAGTGACCATTTTTGGCCCCAATCAAAAAATTTAAAAAGGTTCTATTTTCTTATTCATTATGCTTTTTCTTAACAAAAAATGACAAATTTTATGTGATTTTTCGAAAACCCAGCCTTTTAGGGCAAAATGATTGAAAGTTGAGCACTATGTCTTTACATTAGAAATTCAGCTTTTTAGCAAAGGACACACATACCTACAGTTGTAAGCCCTAGAGCAAGGGCGTGTAACAGGTTCATATTCATATGGGACATTCCTTTTCATATTCTGAATGTACATGGAAAGTATAACTTTGTTACATGCGCTTGCTCTATATATACTACATGGGCGGATCCAGGAATTTTTTTCAGGGGGGGTCCTAAAGTCCGAATTTTTTGAAGAGAAAAAAAAAAAAGCAACGCAAGAAAGTAAAGTTTATGTCAATTCTGTTTCTAATTATTAATAAAACAGGTAACTGGAAAGTATTGGCGAGCAAAAAAATTAAAGTCTTGGATTTTCACAATAATTATAGTACTTGAATTATGATTGTCAGTTCTAACATATAAAAACAACAAATGGCGAGCGATAGCGAGCCAGCGAAATTTTTTCCGAGAATTGGAATAAAATCCACTGTTCAAGTCTTTTTCAGTTTCTTTTTGTTTTCATAGTGCCCTTGTTCATTGACCTAGGTGTAATGTATATGTGTTGTATATAGGAAAGCGCAGCATCATATGAAAATAACGTACATGTATGTAATAAATTCTGGCGAGCGGAAGCGAGTCAGAGAAAAAAATTGGAATGCTGACGTCAAAAAATTATCAAAATGAAAGATTTCTGATACAAATTCATGATATATTTTTCAAATACATGTATTATGACAACAAAAGGGGGATTGGGACTTAATCTTATGAAATATGTATATTAATAACAAAAATTAGCTATTCTTCGAAAATTCCAGGGGGGGGTCCGGATCCCCCCCCCCCCGACCCCCCTCTGGATCCGCGCTTGTACATAAACTATTATGTTAAAATCTGGTTGTTATCATTTTACCACTAATTTCCATAGTAGTGGGCAATTTTGGCGGGAAGTAAAACTCATATTAGTTGATTATATCTATTTTCAATTCAGTTTCAATAAACAGCAACATCTCTACTCTTATTTGAAAGATAAAAAATAGTATGAAAATTTTTGAAAATAGCAAAAAATGGGGCCAAAAACGGCAGATTTTGCCCCTACCCCTTTACAGCATGGACCAGACATGCACGTTTCGGGTACTAAACCCTCGTCAGTGATCCTCAGTCTGAATAATGTAAAAATGGCCAAAGATGGTACATTTCGCTCTTCTATCATTTAGACTTTTTTCTCTCCATATTTAGAAAGAAAAGGAAGAATCGATAAAAATTAGTTAAAGTAAAGCAATAGATAAGCATAACTACTTTCACATGTTCCTTCATTTCATAGATTTGAGAATTTGGATAAAGGTGGTGACTTCAGACGTAGAGGAATCTTAATAACATTTAATCACCCATACATCCATTGATCTGTTTTTATTAAATACGTTAAACATTGGAAGTCGGTTGCCGTAAGAAAAACAATGTCGCTTTACGTTCCCCAGTGAGGAAAGAATCGCACTTTATGTCAGTATCAAAATATACACCCAAATTTGAAGGATGTTTAAAAGCAAGATCAAACATTAACGAGTCTTCGTCGTAAAGGAAATTTTCATTTTTCTTTCCAATTTTCAATTCATTTTTTTTTTTTTTCAAACAAATACAAAATTGTCAGATATGACCAACGATGCAGATAGATAAAGTATGAATTCATCTTTTTACTTAATAAATACATTTCTTCATAGAAATCATACAGCCTTTCTTTCTTTCTGTTTGGGCACCTGGCAACCCTCTATTGGGTCAGTTGGCTGTATTGATGTTATATTGCGGGGAACTCATTCGCCAACTGCCCGTTACAGAGTACTCTAGCCAGGCCGTTCCCCTCTGGGGTGCCTCATAGCCCCTTCTATTATTTAAGGGGCGGAGTACTACCCCATTTTAATGCCCACCCTCCACTTGTGTATGTGGTGTATGCATGTATGCAGGAGGGTTGTATAATTATGTACTGCTTGGATGGTCCGTATTTCCAACGGCTTTTATAAGGTGCCACCACACCTGGATACCCTTGCCGCAGCATGAACGTGGGTACCCAACCGGGCCCTTTATAGTCCCCCCGGTCAGGAGACTCGGTAGGGACGAACGAATGGACTACATCTGACATATCCATCCACATCATCCTGTATGTCTGTCCACTAGTATCTGTCCGTCTTTCGTTTTTCTTTTGTTACAAAATACATGTAGAAAAGAAACGTTACGTTGTATAAGACCATTACCAATTATTTTCAGTTATTTCATATTTGGTTAACAGTAAGATTTTCATAGACCCTGGGCATTTCTGTTTTAGATGGCGAACTTTCAACTTTTTGTCTCATACTTTAGTACAACATACTTGAGCTGCTTAGGTTTGATTTGAACATATTTTATTTCCAATTTTGAATTTACTGAAATTGGAGCGGGCATTAAGTTTTTACAACATTATTAAGTGCTCTCTCCCTGCCTTTGGTTTGAGTTTTCACAATGTTATTAATTGCCCTCTCCTTGCCTGGGGTGTGAGTATCTCCTTGTTGGTCCTCTCGGTGTGTCTCTATCTCCAACTGTTTGTTGGTGTGTTTGTTTTACGTCTCGCTCGTGGTTTGTATCGGCCTATTGTCAGTGTTTCGCTGCAGCTATTACAAAATTGTCTTGTTAGAGATCCCCTCCTTTTAAAGATCTAACCTACTCTCTGATGTTTGCAGATATATTTATTTTTTATTTACTTGAACATATTGTCAATGACAAATTCTTCTTACATTGTGAGACATTGGCAATTTAGGCTCCTGACAGGGACATGGGTTGTGCATACACGCTTTTGTTTACTTTTTTGTTTCCTATTTTAGGAGAATGGAGAGATTATTGATATTTTTATGATACAGATATATATGTATTTCTTACAGACCGAACAGCGCCTTGGTGGTGCAAGCGACAGAATACGAAATGCAACAATTGGTATTATTTTGCTTATTAAACGATAATTTTCTTTGACATTCAGAAAGAACTATATTCAGATTTGTATAAACATCCATCAAAATTGGAAAAGGACCACAAAATGGTATTGTTCATTCTCGTAAGAAAGCGCCCCAAGAACAGAGTTATTTTAAGACATGGTTGGAACTACAATAATAATTCTGTTGCAGATCTTTAAAAATCCAAAAATGGGCTTACCGTAAAGATGATGTTGTCACACAGATTCTGATGGCATAATCACATAAATCGGTGGCACATTCCCCACTCTGTATGTTCTCGCCATCACAACATCGTCCGTCATATTTTATACTCCCAGTGTTATTATAATCATACAACCGAATTGAAAGAATTCCATCAGCATTGATCTTTGAAAACAAAAACATTTGAATTTAAATTTGACCTCTTTTTATTCTTTTTTGTTGCACAAATGTTTTGTTTTATTTTGGTTTGTTTGATTCTTCTTCTTTTTCTTGCTATTTCTTTCTATTGAAATATATATATGACTTTCTTTTCTTTTCTTTTTTTGTCTCTTTTTTTAGAAAATTAGATAGCAGTTGCAACTCACTATCAACTTACCTTTTTGATGTTGCTTATGATAACCAAAGAAAAAATCAACAAAGATGTTGTAAAATATCTAATCCCGTCCATCTCTTAAAGAATGCGTTTAAGTGCCGCGAATATAGGTATGTTTTTGAAACTGAGCGTTCCCACTCACTCAAAGAGGGGGGTCCTTGAGTGGACAGGCTAACACGATCTTAGGGTGGAACACGCCCGGATTTTCAACTATGATTTTTATCAAAGCCGCCCCTTTTCAAGTGCAAACAATTCAAAATAAGCGTCTCAAACTTTCCTTAATATTTCTAAACAAAGAGTTTAGTTTTCCAAATACCAGAAATTGAATCATAGAGTAAAGCCGTCAGATAAGAAGAACCAATAGGCGGACCCAAGACATTGATGACAGAGTTACACCTAGAGTTTATGAATAAAGATAATTTTTAAATATTTGTTTGTTTGTATTATTCACAATGCTTTTCCCTGTGCAGCGATGGCGATAACAGAACCTATTTTCAATGGAAAATTTTACCAAAACAGTTTTCTCTCTACTTTTTAAATTCCATTTCGTGCACCACGCATTCTTTTCGTTCAAAACGTGTATTAATAAAAGGGCATCCCCCTTCCAGCGTAGACCTAGAAGCCAGTGACTACACCCTAGTCCCCCTCCTGGTGCTTCTTATTATCGGGTACTTTGTATCTTATTTGGAAGTCGTTAGTCATTTGAGCCGTTAGAATTCGCATCATCTCCTCAGCAATTAAAGCTTCTGTAAATATCTGACCGACCTGTTTGTTTAACATAGGTAAACATTTAATTTGTCAGCTTCTAATCTCTGATCCCTCGTGCCTTTGTTGTTAATCAAATTCTAATATTTCAATAGAAATATGTAAGGAAACTCATTTCTCTAGATAATGTCATTTCTCTAGATAATGTCATAAGTTTAGGCGTGGTCAATATCTTTGAATCAGACAGTTGAAGTTTAATTTGATTTTCTTGTATTTTTATATTCTTTGTCATTAATTAAGATATCCGTGTCAAGTTATTTTTCAACCGTTACTTTAAAATTGAAATTTCAAATATATATGAAAAGAAATATTTTTGTATGCATGTGCATGTCATTGTGTACTTATTGACATTTTTCATGTCCTTTAGAAAAAAAAATATCAAACAAGGGAGGATATTCGTTTTGCGATGGCATGGATAGATGGATGATCCCCCTTCCTTTATATTAGTAAACATTCGAATTTTAGTATTCTGAGCTAAACAAAAAACAAAACAAAACAAAACAACAATATTTAAAGAAGATTCCGAGGATATCCTTTCTACAATATTCTCATCCCTTCGGCATGTTCGGTTTGTCTCTCTGTAATTGGGAAAATTGCTAGATCCGTCCATGTACTTTGTGACCTATTTTTGTCTGTGATGGCACCACATGTCGGCTGCTCCGAACAAAATGTTCCTCTTCAAGTTAAAAAAAGAAGAAAGAAAAAATCACACAAAAGCTTAAGTCGAAGCATCGAAGAAAACCGAAAATAACTTATATGAACTAAACGAGTGTACCAAATCATACCTTTAATTATTGCTATCTTTCTAGAACAGCCTGATGCTTTCTTTTTGTCGATGTTTTTCGGTTCTTAAGAATATCTCAAAGGAGGGTACACCTTGACCTCTTTTTTCCTGTGGTGGAACCACCTCTCAATGGATCCAGTCGAAATACGGCAACATTTGTAAGGAACCATTAGTACCTCGATCATTTCTGCCTAGTTTAATCGCAATCCGTGTAATGAGCTTGCTGACAGTCAGTGTCTGGACAGACGCTGGATTTGACTTCTGAGTAATAGGGGCTCGGCGCCAATGACCCTCAATGAAACTCGCCCCTGTGGGTTACACTCTACATAGTATCCGCAGTGTCGCATTTGGAATTTGGCTAGGGATGATTTTTTAAATAGGGGACAGTTGGGGTCCAGCTTCACTATGTGAGCTTTATAATTGAAATAACTATGATTTTTGATATTTGGAAGAAATAATTAGCTTATTGTCTTGAGAAAAGCCCATTATTTCCATTGTATACCTCTATGCACAGTATGACCGGATGTGAAATTAAGAGGTCATGTGACTAGCCATGGGCAAAGAAATGAGTGCTGTATTTAGGTAAGAAAACTTTGACGTCATATTTCTCGAATTGCATCAGGTGAAAATTCAAATAAATTGCACATATTATAGAATAAGAAATACACAACAAATAGACATACAGTTTATTAAGAAAATCATTTGAGAAGGATGTCAAATTTGAGTCACTTTGAGGGGTCATGCCCCATTTCCATGTCATCTTCTAATGTATTGCTATAACTTTGAGCAGCATGTCTGACTGACAGGATTTGTTCAGATGAAATCAAGAATAATAGAAGTAATCAGTAATAAGAGTACTTTTTATTGATATGTAGCTTTATATTGTATGAGCAATATAAAATTATTAATATAACGTCAACTATTGCAAGGCTTTCATTTAAAACGCTCAATTTTCAATGGCCAATACTGTGGAGTGCAACCGTGTGTCCGTAGTGTCGGGATCCGACTATGTTCGAAGCCAAGGACTTATAAACAGAAGGATTCGCAACTCTCTACACCACCTTGAGAATAGTAACGAAAACTCGCGTGTAATGAGATCTGAACGAGATCAAAACATTGCCCAGTCCTATCCGAGAAGGGTGATCAAATAACATGATTTTCTCAAGCATCACACAATAAACATATAAAATATTGATACGTACATGTAGAAGAAACCTTGCAGTTTCAATAAATACCAATTTTATCAAAATATATTGATAATATTGTTATAATATCTAGCTTCAAAGCGGAGCCTTGACATTCGCCGTTATGACCCAGATATCGTCAACGAGAGTTAAATATGTATATGCTCTGTCCCATTTTCTCAGTCATTACTAGACTTACACATAAAATATTGGTGGCAAATCGAAAATGAAAACCTAGTGCGTGCATTAGAACCAATTTTGATTAATTCATTCGACGATTTCATCGTATACTGGAGGTTCAAAAATAGAGGTTTTCACCCTCCGGTATGACCGGACATTTTCTGAAAGAGGTAAACAGCCCAACGCTCTGACCCATTTTCTCAAACTAGACAAAATTTACATATGAAATATTGTTATCAAAATAAAGACTTCAACCTAATGTGTGCATTAGGACTAATTTTATTTAATTAATTCGACAATTTTATTGTTTTACAGGGCTTCGAAAATGGGTGTTTTCACTCGTCGGTACGCGCGGCCATTTTCTGAAAGAGGTAGATAGCCCAACGCTCTGACCCATTTTCTCAAACCAGACAAGATTTACATACGAAATATTGTTATCAAAATAAAGACTAAAACCTAAAGTGTGCATTAGGACCAATTTTATTTAATTAATTCGACAATTTTATTGTTTTACACGGCTTCGAAAATGGGTGTTTTCACTCGTCGGTACGCGCGGCCATTTTCTGAAAGAGGTATATAGCCCAACGCTCTGACCCATTTTCTCAAACTAGACAAAATTTACATATGAAATATTGTTATCAAAATAAAGACTAAAACCTAAGGTGTGCATTAGGACTAATTTTATTTAATTAATTCGACAATTTCATTGTTTTACGGGGCTTCGAAAATGGGTGTTTTCACTCGTCGGTACGCGCGGCCATTTTCCCAAAAGACGTAGGCAGGTCAACGCTCTGACCCGTTTTCTCAAACAAAACACAATAAACACAAGGAATATTGTTATCAAAATAATTAATAAATTCTCATGCGTGCATTAGTACCATTTTCACTTCATGATACCGAATATTAATAAGAATACAAGACTTCGAAAATGGGGGTGTTTACGATCACCTGTTTACCACGGCCTGTAACGAAGAAGGTAAACAAGCCATCTAAAAACCTTTTTTTTTCTGTTTTATTTTATAAAGTATCTATGAAAAGTTGTTTTGAAATAAAGTTGGACTTTTTTGTATCTGAATAGAATTATTTTTGATGTATAGATGTCGATAATTGACCATGATATAACTGCCTCAGACGATCTCTGGGATCTCGACGCAAGTTCGACCTCGCCATTACGACTACGAGTACGACGTGACCTATATAAGTAGGCCCGATTTAATTTACCATTTTCTCGACTATTTCAAGACGTAATATCAAAATATTGGTACCAAAATGATCAGGATAATCTATTCTACTTATTCAAGTCGTTTTTATGTTGTCATAATCAACATATTTAGGGCATTCATGGTTTTGAATATCACAACCCTAACATCTCGTTGCCTAATTTGCATATCAAAAGGGCACGCGAGATGTTAACGGGAAAAGACGAGATTCCAATCCTTCTGTTTATAAGTCCTTGTCGAAGCGAATACAAAAATATGATGTATCGAATATGAATTCACAACAGTGGCGGATTCAGGGGGTGCGGAGGTGGCGTCCGCCCCCGGCAATGACAAAAAAATTGACAAAAACATGTATATTTTGGCCCATTTTCAGTAAATATCGGCAAAATTCGCCCCTTGACCCCCCGGCAAAGGGGGCGCTGGATCCGCCACTGCACAAAACTATATTTTTATAAATAAATAGTACAGACATGAGCATTTCTGACGAAGTGATGTCAGTCAGTAGACAGCCAGTCGGAAAGAAGGAAGAAGAAATCTGCTCTGGTAAAATTTACGCTCTCTCGGTCACTGTCAGTCTCTGAAGCGACCCTGTGTAGAGACTGGTCAAAAGCATTGTATCCACATCCCACCCCAAAGCGTAAATTTGAGTGAAACCAAGGACTTATAAACTGTTTATACGTCCTTGGTGAAACTTAGGGAATGAGATTTTTGGGTTGATGGGGAAGTTGAATGATATAAGAGGGCAGGGGACATCAACCAAGCGTACCCCAACCAACCAAATGGCCAAGTGTCGTTTGCCGTTTTTGTGGCTAGGGAGTTGGCAGTTGTTGTTTAAAAGTACGAAAGTATTCGGTACGAAAAGTAATCAGTAAGAAACATTCCGTTGAATTCGGAATGTCTTGGGATTAATCTTCTCTTTCAACGGTAAATATAGGGTGCGAATTTACAAAAGAAAGCAAGAGAGAAAGCGCCATTGAACATGTGAGATTCGAATTTGAATTAGGAGACTGGAAAACAATGTGAAACCACATACTTTTTTAAGGTTTTCATTAGAATACAAACGGTTGAAAATTTTAGATTTGAGACACACGTACTAAAGTCACATTTGTCAACTTCTGACACTCGATGTGTTTGCGAGCTTGGCTGACCCGTACCCGCCAAGTCTACTGTAACATTTTGACGATTTTTTTCGGTTTCTTTGAGTGAATGTGGCAGTGACACTGTCACTGCACGTCAGATTCCTAGAAGAAAAAAGAAGAAAAATCAATTTTGAATACCTTGTTCCCCAATTTCCCATCTAACAACAGCTACAGCATGCATGTATCTAGTCCGACTTGCAGACCTACGACGGTGTTATCTGTTTTTTCGTCTTCGGTCTGACTGCTATGCATAGGCAAAACTTGAGAATTTCGGTGCAAAATTAACTTCGGCAAGTCGTCCTTTTTTTGACAAATTCCAGTCTCTTCAACCAAAAAAATAAGTCATCCAGTCCTCCTGTCCCTAAAATGTCCCCTCCAAGCCTAGTTTCGCCTCTTCTTCTCTTCCGATTTTCCTCTGATCGACTACATTTTGTCATGCGCACAGAGGTGAAACCAGGCCTAGAGGTGATTTTTTAGGGGCAGGAGGACTGGGTGACTTATTTTTTGGTTGAAGAGACTGGAGTTTGCCAAAAAAAAGGGAGACTTGCCAAAATTATTTTCGCACCGAAATTCTCAAGTTTTGCCTATGCATAGCAGTCAGACCGAAGACGAAAAAACAGATAACACCGTCGTAGGTCTGCAAGTCGGACTAGCATGTATCAGGTCGGGGAAACGGCAAATCTAGCTATTAAAGCTAGAACTAGCTTTTAAAGCTCTTTCTAGCTTTAAAATGGACCAAATTGAGCACTTTTATTTAGAATGTGTGAAAATGAAGACGTTGCGCACTTGCGCCTCGACGGATATCGTAATGTGTACGTACGAAAATGAACATTGGATCTTAAAATTGGAAACTCAGCGTTGCATTTACGTGTGCAGCTGCACATGTGCATTCAAGGAAAAGGTAAATATTCACCTGTTCACACCTTAAATGACTTACCTTTGTAGATTTAATGTCCTATTTATTTAAAAGAATGTTTTTGACTTGCAAATCCGCCATTTTTAATTTACCGATCACAGTGGATTCACTGTTTGCAAGGGAAAAGATCAACTAGCAGACGGATATGCATTATTCCGGTATAAAAGTAGGATCGTCGAAGACATATTTCACCTGAAACAAATGCTTTTAAAAATTCGATAATTTCCATTTTAAATCCTTATTTTGTTTTTGTTATACATAACTTAAATGTAATTGTTCAAAACATGAAAATAAAATGAAAAAAAAATCAATTTTTAAAAGATTTAATTAAAATGCAAAAACGGGATCGACATCCTACTTTTATACCGGAATAATGCATATCCGTCTGCTAGTTGATCTTTTCCCTTGCAAACAGTGAATCCACTGTGATCGGTAAATTAAAAATGGCGGATTTGCAAGTCAAAAACATTCTTTTAAATAAATAGGACATTAAATCTACAAAGGTAAGTCATTTAAGGTGTAAACAGGTGAATATTTACCTTTTCCTTGAATGCACATGTGCAGCTGCACTCGTAAATGCAATGCTGAGTTTCCAATTTTAAGATCCAATGTTCATTTTCGTACGTACACATTACGATATCCGTCGAGGCGCAAGTGCGCAACGTCTTCATTTTCACACATTCTAAACAAAAGTGCTCAATTTGGTCCATTTTAAAGCTAGAACGAGCTTTAAAAGCTAGATCTAGCTTTAATAGCTAGATTTGCCGTTTCCCCGACCTGTGTATACAGACCACTCGGGCAACACCATCAAATGCCAAACAAAATGTTGAAACCGAAATGCCCCAAAATTTTAATTCTCATTTTTGAAATCAGTTATCTTCTTCTTCTTCCCTGGATATTTCGGTCCAGCAGTTGAAGTACTCGTATTCTGGCAATCAAAATGTCAATATGTAAAATCAAGAACTAAAACATAGTCTTTCCGAAAACTTTTTCAGCCACTAGCCCAAAGATAAATTTTACTAGTTTTTAGCAGTTTCTTAATGAATTTCTACTAGCCCAACAAAAATTTGGTAGCCTTTGGCGTCAGGCTAGTGAGTTTTGGGAAAGACTAAAAACATGATAATGCAAGCACTAAGACATTTAAAAATTCTTACTGACTTAATATTCATAGGAGGTTATATATAATAGTACACACATAAATGGGAATCAATCAGTATTTTCTCAAATTTATTGATTGTTAAGTTGTTCTGTATTAAAATTGGTCGAGGAGTAATACCCTTTTGCGTTTCAGAAAAGAAATGGAACTAACAGATGGAAATCTACAATCTCTCTCAGGCTTCCTTCAGCAAACGTTAAATCCAGATCCTTCACAACGCAAGCAAGGTATAATAATGTCATGTAAATCGAATATGATACATCCCTTCATTTTAGAATTGTCTCTGAAATTACTTCACAGTAGAATGCTTTATTAGATTTTATAGGCACAAAAACTCAAAAAGAAATATCACAAAAACTTCACCAATTGATGAAATTGAAAACATTACTACTTTCAAAGGAATAGCTTAAATCCTATGAAAGTAGAAAGAAAGCACTGCACTGTCCTTCTCAATTGTAGGATGTCACCATGGAGACATTTTAAGTCAATCTTATTGTTATTCTAAACAGGTTTATCATTTAGATTGCAATTGACTTGACCTAAATCTACCTACCTGGTATATTTGACACCTGGAGGTCAAAAGGGACAAAGTTTTTCACACTTTCAAAACAAAGAATATCAAGTTTTGGTAGCATGTATATGAATTTTGGAGCTTAAAAATCAATCATCCACTCCCCCATCCCCCCCCCCCCCCCCAAACCATATCTTAAACAAATCATTATAAAGCTATGATGCTGCATCATACATGTATGTAGTCTACAAGCGATATACAATGTACAAATCTAATTATGATATACTACTGCTCTAAATTTAAAGAATACTCATTTAATTTTATAACAAACAATAACTTGAATAAGTTTCTCTCAATTTTTCTAGCTGAGAAGTTCCTGGAGGGAGTAGAAGGAAATCAGAATTACCCCCTCCTACTGCTTCACCTACTGGACAAGGCAGATGTAGAGGCTCACATCAGAGTTAGTGCTGCTATAACATTCAAAAACTTCGTCAAAAGGAACTGGAGAGTGGTATGCATTATTTCTTATAAGTGTTCAATTATGTTTGATTGTATGTCATAATTAAATGCTCCAATAAGTGGGTAAACATGCTTTACTAGTGTATGCAAGGAAACTTGTATCTGTATCTTAATATTACTTTTCCTGAGTTTAGATAGCGCCAACTAAGGAAGAAATTTACTCAGCTTTTTTAAAACTCTTTCATTATTTGAAATTTATTTTCTAGGTAAGGCAAATGTACTTTTGTCACTAATTGGTTTGTTTGTTAATCATGATCATGAACAGAATTTATAAATCTTCTCACTTCCAATTACATAATACTCAGGTGATTATCACACCTTTAGGTCATGTCACTTAATTTTTCTGTCCATGTAATTACATACCTACAAGTTACAATTAATTACCTAAAGATGATTATGATAATATAAGTAATCTCTCAGTAAAATTATCCAGGTGAGTTAATTATCTTGAGTCCTCAGGGATTTATGGTAATTAATCCATTAGTTATAGTAATGGAGTATAAATTCATTTGCTCCAATCGAAGATTTCATAATGATTTTATGCCTTTCATGAACATCATGTTGACATGATAGGCTTTAAAATTTTTTTTAAATTGCTTATGTTCTGAATAACAAAGAATTTTTTTTTTTTGTTAATTGGAGATATTTCAGATTTCAGTTGTTCTAAATCTGAAATCATGATGTTTTCTTTTGATGTGACATTTAGGTGGAAGATGTACCAAACAAGATCCATGAACAAGATAGAGCCACCATAAAAGAACAGATTGTGGGACTGATGCTTAAAAGTCCGGAACAGATCCAAAAACAGGTAATAGCACTCAGTTTAAGCTAATGTTGTGATAAAAGATATGATAGAATTTTTCAGTGTATTCAAGGGAACAGTGAAGATGCTTTGACAAATTTGTGAAATTGAGTAGGTATTATAAAATATTTTAAAAGTGTTATCTTTTAATTGTTAATTAAACTCATAAGCTCCATACAAATTAGGTAAATGGATATTCATTATAGTCTGTGTAATCATAAATCAAATCATAATGACATACTGTATGAAAAAGCAAAGGATTTACATGTATGTGATTTAATTTTGCGGTGTTTCAGCTGAGCGATGCCATTAGTATTATTGGTATGGAGGATTTTCCTGATAAATGGCCTCACCTTATCACAGAGATGACCAGCAAATTTCAAACCGGAGATTTCCATGTGATCAATGGAGTTCTTAGAACAGCTCATTCCTTATTCAAAAGGTAAAGTTCTAACAGAGATTTTAGTTATAACATCAAATTCGTGTAAGCATACAAAACAATTTGTGAGTTTGCATGATACATAGAACAACAGGATTATGAACTGTTTAAGTCCTACGTATATAGACCCTTTTACATAATCTGCATTACCGAATTTGAAGCTCAGTTCTGGGGGACAAACAATAGATTGCATATGCATATTATGTCGCTGGTGCATGCGCAATCTAATGTTTGTCCCCTGGAGCTGAACTTCAAATTCAGTACCACAGATAGTGTGAAAGGGGCCGATTACTTTAGAATTTCTATATTTTAGGAAAATTTAATTAATTGAATAATTGATTTTTTGTAGACTTGAAATTGCAATACTCTATGAAAAGGGAAGTGAATTTAATTTCATGAATTATATTTTGTTTTGCAGATATCGTCATGAATTCAAATCTCAACAACTTTGGACAGAGATCAAATTTGTCCTGGACAACTTTGCCAAAGCATTTACAGAATTATTCAATGTAAGTTTAGTTCAGACTTCAGAGTAATTTACCTTTCTCTGAACAATTAAAGATTTCTTTAAAATTGACTATATATTCACATGTAGTTCAAAATTTATGCCAGTGAATATTTTATTTGCAGGCCACAATGGAATTAGCCACAAAACACGCCTCCGATCCTAACGCTTTAAAAGTCATCTTCAGCTCCATTGTTCTCATATGTAAAATCTTCTACAGTTTGAATTTCCAGGTAGGTTGTGATATAATTAGTGAAGAAACAGAATAAAAACAATTATCATTTGAAATTCTCCAAAGATTTAGTATAAAATACTTTCTAAATTAAAAAAAAAATTGACCAAACTTCTTTTTTAAAAGACCTTCAGATGCTTTTCTGGTAAAGGTGATATTTCAAGTACTAAGAGTCTGACCAATGATTTACTTCACAGGATTTACCAGAGCATTTTGAGGATAACATGAGTATATGGATGACACATTTTCTAACACTATTGAATGCAGACAACAAACTGTTACAGACACAGGTAAGTATTCTGTAATCGTAGCATTGCATGTATTTTTAGACAGATTACGTACATGTACATGTATGTTTTAAAGGATATGTCAAAAAGGATGAGGAACAAAGAAAGTTCAAGGAAACAGAGGTCTGAGCTTTGACATTATATTTGAATTGTAACAGTATTATACTTGTACATTGTACTCCTCTGGTCATACATGTTCCATATCAAAATATTTTCTCTTTTTTTTTGTACTTGTGTGTATCAATACATTGTAGGATGAAGAAGAAGCAGGATTGTTGGAGCAAGTTAAATCTCAGATCTGTGATAACGTAGCTTTGTACGCCCAAAAGTACGACGAAGAATTCTCACCACAATTACCCGGCTTTGTCACGGCTATATGGGGATTGCTTGTCACTACAGGTCAAGAGGTCAAGTATGACCTGGTGAGGATATTTACATACATGTTAATTATTAAGATTGACATGCATTTACCCATTATTAATCTTTTGATGCTTTCTACACATATTTTTATGGTGTGTCAATCATTGATGGTTAGGTACATGTAAATTACACATTTTATGTAAATAAAAATGTTGATGTTTCTAAAGTTTCTTTATTTGTTGTAGTTGGTGAGCAATGCCATCCAGTTTCTAGCTTCTGTAGCCGAAAGACCATCGTATAAAAACTTATTTGAAGATCCTAGCACACTAGCCAGCATCTGTGAAAAAGTCATTGTACCAAACATGCAGTTTAGAAGTAAGTACTTATATATCAACTTATGTTTATATTCAGTATCATGTACTTCATGGGTTGTTATAGCAGTTTATCTTATATTTAAACCAAAAAAAAAAAAGAGTTCAGTTTTTAAATTATTAAGAATAATCATCAATGAATTTGTTCATCTTTTATTGTAGCTGCAGATGAAGAGCTGTTTGAGGACAATCCAGAAGAATACATAAGAAGAGATATCGAGGGTTCAGGTAAGATATCGTGTAGAGATGAGGTAAGACATTATGATTGTAGATTTAAGGTTTTACACTGTAGAGTTTGATTGTAGATTTAAGGTTTTACACCGTAGAGTTTTAGAACTTAAAAAAAAAAAACTGATAAAAGACTAATATAAACTAAGAGTCCCAAAATTTGTACATGTTTTACTTGATGGAAAATACTCTCTTATGTTAACTTGCATACTACATAGAGTGTTACCTTTTTTGTTTCATGCTTATGATTACATGTTGTAGATGTTGATACCAGGAGAAGGGCTGCATGTGACCTGGTACAAGCTCTGTGTAAATCCTTTGAGGGACCTGTCATACAAAACTTCTCACAATATGTTCAAGGTTTATTAGTTGTAAGTACTAATATAAGAATTGTTGTTGAGTATGTAAATTAATGAGCTCTCAAAATGCCCCATGTACATGTATACATTAAATCTATATGACAAGGTGAAATAAACTTTATTGTAATCTAGGGAGAGTAAAATACATGATTCTTTAAAAAGTACATGTATATGTGTTGTATAAAGGAGTAGAGGATTGATCAAATATTGACTTGTACCTGATATAGAAATATATTGACTATTAGATAATAATCTTATAGGAGTATGCCAAGAACCCTAAGGACAGTTGGAAATCAAAAGACGTAGCTTATTACCTTGTTACGTCATTAGCTGCCAAAGCACAGACTCAAAAGGTAAATACATATATGTATGAAATGAGCGAGCTTAGCTCTAAATGCAACAAATACAAAGACCAAAATTAATACTTTGTTATGTCAGTGTGATCTCTCATTAAAGATAGTTCACAAATTGCTTTGATAACATGCATTTATAATTAAACATTGTACAAAATTTATTGGTATGAGCCTATGAAATCTTACATATTTCAATGGCATAAAAAAAAGGAAGCTGTGACTCTGTCAGACCGAAATACACTGTAACATGCAGGAAATAATATCTTTTTTTGTACTTTATCTGACATTCAGTACAGGATACACTAGAATAATGATCAGTTTTACATATGAATTCTTTTATATATTCTTTTGTTTACAGCATGGTATCACACAGACTAGTAATTTAGTGAATATAGGAGATTTCTATCAGACCCAAGTCTCTGGTGATATACAACAACCAGATGGTAATATTGTCTTTATAATGCACTTATTGTATTAGTCTATGATTGTAAAACAATAACTAGATTTTAGATACATGTGACTTTGATAAAAGGAAAGATGTATGCATATGATCAAGTATATTCACAACTATCAACAAAATTGTATTAAAATGACAATACATAATTACAGTCTAATTATATTTCAGTTGATTCAAATCCAATACTGAAAGCAGATGCTATAAAGTATCTTATGGTGTTTAGGAGTCAGGTAAGAGAGATAACGTATATGTATAATTAGATAAATTTCCATGAAAATTGTATAAAGTAATGTAATATTCACATCTTGTGGAGATTCATTTTGTTTGATTTACTTATTATTTTTCTATGCTTTTTAGTGTATAACTTGGTTTGTTACAAGTGCCCATATATCTTTTACTACGATTGATATTTTTCATATAGTAAAGAAGCAGTGTATAGAATTTCCAGTGGGAGGCATTGTCCTTCAAAGTGGCTGGTGATGTGTGAATCGTCCAATCATATCACAGCCTGCTTTGATGAGCAGTACCCTCTTACAATCAACGGAGGACTGGTACAAAGCATACAAAATCTTTACTTTCTTATGAGTTTGTATTATCTTGATGTTTTTCATTTCTCTCATCACTTACCAGTTTCCGATAGCTGTATTTAACTTACATGTATGTGTATTTTGTCAGTTGCCTCGTGAGGTCCTTATAGCCAGTATACCACATTTATCCAGATTACTGAAGTCAAGTAGTTTGGTTGTACATACATATGCTGCACACACAGTAGAAAGACTTCTTATGGTCAAGAACTCCGAAACTGGGAAAGCCATGTAAGTTTCCTTTAGGTCAGGGTGGCGACTTTTAACAGAAATGAGGTAGAAGAAAGATGGATATGTCCACATGTAGAGGAACATCTCCTCGAACTATTCAGACCAATATCAAAATTTTCCCGTCTCGTTTTTTGGCTATAAACGTCCATTTTTGGCCTATTCTAAGATTTAGTCATTTTAGAGAATATCACATCATAACTTTACATACATGTACCTCTGCAATGCATGAAATTTCAAAAAGTCATACATACCCTTATTTTTATGCCCCCGGAATCAAAGATTCAGGGGCATATAGTTTTTGGCCTGTCCGTCTGTCTGTCTGTCTGTTTGTCCGAAAAACTTTAACATTGGACATAACTTTTGAATGGGAAGTAATAGGACTTTCATATTTCACATGTGTATTCCTTGTGACAAGACCTTTCCATTGATACCAAAATTTTTGACCTCGTGACCTTGACCTTTGACCTACTTTTCAAAACTTTAACATTGGGCATAACTTTTGATAGGTAACTGATAAGGCTTTCATATTTCACATGTGTATTCCTTGTGATAACACCTTTACATTGATACCAAAATTTTTACCTCTTGACCTTGACCTTTGATCTACTTTTCAAAAACTTTAACATTGGGCATAACTTTTTAATGGTAAGTGATAGGGCTTTCATATTTCACATGTGTATTCCTCGTGACAAAAGCTTTCCATTGATACCAAATTTTTGACCTTGTGACCTTCACCTTGACCTTTGACCTACTTTTCAAAAACTTTAACATCGGGCATAACTTTTGATAGGTAAGTGATAGGGCTTTCATATTTCACATGTGTATTCCTTGTGACAAGACCTTTACATTGATACCAAAATTTTTGACCTCGTGACCCTGACCTTTGATCTACTTTTCAAAAACTTAAACATTGGGCTTAACTTTTGAATGGTAAGTTATAGGGCTTTGATATTTTACATGTGTATTTG